>CM046424.1:10360257-10960257 GCA_025506505.1 Flaveria sonorensis
AAATATTGAATTTTATGGTGAATTTTTTTTTGAAAAAATAATATCGTGAAATAAAGTTATGAACGTTTAAAAAAGAGATGGAAGGGGCATGTGACTTGCATGCGATGTTAAATGTGTGGATCATATTGGTTCCTAGAGTTTATTTTTAGCAAGTTGTACCTTCTTAAATCTCTAACTTTTAGGTTCTTTATCATTTTGCTACTAAGCAATTCCAACAAGCACATCTTTAAATCTAGGCTAATTCATTCTCCTATTCATATTGCCTCTATTAACCTTCCTCCCCTGCCTCTACTAACCTTCCTTTTCTTCCTTCTGGATTTAACAAATCTTTTGATGATTTCAATAAACATTTAAGTCTGACATCTTCTCATGGAATCAAGTCTCGAATACCTTAAAATCTAAGCTTAACATATCTAGATAAACTACTAACTGCTGTCACTATTGCAGACCAATTGTAAAGATATGAGAAGAACAACACTAGGGACCGAACCTCATATAATATAAACAAAATTGAGTTGAAATTCTTGATGTGAGTTGTTACTAAGTTACCTTCCTTCATCTTTATGTTTACCAGCTCACATATATAAGGAAACATATATTCACTATAGACGACTTCTCATACATATTCAATAATGCTTGAATCATACAACTAGTTGTGGCTTCCTTCATGATATTAAAAGCTACATTCTTTGACAATGAGAGTGTAATCACTACCATAGCTCCCTGTCTAACGCTTGCATCATCTTTTTCGGTTTCTCCCCTGTTGATACCACGTCTAGATCTTCCCAAGACAATAATGCTTCTATCAGCATCTTCCACCAACCAAAAATCCATACCATTAAACTTCTCGATTATCACTTTTTTTTCCTAATAAGCCATGACAAATGATAAAAGGAAAAAACAGAAAACAAACATAACAAAGCACGAGCCTGAACTTAACGATTATTCTACTGAACCCTGTTAAATAATTGTCTTATTATTCGCAACTGAATAAAAAGTTAATAATCAGAAAACTAAAACAACAAAACCTAACAAAACAATTGACATTAATTCTTAGTCTCAGTAATTGGTTTCTTCTTGATTTGACAACTATTATTTAACAAATAGGGTCTGACTCTTTTTCTTAGCCTAATTAACAGAAATAACTACTAATCAAATTAAAATATATATGATCGGTGGGACTGTTGAAAATCACCTTTGATCAGCTTCGAGAGTTAGCAATGGTTACTGGTGATGATTTGATTGCCTGCTAAAACTAGCGGCAGTACGATGACTGATTCCTTCACAATAGAACAAAAAATGATTATCTGTGGTTGGCACAAACCCTAACCGCTAATAAAAAAACTCTTGACTGTGGCAGAACTCTCACAACATCTAGTTAGCGGCTATAAAGATGGTGACAACAAGCTGCTACTGTCACACCACAATCCATGAGCGTGACCAGTTGTATCATATCATAACTATACACCGTAGAAGACTTATTATTCCGGACCACAAAAACTAGACTGAAATCCACACATTTAGCGCATTCCAAATGCAAATTAGAATCTAAAGCACTAACCAAGGCATTCTTAAGTTAGTCATTATCTTCTAATTGAAGATCTTATTTATTCATAGTTGCTAAGTCTTCTTGACCTAACTAGTGCCTCTTGACATCTCGAGCTCCAGTATCACGAGCTAAAACACATCAACAATAATGTTGTTGGGACTCATAACCAAGACTCTAAAATAGTTAGACAATATAACCATGTGTGGGTAATTGTTTATTAAATCAAATCTAACTAACTCCCTCGTACTTAGGGAAGTGCCCATCAATATATATTCCACTCAAGGTTTCTCAACCTGATGGTGGGTATGTTATACACGCCCTAGCTGACCGAATCCCGACGCGTCATAACATACAAGTACATACAACCCGAAGGATCCTGCACTTTCAGGTTGCAAACAACCCTAGTGGTCCTGTAATCTCTGATAACAGACAACACTAGCGATCCTTCATTCCCAACCAATCCAAAAGGATTGTAACCTCGGTGATCGATAACTCTATCAAGAGCCCATCCTCACACCAAAACCTACAAGTAAGGCCCCTCCTACCTAGATGGATTCAATTAAGCGCACATATGACCCGAAATGATTAGAGACTCGGTCCAGCGCCCCTCCTCTCATCTTAATGATTTGCCAGTGACCGCAATGACCAACAGGTATGCCAGCCTATCGGGAATAATTTAACTTACCACCAAGATACATAAAAAATTTATACAAAAGGTTAACCAGCTCAGATACAACCCCAAAACCAATTTAAAAAAGGAGACAGCGGTGAGCTTTCGAGAGTTTCCACATATTTTTCGGCGAGCATCACGAGCGTCTTACAACTCTGAACATACAAGCATTCAAGTCAGGTAATAATCCCATTGATCGTGAAATACCTCGGGTTATCGAACCTGATGTAATCACCCGACCTATCCGAGTCACATCTGTGACCTTGAGCTAGAGTTCTCCGACTTTGGTGGATGTTTCTATCACAACTCTTGACGGGTGTACGTCAAAGAGTTAGGGTTGACGTACACTCCCGACACAATGACCGCACTTAACCACCACACGAAATCCCCATCGTGTAACTCCCCATTTCATACTTATACCAAGCCTTGTCTCGTGACAAATTCGTTTATCAAAACATGCTTATTCCTGGACTATAACAATCATATGCATCCTAATCATGATCTACCAGCTTGGCTCTTTCCAAAAACCCGGTTTACCGAAATGACCCATAATGATGCATAATGTGAAGGTTTTAGAACCTTACCACACAAATCTGAGCTTTCCAACAATATTTGATGTCCACACCTCACCATCGAGTGATCCTACACTACAATGGAGTTTATATATGCCAGACACATGCTCATACATGGCCATAACTCGTATATACAAGAGTTTGAGGCATATTTAAGAGAATTGAGCTTCCCAATGTTGGTTCCAAGCCAAATCAACACCAACGAGTGTATCTACGAGCTCCGACAGTCACATCATGCACTCAACGACCTTGAAATCGTAGAGAGAGTTGAGATCGTATAAAGAGAAAGTAAACCGAGATGAGAGAGTATGTAAATAATTAAAAACGAGTTTTTGGGGTTTTTATACCCGATTCTACCCAACTGGGTCCTTGGCAGACTGCTCAAATCTCATTAGCGGTCTACTACCGAGTTAAATGCTATATTTGCATCGTAGAATGTAATAGTCCTAGCGGACTGTTAAGCCAGACCATGGCGTTCTGCTACCACCATGACGGATCGTTGACTGTTTCTCTTAGCAGTCCGATATGAAGCCTAAGTTTTTGGTTTTTCGCTATGGTCCATGAATCCCAACTCTTTAGAAAGTTTTCATTTTAAATCGTTCCATTTACGTTTCCGACCCTTATACCCGTATGTTTATCTGTCCATTACACCGAGGGGTCACCGCTACGACGATGAAAGAGACCAATTTAACATATTCTTGTGTGATCTCGATCAAAATTCTAAACCTTACCCACATACAAGTTAGCCAATTGGTACCATAGAGAACCATGCCTCACATGGCACCACTGCCGAGTGGTGTCCTCACCGAGCTTATTGCTCTCATCTTCTCCACCTCACATGACCATTCAACAATGGTTAATGTAAAAAAAGACATTTTTACCTTTATAAAACCCATAATAACATTAATAAAATATTACACCATTAATTATCTCTTACTTTCTTTTTGTCATATTCTTACAACCCAAACACCGCACTAGATATTGTCCGCTTTGCCAGCCGGCACGCCCTCAGGTGGTCGCCGCTCACGGTGTTAAAACTTGTATGACAGGGAAGGTATCCAACGTATATAAGAAAGTTTTTATCCCCCTTCTGAAGTGACGTGGGATGTATCATCCTCCTCCACCGGAAGACCAACTCCTCGTTGGCATACCTGCCTGATCGTGGCTCTTATACCATTTGTAACAATCCAAGCACCATACAAGATATTATGGCTTTGACAGCCAGCACGCCCTTAGTAGCCCGTTTCTCAAGGTTGGAAAACACATCAGATAGGAAAGGTATCCAGCCCATTTAAGCAAGCTTTTACCAATGATCTTTAACATAAATGGTTGAGGTGAGGTATCCGCAAGACCTCATTAAAATAGGAGGAGGCCTTAGGTTCAAGTCCCACCCATGACAAATAAAATAAAAAATAAAAAATAGGAGGTTTTTTCATCTAAGGTGGGTTTCCTCCTGAGAGGAGGTGGAGATATTGATGTATGAGTTTCTCTTTGAGGATGTGTGAGCCTTGAGTAATGGAGATGATTGGATGGGTAAATGGCAAGTTAATGATCCAATTAGCGGTTCAAAAAAAATATAAGGAAGCTTTTGTTTCCTATCCCAACCAATGTGGGACGTAACATATACATTGAAAATTTCAAATCTTCTCTCTTTTAATGGATCCAAACAACAACAACCAAAGTTATTATGTTATCCTTCACTACCACCATAATTCCTACAATTTGATAATTCATTTTTCAACCTCTACTTCCGGATGGAACCCACAATACTATCCTATGCAAGTGATTCCCAACTTGATTATGTATCCAAGACCTCATCTAAATTCGTAAAGTGCAACCATCACAAGCAGTTAAAAGCTCTTAAAAAACGTTAACTACTAGCACCGGCCTGACTTCCCGCTCAACCTTGGGGCTTGGGCTATAATTGAAGAAGAGGTTTTGACACGTGCTTGGATCAATATTTTGAGGATGCAAAAACCTATAACTCACAAACGTCACGCATGTTTTGGAATCGTATTACAGGTCACTTTTCGAACACGATGGACCATGATCCTTATCGTACACACCATCAACTAAACTCAAAGTGGAGGGACTGAAATGAAAGGTGTCAAAGTTTACGGCAGATGCAACAACCTATTTAATTAATAGAATATGATGCTAATGACAATATGACTTAGAAATTCACTCATCCTCTACTCATATGGCAGTTTGGGATATTCTAATGAAATCCTTAAATTGTGCGAAGATTCTCAAAATGATGCAGTTAAAACAGAACAAGAAATTCGAGTCCAACGATTACACGAGAAGTGCTTCTGCTGCACGTTGTCACATTGACCCCAATGTGAAGAATGCCGGCTAGAGGCTCAAGACCACGACACCTGTCCGGAATGAATGAAGAGAACCGACCAACATAATCAATTCTACTTGAAAAAAATATAACAAAATTAGTGAGTAAGCTAACTTATAAAGGGATATACATAGAAAAAAAATCCAGTTGAGAGAAAAGACACTCCATAAAAGCGAGATGCATGCTCAACCTTTAGTCCTTTACTTTCAATATCATGCGATTTATCATAAAATTAAATCAACCATTTATGTGATGATCAAACGTTACTTCAAACCAACTATGGTCGTGTAAGCCTTAAGTTCCAATTTAAATGAAACGACTTACCTAGTTGGTTGAGTTTATTTTATAAATTGTATTTTTGCTACAAAGTATGAGAAGACACAATAAGGTTAAAAAAGTCACAAAAAATTATATCTCACAATCTAAATCGAATTTCAAAAAAATACTTCGGAGTCTCTGTTCCTCTCGTCGTCCTCTTTCAGAAAAAAAAAAAAATTTCATTGTGTCTTTTATGACACAATGATCTCATTGTGTCTTTCATAATGACACAATGACGTCATTATGTCTTTCATAAATGACACAAAAAACGTTAATTTTTTTTATTTTTTATTTTTCGTTCATTTTTTTCTTAGTGAGAACGACTATGAGAACAAAAGCTCGGAATTACTTTTTTGAAATTCGATTTAGATTGTGAGATATATTTTTTTTTGTGATTTTTTTTACTCATTGTATCATTTCACACTAATACACTTTGTTTTAAAGCTCTTTCTACCTGGTTAGCTCATCCCACCGAATATGTAATTCTCTACTTGTGTATAGAATACTTAAATTTGATCAATGCTAGGTAAACTTGACTTATTGGCTAGCTTTGAAAACTATAACAAATACATTTTAAAAAAAAGTTAACAATGAAATGCTTCAAGAAAGTATCTCACATAATATTATTTTAGTTTTCTATTGTACAACAGTGAGCACCGTCTAAAGAATGGTGCAACCTTCACCATGACGAGCTGGTGGATACGACGGATTACATCCATATCCATATCCATAAGGATCCCAATACATTATTGGAACAATTTTATTATCATCTTTGTCCTTTGGTTTCTTTGGTCCAACACTGTCGATATTAGCAACCCATCGTTTCTTCCGCAAGCAAGTAGCAACACAAACCGGATCAACATCACCGATCACCACTAACATCTCCTTCGGTAAATCCACCGACACCTGGTCAACACCAGATAGTTTAGTAACAATCTTCAATACCTTTTTCCTACATTTTTCCGAGTGCATGTTTACTTTTATCTTTATCTCCTGTATTAATTATGCACGCATACAAATTAAAAGTTACAGACTTAGAGGGAAAATATATGATATCGACTAAAGGTTATGCAAAATGATAGTAAGATTACCTGAACCATGGTGCCAGACAGTAAAATGAAGAAGTTGATTGAATTTAGGATGATCTCAAACGGATATTAGATTTATAGAACCTTATCATACTTAAAAATTTGAATATGTAATACTCAAAGACTTTTGACCTCTAAAAATTGTCACTTTCAAAAGGACTCCTTCACAAACTATACTCAAATTATGTCATCATTTTATAGAAAAATGTAGATAAATTACGGTTTTCGTCACACGTCATAGCGGTTTGACCAACTTCTACAACTATTCTCTTTATTTATTTATTCATATTTTGCAACTTTGTATATTTTATGTTAGAGCTCGTAACTAACGCAAGAAAACGGTACATTTAAAAGAAAAAACAACTAAAATGTAATGAAATAATAATAAAAATTACTTTAACTTTGATGAAATCATACATTCTATATTAATAAATGATTACAATTTGTGTCATGTGTTAATAATACATTTAACCAAACAAAAATTTTTCCGCCCAAATCTTCTATGACCTATTATACTAATTGATAATCATCAAATTAATCATTTGACTAGTTAAGATTACTAATACAACTATTCACAATTATTTTGTCTATTTGTGATTTCTACTTAAAACATGAGTTAGTTAGACATTGATTTAAGTTAATTAAGAGCTTACAATTTTTTTTTTCTTTGTTTATTTGTAGTTCAAATGTTTTTATCCCTTGCATAATATAAAATTATACAATTTCTATTATAAAGTCTCATATAATACACGAGACTATAACCTAGTAAATACATATTTAGTACGGACCAATATACTAGAAATCATACACAAGTGTTCGGAAGGCTACAATCAAGTATTGAAAGTATTGGAAGTGAAGATCAAGGTTGAGCTACCGATTTGACCTCATTTAAGTTCTTTGACTTAATTTTCAATTTATAGTACTACTAGAATTCTTTGTTTACTATTTTCATTCATCATGAGTGGCTAAATTGTTTAAACTATTTTTCGGTTTGTTGACCCGAATGATATTATCTTACTGAATATTTCTGTTTATTTATTATCTAATGTTGCTTAATACTCTTTTGTTAAAGTGTCATGCTTGATCCTCGCGCTTGTTTATTCACTTGATTTCGTATTAATTGAATAGGTTTGCATGATAAAGTTGCTTACTTTATGTTTGTGATGAACGTGTGACTAAGTTATGAATAATTAGCCATAGGATTGGGTTTGTAACATTAATAAAAACAAGTGTTCTAACCAATTCTGAGTCCGGAAGGTAAAAGGTTGTCAACTTTACATAGATTCATTGTTTAATTAAGTTAGAGTTGCACGAAAATCAATTCGCCTAATTAGCTTTAAGTCTTGTGATTTTGTGTTTTTGAGAATAATAAATAGAATTATCTCATATCTTGAAGGTCATTAGTGGGTTTTTGGATATTGTGTTATTGTGATCGAAATGTGATACAACTTTTGAATACCTTAGCATATTTTAATTAGTGAGACTAGGCGGTGATCTAATTTATAAAACCAACAAGCCTCACATGACTATTAAGAATTAATTAGGTGTGTTAATGAGTCCAGAAGGAGATATATCATATTTAGTTATTTCCAAACTACTTGTAACTTTAGATTCGATACCATTGAGTCAATAAATTCGACGATTGTTGAAACAACAATAGGATTTTCTAAGAGGAGATGGTGTCATGATCGGGAGAATGTGAGGAAAACCTGACCTCGGGTAGAAATACCAATTCTGATCCCGATGATCCCAAATTCACGCAATCTCGATGAATATCTACCGGGCACACCACCCACATGCTTGTCCCTTTCTTACTCCATCCAAACATTTCTTTACTCCTTTTAATGTTTTGTATAATCAAAATATTTCACTTTAAATAAATTAAATTTTATATTAATTCTAAGTCATTATTTTTTATATTAATCTTTCTTTAATATTAACCAAGTTGTTTTATATTATTGTAAGGATCTAGCCTTTATGGATTACAATATCATGTGAAAAAAAAACTCAAATCATACGAGAAATACAAGGATGCGAGAACTCCAAGATGAATGATAAAGAACTTATCAAGCGAAAACTTAAAGTTGCCGCGCGCAAGAACATCTGCATAGTATATATAGATGTTTTTCCTTTGTATTTCATAGTGTGTGTTCATTTTGTAAAAATGCTCTGAGGGTGAGAGAGCAGAGAGTTGTTTGATAGGCTACCCGAGGGGAGTTCATTTTGGGTGGATCAAGCTTAAACGATGTATACTCATTTGGTATTGTAATCATTTGATTAATTTTTTTTAAGATTAAGTTTGTTTAATGTTCGTTGATATCACACAAGCACACATCCGTCTAATTTGATTATCAAATGCAACAAAATGTGGAATCGATCGTGATCAGGACTTTGCATTTGGTATCAGAGCAAGGTGTTGCTCTTGATACACAGATTTTCATTCCGCAATCATCCGTATTAAGATGTTAAACATGAAGATTGAAGACCTGAAGGTTATGGCCGATTATGACTCGATTTCGAAGGTAAAATGGACGAAATCGAAGATGAACACATGAATAATTGACTTTGTTACTTGCTAAAATGATGATATGCATCAATACGCTTAGTATATTCAAGTTATGAAGGTAAAAATTGAAGAATTGAGATCGTAGTAGCGAATCAAACACAAAAAGTCAATTTTGACGAAGTTTTCGCACGAATAACCGCTTTTTGCGAAAACTTGGGCAGTTTTCGCATCGGTAACCGCTTCTTGCGAAAACTTGTAGTTGCCGCACGAGAACATTAAGTTCCCGCACGAGAACCTGAAGTTCCCGTGCGAGAACATCTTTCTAGTTCATATGCGGAAACTTCATCAAGCGAAACTTCAGTATTCGCGTGAAAACTTTTACTATCAACTTGATTTTTGCGAAAACTTTGCAAAAATGTAAGAACGTTATCTAGATGCGAAAACTTGTTAGTTTGTGAAGGTTTGGAACAAGTGTTTCAGCGCAAATCTAGAGGATGCCGGATGATTTGAAGTTTGGTACCTAAATAGGGGTTTTGCGTTGCTTGATCAAGTTCAAGATTCTATATCTACAATATTTGATTTGAGTCATTCATGAATTGAAACTTGACAATGTGGGCTTATCTTATCTTACTGATGGGGACAATGATCGAACGGGTTAATTAAGTGAAGAATCAAGATTGTTTGGTATTCTTACTCTGAAAATATGGGCTTATTACATCTTACATAGGGGGAAGAATACTTTAGATGATCTAGTTTGTCATCACAGAATCTTGTCATCGGATTGAAGAATGGGTTTTTCGGGAATCCAAAATCGAAGTTGGACCTCTTTGTCATATGCCTAATACATCTTAAGTTATAAGTAATCAAGATAGAACAGTTTAATCTTGATTCAGACGTGATATCCTTTATGAACCTATACATTAGGAGGAGGTTACAGTTGAGGGAGAAGACTAAAGTAAAAGATACTCAAGGATCAGATAATTCATAAAGATGAGAGACTGAAGTCAAACATAACTTGATATCATAATAGGGGAAATTATAAGGACCTAGCCTTTATGGATTACAATATCAAGTGAAAAACAAAAACTCAAGTCGTACGAGAAATACAAGGATGCGAGAACTCTAAGATGAATGATAAAGAACTTATCGCGCGAAGGAGTTGCCGTGCGAGAACATCAAGTTTAATATAAATAGATCTTTTGTAATGCAACTTAGTGACCTTTTTTCATTTTCCTGATTTCATACTCACTTGTAAACATTCAAAATCAGAGAGCAATAGAATAAAAAAGTTTATTTACATTTGGTTCTTCATTTACTATTCAATCTTATTCCGTGATGTTAACATTCCGCATTCTCGTCACGAGATCGATCTTATTTGTATTGTGATAAAATTGTAATATAAAAAAAATAAAATCAGTAAACCTAATAAAAATCCTTTTTTTCTATTAGTCATACTAAATTTTTCAATCATCATAATTCTCATCAGATTAGTATTTGACGACATCCTGGAAAACTTCATGGGATTGTGTTCATAAGTTATGTAACGGTGCCATTAAACCCTACGGACAACAATTAGCATATAAAAACAATTAGCACGAGCATATAGTACTTGTTTTCATTAAAAACTCTTACCTGATATCACGTAGCTACTTGGGCTGGCATCTATTCATTCAGTCTCATTTTCAGTTTATGTTTAGGTTTTAAAAACTATTTTACCCAATTCTCTTAAACTTCGGCTCTAATACCAACTTGTAAGCCTCGTTCTCAAGAAGCCTCACCGTTGGTCACATAAAACAAAATAGAACACATTTTTATTTAAAGTATCACAACAGAAAAGCATAGATCATTCATTATATTCATAAAACAAGTTGTCAAATAACATATTGTTCTTGAATTTAGAATGTCAACATTGTTATTGGGAAACTAAAACATTAGTTAAAAACACATGGATACTAGCCTCCCATTGCCAAGTAGCTTCATTCCAATGCCATCCTCAACAATTAATATTACCTGCCAACTAATATGCATACAAAGTCAGCATTATCGAGTGAGTTCTAGTTTTATAATAGTATAGAAAATATACTTTTGAAAACTTCTTTTAGTGAACACACATTCATTATACATGATAGTCAATTTATAACATTCATTATTATTATTTTTATCTTTCTTTCTTTCTTTATCTTTTCTCTTTTATAAACCAGGTTTGCATAAAACAAGAGCCTAAAACATATGGTGACAACAAATATCAACCCCATCCAATACAAGTTTATCATGGTAGCTAACCCCTAACAGTTGACACATACTGCTAGGCATATAACTTGCTCATGAATAAGGATCCATTATACTCCATGGTCAATCACAAGGATTAAACCCCTGATGTGCATCCTCATAGGCTGAATTAGCCGCACACCAGTTGAGCTAACGACCTTCATCCATTTTGCTTGTAAGACTTTTCATCATCATTAGGGTCTGCGTAACATTTCATTAGGTTTCACTGTCATTTCTTTTATTCATTAATGTTTCACTTTGCTATTAGTAATATTTTATAAGTTTCATTTTATTATCATCACATAACATGGAGCATTAAGTAATAATTTCAAAGAATAAAACATATAAGAGCTCATACAATAAAACAATCACGCTAAATAACAGTAAACTCCTACTCGACACTCGTCCTTGGTGAAATTATCTTAGGTATTACCGGTTGCAAAAATAGTAACCTAAGGCGGATAAGTAAACTTAATAGGGGTGACCATCGATAAAACTTAAGTATAGGTTAATGCGGATGGGCTCTCGATGCGGACAACATACTTATGCGGATGAACTTCTTTATACAGGTATAGGACTAATGCGAGTTGTATAACCAATGCGGGTCACATAACCAATGCGGATACATCCATAGCATAACTAATTCGGATAGATCAATGATCGATACGAGAGAGCTAAGGGATAATGCGGATAACAAAACTAATGCGAGTACATCAATGACAAGTACGGGTAATAGTAACTCCCCTTAATGAAAGCACAACCTAATAAACAAAGAAGGAAAGGATGCCATGATGTTTCTGTAGTCATCACCCTAGCTGAAAGGTGTTGCCGGAGTTCCGGCCGGAGTTCCAGTCGGAGTTGCCGAAGGGAGGGGATCTCAAATGGGTGATGCGGCTGCCTCTTGATAAGGGGTGTAGGGTTATTTAAACAACTATTGCACTTTGCCACTATTGATCCCTCGAGATTTCATTATTTTATTTCCAACCCTAAATTCATAAAATTAACTATCTTTCCAATGTTTAAATTTGTATTATTATTATTTTGCTGATAAGGTTCATTTCGAAAACTTGGGGTGTTACACGAGCATGGTCGATTGCCCAAAAAGATAAGGACCACAATGTATGCATGCATCATATTACATAATATGATTCTTGAAGAGGATGGTTGCGCGATTTGTCAATATGATAAAACCATATTCAACCGCCTTGTGAAGCAATTGATGAGCAACAAAAAAGAATCTAATATTCGGTAATTTCACAACCTAGAAACATACGTTGGCTTCACAATGATTAGGTGGAACAAATCGACAATATTCGAGAATTCATACCCAATGAAGACGAAGACTAGATAAGAATAACTTCTTATTAAGTGATCTTTTGAAAATTTGTAACTAATCTTAGTTATGTAATGTTTAATTATCTTTTAGTCTTAGTTCTAATCCTAATTCATGTTTTAATATTATATTAAAAAAATAAAAATTTTGAATTAATATCAAACTATCTTTGTATTAAATAACTAAAAAAGTGAAAGATGAAGTGAAAGCAAGTGATGATCATTACATAAAGTGAAAGATATAACGAAAAATGTTTTTGCGACACTGAGATGACAAAATATGTTCGAAAGTGAGTGGTGACCATTATGCATGAACCTATGAGAAGAGATATTTTAAATTTTCTATTTTGGTGACAACATAAGGAACCTTCAATAGACATTGATCATATTTAATCAAATTGTTATGAATGGCTTAAGGTATTACTGTAATTAAATAGTTAATTATGTAATTAAATAGTTAATTAATGTGTCAATTTTATTAAATAAAGCTATACTAGTAAAACACTCACTAGTAAGAAAACTGTAAAGGAATCATACTTTGATTATCAAAATTGGACAATCTGAGAGTCGCATAAAAGTTTTTAGATTGAAACTATTTATGATTCTAACCAAATGATCAATTGGATAAAACTCAGCTTCAAAAACGACCTATGATTTGTGTGTGTGATCTCGTGAACCAAAAGGAAATGTTTTTGACCAAATGTCTTGGAAATGCAGAGATCAAGCCAAAAGCTACCGAGGGTAGTTTTAATATTTAAATTTGTTCATTTTCACCTTGAATTTAACATGTGAAATTTAAAAAAAAGTTAATTTTAATGTATTTTTGAGAAATAAGGATAAGAATAGCAAAGTGAAAACAGGCGATACAAAATTACTAGGTTTAACTTTAATTTTCAAATCCATTCACTCAGTTACATATGTGCAACTTTTTAAAGTATAAGTGTAAATTTGCAATGCCACTTGACATGATATCACATAACTTTTCTAGGGTTTCTGCTTTGATTTTATTAAGATTATATACATGTGCAATGTATAGCCTATACAAAAAGATTTGCTTTTAGGAAAACCTACAACTTTTGAGTTCTAACTATTGTTTAGGAAAGCCAAATTACTTACTTAATATCATCATGTAAGTAAATTGTACAGTTGTTTTGTACAAATTGAAGTGCTTTTGCGTACATAGATGTTAAATGGATAATTTTAGGATGATAATGTCTTAGTGATAAAATGGATGATATTTAGGATAAATCGATGGAAGAATAACGTTGAAGAACTTGTTCGATAGATATATAGATGTGGAGGAAAATATAGTAAAAATAGATGATTATGATTATACGAAATCAGATATGACCATCAATGTAGTAAAGAAATCTGGATTGATAGATGAAGACATTTATATAGACATTTGTTAGGATTAACCACACACGAACATAATACAAAAAGCAATAAACGACACAGAGAATTAAAGGGGTTAGGTCAACGCTTTAGTCCTTTACTTTCAAAATCATGCGATTTATTATAGAATTAACTCAACCATTTATGTGATGACCAAATGCTACTTCAATCCACCTATGGTTGCATAAGCCTTGAGTTCCAATTTCATAAAGCAACTTACCAAGTTAGCTCATCCCACCGAATATCAAATTCTCTACTTGTGTATAGAATACTTAAATTTGATCAATGCCCGGTAAACTTGACTTATTGACCGTCTAGCGTTAAAAACTATATCAAATACATTTAAACAAAAAAAAAATATTAACAGAGAATTGCTTTAAGAAAAAAATCTCACATAATACAATTTTTAATTAGTTTTGTATTGTACAACAGTTCGACCACTGTCTAGAGAATGGTGCAACCTTCACCATGATGAGACGGTGGATTTGATGGATAATATCCATATCCATATGCATAAGGAGTGTTACAATACATTATTGGAATCAATTTATCGTCATCTTTGTCCTTAGGTTTCTTCGGTCCAACACTTACTATATTAGCAACCCATCGTTTCTTCCGCAAGCAAGTAGCAACACAAACCGGATCAACATCACCGATCACCACTAACATCTCCTTCGGTAAATCCACCGACATCTGATCAACACCCGATAGTTTAGCAACAATTTTCATGACCTCTTTCCTACATTTTTGCGAGTGCATGTTTACTTTTATCTTTATCTCCTGCAATTATGCACGCATACAAACTAAAAGTTAGAGGTAAAATGTGATATAGAAAGTATGTTATGCGACATGATAGTAAGATTACCTGAACCATTGGTGCTAGACTCTATAATGAAGAAGATGATTGAATTTAGGATGATCTCAAATGAATGTTTAATTTATAGAACCTCATCAGTTATCATACTTAAAAGAAAATTGAATATTTAATACTCAAAGACTTTTGACCTTCAAAATGTCACTTTCAAAAGAACTCCTTCACAAACTATAATTTAGTCGAAAAAGTTATGTCATCATTTTATTGAAAAATAAGTTTAGATGAATTAAGGTTTTCGTCAGTCAATCGTCATAGTGTTTTGACCAAGTTCTACCATTATCCTGTTAATTTATTTATGATTTTTTGCAACTTGTATAGTTTATTTAATAGCTTGTCACTAAAGCAAGAAGAGTGAAAAATCCTTAGTGTTTAATTAAGATCTTGATAACTGTTTTTTTAATCAAAATTAGGTAAGGGGTAAAACTGGTAATGTTCTCCCTTCTCAAATTTCACATTTACTAAACATTCATAACTTTTACATACGATATTATCTACACCATAAAAACTAGCATATTTTAATCTTTAAAATGCGTATGATGTTGATATACAAAAAAGAAAAGTGTTTTTTAAGTCATTGTGTAATTTCGTTAGATCATTGTGTAATCTTCGAATTGATGAAGATTACATAATTATTTGATGATAAATACACAATGAACTTTAAATATAAAAAGTTTATATTTCTTATTATTGTATTATTCGAAAATCATCATTTTAAAAAATACAATGCACAACACAATAGTCAACATTAGACACAATGTGTAACACAATGACCGGCACTAGATTCGATGATTAACAATATACATAATGAGCTTCTTTGACGAGAATTATAAAATGACATGATCAGGATTACATAATAAATTGAAAAACGTAAAAAAATCACATTTTAGTATTGGTTATTTTAGAATCATAATTTTAAGAAACACAAAGCATAACACAAAAGTCAACATTAGACACAATGGGTAACACAATGACCAACACTAGACTCGATAATTAGCAATAGACACAATGAGCTGATTAACGAGTATTACATAATAACCTGATCAGGATTACACAATGAATTGGAAAAAATGTAAAAAAATTACATTTTCAACATTGTGTTATTTGAAAATTACCATTTTAAAAAACACAATGGTTAACATTAGATACAATGGGTAACACTATGACTAGCACTAGACTCGATGGTTAGTAATAAACATAATGAGCTGCTTGATGAGAATTACACAATGACGTGATCAGCATTACTCAATGAACTGAAACGTAAAAAAATTATATTTTTAGCATTGTGTTATTTGAAAATTATTATTTTTGAAAAACATAATACATAAGAAAATGGTCAATATTAGCCACAATAATCTGATTAAAATTACATAATAACCTGATATTACACAATGAACTGACAAATATTACACAATAAGCTGACGAATGTTGCATAATGACCTGAAATTTCATGAAAAAAAACTTCGTTTTTTATGCATAAAAATTATAGGCATTTTATAGATCAAAAATGCTTGTTTTTATGATGTAATTTAAAAATATAATATTGTATGTAAAAGTTATGAGCATGTTTTGAAAAAAATGAAACTTGAAAATGTGATTAAGACTAAAATACCATTGGCCTACCATTTAAAGTTTTAATTATTTATAATTATACCATGAAATTTTCTTATCATATGGATATAAAATTTAATAAATAATAATTATTCTCACCATTTTAAGTTTTTCATTTCTTTTTATAATAACCCTACCCTAATAATAAAATCACACGACTAAAAACATAAAAAGAAAAGGAAGAAAGAAAAATGAATGAAACGGAAGAATTTAATCAAATTCGGTGGCGTAATTCACTTATGAAATTAATACTTTGTCGGCATTTTAACGTTCATTAATACATACAATGACAGGGTTTTCCATAAATGTCAGAAGTTTTCAACATATCCGACGTTCAAGTTTACAATTGAAGTTTGAGACAGCCAGTAAATGTAATATTTGTTTTCTCTCAAATATTTAAAACATTACAAATTTGATTTATTTTTAACAATGTCATAAACATCTTTTACCATATAAATCACGAGTCTACATGTAAGAAAAACATACGAACTAGCTAGGGTGTCAGCTTGGGCTTCGGTTCCATACATGTATACATAAAAATACTCTTAAAAGTTTCGTCTTTAAACCCTTTTCACACCTTGAATCATCAATTATACATATCATCATGTGTTGTTAATGCTACCAAAATCGATTTTTCTGACCGCCTCAACACGCCATAGAAACCCCAACCACGGACTTGACCTATTATTAATGCCTCACATCATTGCAGTTGTTTCCAACGTCGTAGATGTCCAACCTCGAAAACGACCTTCCGTTGACCTGTCTTGGCCTCGTCGTATACGTTTAGTTTTATACAATTGATCAATCAACCAATGGTATTTATTATGGTTTTTCTAGTCATGAACATGTGGACCACTTGTGAAATCGTGGTTCCTTGTTGACTCGAGTTGATTGAAATATTGAATAGCAAATGTTTAAGCAAGTTGTGAATAAAAGTAACACGTACAATTAATATATTATAAATCATGATCATAATTAAATTAGTCTAAACTTTGGTAATTAAAACTAATGAAAAACGAATTTAGACCGTTAAATCGGCATTCATAAATGTTTTGCTTAATTTTATATAGATCGCGCCAGTAATTTAAGAAGTTTTTAAAGATTTTGAGTTCTAAAATTTGATAAATTCACAAGTTTATTAATGATTGTTTGTAATATTGTAATATATAACTCTATATTTAAGTCGGTAAGAGCATTTGCATTAGAGACTTTATGATGTTTCTTATCTTTAAAATATTAAAAAAAAACATTAATAAAAATCACTCCTTCTCATTTTTTTATAATGTTCCCTAATTCATAAATTATAAAGATTGTATATATGAATTGAATGGTGGTTCTTATATTTATCAACTCATTATCTATCTCTTATGATTTTTGAGTACGTGGAATAGAAAGACATAATAGTAAACATTGATTAAAAAGTATTACTTAATTTAATTGAATAGCGATAAAGATAAGAAATGAAATCTAAGAGTATTTTAAAGATGAATAATACTTTCAATTAAGTTATAAGAATAAATATAAGAACTTTACTTTGAACGCTCTAATAAAAAACAAGATTGAAAAGTAGAAAATAATTTTTTTGCAGCAAGTCATATCAAAATTTTCATAATAAATTGAATAAATGAAACTTCTTCAATTCTACTTATAACAAATATTTCCAAAATTTATCTCACATGTCACCAACACAAGTCTCCTTAGCCAAAATGTTTCCTCCCAAGATTTTTTAAAATCAAGATTTTTCTAAAAAACATAATTTTTAATAAAATAAAAAATAGATTTTCTTATTAAAAAATATACTCTATAAATATTTTTTCTAAAAACTAAAATTTTTAAAACAACTAATCTTTCTAATAATTTTTTTTCTATAAAACAAAGCATAAGTTTTTTTAAATAGTATTTTTTTCCAAAGAAATAATTATAAATTGGAATTTCTAAACAACGAGATTGTAATAAAAAAAATTTAAAAGTACTTTTTTAAAAGATGAAAAATTATTAGAAAAATGAAAGTTATAGAAACCATAGTTTTTAAACATCAAGATTTTTATAAAAAATCATATCTTTTTCAACATAATTTTTATAATTTTTTTATTAATTAGCATACTTATTTATATGTAATTTCACGTATAAAAACTTCACTCTTTAGAAACTTCTTAAACTTTTTAATTAGATGTTATTTTTATATAAATTACACCGTTAAATAGATCGTATAATATCTTTAATTCGAGTATAGTCGTGTTATATTTTTATTAGTTGTTTTTAATGTTATTTGTGAGCTTTAGCACTGTAACTCTAAGTTATAGTGACGACGTGGCCTACTGTGAACTAGTAGTTGGGTTAATAAGTTATCGCAATAAACAATAGTTAACATTTGATCCCTATATATGTATGTATGTATACGAAAATGTTACTATACAAAGTGTATTTTATGTTCAAAGTGTACAAAGTCACCTCGGACATGACACGTGTCTTTTTGGGAGAGGGCTAAATTTCATCCGGGCCATAATTATGCGTATAAGGTACATAATTATGCACGTTATATTTATTATTACGTGCAGTAAAAGTTAATCAAGTTATAAAAATAGTTACGTAAGTTATATTTATATTTACGCAAATTATTTTGATAATTACATAATTTATGTTCATAATTATGCATTTAATAACCAAACAAGTTATACGCATAACACATAGATAATTTTTTTTAATATTGATTTTTAAAAGCCAAAATAGGTATAGCAAGACTATACTCAAATTAAAAAGAATAAAATGATTGAGTTTATTGTGTAACTTTAAAAAAAAAATAATGTCGTATAAAAAAATATATGCATTTTTAGTGTAACATTTGACCCATTTTAAATCATTATATTTATTTTAGTGTTTCAAATACAATTATTACTTTATTTTTTTAATTTATATAATTTTATAATTTATAAAATAAATTTTATAAATTTATAAAGTTTTATTGTTAATTATGAATTTTTAATTATTAAATTAAAATAAATAATTAAATTGCAAAGTATTACAAGATTTATGAAAATCATAAAAATTTTATAAATGAATTGATTTATAATTAAATTAAGTTTTATTAAGTTTAAGTTAAGAAGTGTAATTTATAAAAACTTAAATTATAAAAGTTTTCACATAAAATAATAAGTTGTCAAAACTCATGAGCTGTTGTGTAAATTAATCAAAACCCACACCATTCCCCCCCCCCCCCCCCCCCCCCCCCCCCCTCCCGTCGAACTGTATTCCGCCACTACTCCGACGACATCCAATACCCCAAACACCTTCGATTTAGACCAATTAAACCGTTCCTTAGCATTAATAACTAAGATTCGAACCCGATGCCTGTTTCAAATCGATTATTCCAACTGTCTTGATATGCTCGAACTTCAAACCGAAACCAACATTCAAAATCGAACTGTTTCAATTCAAACTTGACCGAAACAATCAATTCATTGTCCAGCAACATTCCTATGATCATTTCAACCGAAGAATCACCTTCAATTCGGATCAAAATCTGTTGGAATAATTACATGCACATGGAGTATTACTGCATGTGGACTTACTTTAGTTTTATATTTTATATTTTTCAAAGTTTAACTCTTTATAAGTTGAGTTTGAATAAGTCACTATTAGTTGGCCGGTTCTTTTGGGTAGTGGGATAGTACCTAGTTTTTAGCTTAGTTTGTTTATTTCCGTTATTTCTCTTGTTGTTTAAGTGCTGGTTCAGATCAATGGAAATTATCAGTTTGTGAGTGAAAGATACATTTGTTTATCTAACAATTGGCATCAGAGCGCACACACGATCAATTGAGATGAGAAACAACAATCATGAGCAGTAAGAAGTTGAAAATTCCAGTGTTTGACGTTCACTACGACCATTGGCAAAACAATTATGGAATCTAATTGAACCTGGAATCATCGAACCTGCTGCTGGAATCGTTCAAAGCGATGCATAGAAGAAGACGTTGGCTGAGCTATGAACGAAAGATTTACAAGTAAAGCATTACTTGTATCAAGCGATTGATAGAACCATTTTCGAGTAGATCTTGGATCGAAGCACGTCCAAGACGATTTGGGAAGCCATGAAACAACGGTATGAAAGGAACGCACGTGTCAAGAAGTCCATGCTGCAAAAGCTTCGTTGTGATTTCGAAGTTTAAGAGATGAAGACTACGGAGTCGATTCCAGATTATTTAGGTAGGATATTGACAGTCGCTAATCAGGATGAGCAACGGGGAAATCATGACAGACTTGAAGATTGTCAAGAAGATTCTGAGGACGCTTACTGAAAAATACATGTTCGTGGTAGTCTCAATCGAAGAATAGAAAGATGTAGAGAAGATGTCCAATGATGAACTTCAAATCATGTTGCTTGTTCATGAACAGAAGTTCAAAAAACCAGAGAAAGAAGAGGAACATGCCCTGAAAGTAGAACAAAGTGATGATTCAAGTACGAGAGGTCGAGGAAGAGGCCAGGGGAGTCCACGTGGAAGAGGTCGTGGACAAGGTAGACAGTCATACAATCGGAAAACTGTGGAATGCTATCGGTGTCATAAACTGGGGCACTTCTCGTATGAGTGTTCGAGATCGAAAGAGGTCAATTATGCAGGATTTGAAGAAGAGGAAGAAGTGATGTTGATGGCTAAACTCGATGATGAATGTCAACCCACACCTATAAAGGTTAAGTATTGCAGGACCGTGTGAAGGGTGGTCAATACAATTAGTCTTATAATGAGAAGAGTTTTAGAACACTTAACAGATCAAATGGGGAACCGGGTTTATGTGAGATGATACTAAGAACACAAGTAAGTAATGAGACAGAACTAAGAATAAGAACAGAGAAGTATGGTTTTAAAGGATGCTGTATATTGCTCCCAAGTTCTATTACCAGTGTTACAAAGCATAAAAGAAATACAAGGACCCGAGATACTTTATACTACATCCTACAACCGTTAATACTTAGAAAGACAGTTGGAAACACTAATCTAGACAACAATATCAATGTAGAGTCAAAAGGCAGATTGCCTTTTGCTTAATGACTATGACATACCATAGCTCACATCCTTTTCTATTATAAAAAGGTTTACAGGTACAAAGTAGGAAGTTTACAGACAAAGACCATAATCTACAGTTTACAAAAGCATGGACTTTTCACCAACTTGTATAAGTTGGTGAGTCTTCAGAGTTGCAGTGAAAAGTATGTCAGCTTTATGAAAAGCAGATCAGAGAAAGCATGTCTTCTCTATCTTCGGAAGAAATCAGTCTTCACAGCATATTGGCTTCGGAAGACTTTGTCTCTGAAGCTTCGGAAGACTTCATCTTTGGCTTCGGAAGATTTGGACTTTGGCTTTGGAAGATTTTACACTTGTAATATTATTCTATGGAGTGTAAAAACTTCCGAAGCAACTTTTACCTTGTACATTCAGTGCATGCATGCAGGAAGATCCTTGGTTGTTTTGGCTTCTTTGGTTGCATCAGTCTTATAATCTTCTAATATAACCTTACAAACTCCCCCTAGGCTGATGCTACCAAAACAGAGAAATTCTTCAGATGTTGACAATCCTCATTAGGATCAAGACCATACATTTCTTCATCATCTGGTCAGGATCCCTCAGACTCTCATAATATCTTTTCATGTCATGGAAATCATATAGAAAAAAGATCAAGCATGTCTTGCCAGAAATAGACATCTTGACCTCCTTGATCTCTGATGATATACCATCTGTCTGGATTAGCAGCAAAAGTCCAGGACAAGATGGGTCTTCCAGTTGAAAGAGGCTCTACTTGAATTGGAGTTGGTTGAGCAGCCTCTTCATGCACTACCTCAGGATGCTCTGACTCATCCTGAGGTGTAGAGGTGGATGCCTTGGTCTTCTTCTTGGAAACACTTTTTCTAGCCATCCTTTTCCTCCTCTTTGAGGTTTTTAACTGAGAGGGCTGGTCTTCAGCACCAGGTTGTTCTACTATGTCACTCTCAGTTGGGTTCTCTTCTCTCACAGGTTTAGAAGGAGAGGGAAGAGGACCCTGCTGTGGATCAGAAGATGAAGTTGGCTGGGATGCAGCTCTAGGTCCAGGTTGTGTTGTCTCAGGGGGTTCAACCTTTACCTCAACTTCAGGTTGAGCTGGACTTGGTAGAGAATGCAAGTCAACAAGCTCTCCCTTCTTAATCTTCTGCTTGATCACTCTGATATGCTCATCCATAGTGGATAGAGACATTAGACCAAGCCTCCTTCTGAAGAATCTATACAGCTTCAAGAAGCTCATCATCCTTTGTTTGTCATCAGACTTCTTTTAGCTCTTTTGGATGATGGCTCTTGACTTTGCAGCTTTTTCCCTTAGTTTTTTCTTAGCAACTTTTCTTTCTTTTGTGACTTGTTGCTCTAGCTGCTTGAGATACTCAAATTCAACATACTCAAATGATAAAGGAATAAGTGCAGATGCCTGATAGAGTCCTGTGGCACTCAGGTAGTTGATCATGTTCAGTCTCTCAGCTTCCTTGTCTACCTGAGGTTGTGCAGTTGCCACAGCCTCTTTCTCAAGACTTTCTTAAACTAGAGAGAGGATAAGATCATGCTTGTAGAGCTTTTTCTATCTCCTTTCTTCCTTGATTTTGAGGAGCAATGCTGCATCCTCTGCCTCCTTCCTCTCCTTTGACAATTCCTTGTCAGCTAGTTCTTCAATTCATCTAAGGGAAGAGATATGAGTTCATCAATGTTGTAGTTCCTGGTCCCCAAGTAGTTTGTCCAGGCTACCCTCAACTCAGCATTCTGAGTGTTTGGCCTGGGGGCAGCCCTGATGGCAGCTTCCATAAAGCTTGGAGACCCTCTTGAACTCTCTCCCCTTAGCTTCCTCTTCCTCTCTCTCTTCTCCTCCTCGATCTCCTCAAAGGTCATCTTCCTCTTCCCTTTGTCACGCACAGGCCTTGGTGACTCAGGGTGGAGAGAGCTTTGGCCTTCATTGCTTGGTTTAGTAGTCAAGCTCTGGCCAGAGAGAGGTTGTGAAGCACCTTCACCAGCTGGTGCCTCACTGAGGGTAATAGGTGCTGAAGAAGATCCTGTCTCAAGGTTCACAGGTTCAAGGCCTTCAGTCAAGGATTCCCCTTCGAAGATAATCTTAGGGTCCACCTCAACATCCAGTTGACCAAAAATCTCACCTGCTAGCCTCTGTCTATATAATGTTGATCTTAGCTTGAATTCTTCTAGCACCCTTTCTTGAATCCTATCTGCTAATCTTGCAGCTTGTCTGTTTTGACTTGGGTTGATAAGTGAAAGATCAATCAGATGGATGCACTCATAGAAACTCAAGTTGGAAAAGTTGAAAATTTCCTATTGACCCTGAGATCTAGAGATGACAAGAGCTCTTCTTTCTATATCGTACCTCCATCCCATAATTGGATTCTCAGAGTGATGAGATGGGGTAGGCATAGCTCTGGGGATACCCTCCTCAAACAAGCTTTGTATGAGTGAGTCCACATCCATGTGGACTTGGGCAAGTAAGTCCACATTCATGTAGACTTAAGGAGGTTTCTAAGTATGGACTATTGCAAGTGAGGGTGGTGAATCCTCAAAGTCCATACTCTGTGAAGAACTCCAAGGTTCTATGGTTGTTCGGACTTTCTCCCCCTTTTTGGTAGCATCACCTTCTTGCATAAGTGAGCTAGGGGTTGGGTCTGTCACATCCACATGTTCTTGTGGACCTGGTTGAGTTCTCCTGAGTGGTCTCTCAGCTAACTTGCCCTTGAGATCAATGATCTCAAGTTGCTGGTCATTGACCCTTCTTTGTAAGATAGTCACATGAGATTCCAGGTGACTTATCTTTGAGACTAAATAGATGCATGTTTTAGTCAGTTGTTGCACCTTTAGTTCAGACTCCCCTCATCTTCATCAGAAGAATCATGGGGGGATGAGAGAATACGATCAAGGTCTTCTTCCTCATCACCAGCACTTTGTTTTTGGCTGTTGGATTTCCCTTGCATCATGACAACTTCAAGAGAAGTGTCAAGAGGCTGGGTTGCCATGGTTGAGGTCTGAATGATGTAATCACTTGCTGAAGTGAGAGCCTCTTCCGTATGGACCTCCTGAACAGGTTTAGGGAGATCCACCTCAGTAGTAGGTGGATGATGTGGGCTAGACATAGGTGAGACATGAGTACTCATCTCTCCTTGAGTAGGGGTAGAGAAGTGAGACTAATGATACTCACTGAATCCCATGTCTTTATCATCATAGAATTCAAGGCTTGGGATAGGTTGGTTTAGATCAAGAGGCTGGGGATGGTAACTGTCCCCTGAAGGTTGTTCACTAGAGTGTTGAGACTCTGAGTGAAGGCTTAAGGTTGTGGGGGTTGTGGGGGTTGTGAGCTCATCAGGCTGAGCAAGAGGAACCTCAACACTGATCATTTGTAAGATGGGAGTGGTTTGCTCCTCAGGACAAGTGGGAGCTCTAGTGTCCACTTCCTCCTGTATGGGTAATGATATAGGGGACTGCATAAACTGAGTAGCATGTGCAGGGATTCGTTTGGTTTTTCTCTGGTAGGTGATGGTTATTTGTGGCTGTTTAGGTGGTTGGGAAGTAAAAGATGTGGGTTCAACACTAGCTGGTGCTACTAAGTTGTCACCTTGAGCAATAAGCTCTAACATTTTTGGGACAAGGGCTGTTTCTACCCCTAAGAAGCCAACAGTTGGCTTCCTCATGATCTTGAAGATAACAGGCTTCATCTGTCCTAATTTTAGAATATTACCTGTTCCCCTCAACTGTGAGCCCAATTTACAGTTAAGAATGTGCTGGACATATCTAAGAAACATGTAATACTCTAAGGAGTCTAAGTTTGCAGGTAAATTGGTATAAACAAATTGTGAATACCTGAACTTGACCCCCTGAACCATCCTATGGACTATAAAGGAAAGGTCTTCTGGAATCTGGTCCCAACCTCCATGCTTGTTGGATAAGCTGTGAATGACGACATGGAGGAGGTACTTCCACTGAGAGGAGACCTTCTCCTTTCTGAAGGTCCTGACTGAGAAGTCACCTTTATAGCCCATCTGCTCAAAGGAGTGGTTAACAACAGACTTTGGAAAGGACAAATCACCTTCTACATCATCCAGCTGAAGATGTGTGTTTATGGAGGCCGGAGTGATGAAGATTGTCCTCCCTTGCACTATGGCAGACAGTGCCTTCTCCCCATCCATAGTGATCTCTTGGAAGGTCCTCCAGAATTCCAACAACTGATCCTTATAGAGAGGAGGATCAATGATGAGGGAGGTGAAGTAGTTCGTCAAAGAAAGGTAACAACAAACCTCTGAGAAACCGGGATCTTTCTCAGAGTCTAATAGAGCAACTTGATTATGTTGCCTGTGAAGATGCATGGAGAAATCGGGTTGGTTTCTGCGGTCAGGGTTGGCCATTTGAGGTAGCTTTACAGTGAAGGAAGATAAGAACAAAGGCTTTTTATGGGTGAAATTAGGTTAGAGAAAAATGCAGCTGAAGAGGATAGTGAGAAGAGGGGGAACCGTTGAGAGAATATATATATATGAAATTGATTTGAGACAAAGTTAAATCAAAAGAATAAACTTTGAAATCCAAATGTCGGTCCTACCTCTGAAAAAGTGCCAAAAATGTAGTTTTCTTGGAAGTTGAAAATCTTCCGAAGGTAATTTTGCTTCAGAAGTTTTTAAGAAAAAGCTTCCGAAGCCAATTTGGCTTCGGAAGATATTCTTAGGATTTGTCAAATTTTGTTTCAGAAGAAAAATACTCAGAGATTTTTTCTTCCGAGACATGTTTGGTTTCAGAAGAAATTTTGACTTGGGAGTTTTATTCTAAAGAGAATAAATCTTCCGAGACTTAATTGCTTTTGAAAGAAAAGTATCCTTCAAATGCATGCAAGTACTTAGAAACATATTTAAGCTTCGGATATATTCTAAGAATTTCTTTCGAAGGTTAATTTCTTATAAGTAGTTATTTGATTTGAAGACATAATTTTCTTCCGAAGGCAACTTGAAATCTTTCGAAAGAAAATATGTTTGAATTTTTTTTTTAAAAATCTAAGGAATATCATTTTAAAGATTTTCTTCCAAAGTAATCCGGGCTTATGAAGTTGATAAAATAGACAACTTAGGACACACAGGTTTTAGAAATCAAGTTGATTTAAGTTTAAGAAAATCTACTCAAAGTTAATCATCCCAATAGCTGATACAAGATATTTGAATCTCTGTTTATCAAAAGCTTTAGTGAACAGATCAGCATATTGTTCATTTGTGTTAACTTTGACTAGTTTGATTAATCCCTTTTCAAAGTTATCTCTAATCAAATGATACCTGATGTTGATGTATTTTGTCCTTGAGTGCTGCATAGGATTCTTTGTAATAGAGATAGCACTGTTGTTGTCTATGTGGATAGGAGTCTCTTTGAAGTTGAATCCATAGTCCAGCATCTGATTCTGAATCCAAAGCACTTGAGCACAGCAGCTTGTAGCAACAATGTATTCAGCTTCAGCAGTTGATGCAGACATACTGGATTGTTTCTTGCATTTCCATGAGACAATCCTTCCACCACGGAATTGACATCCCCCAGATGTAGACTTTGCAGTCATGTTGCAGGCACCATAGTCACTATCTGTACAGGCATACAGATTGAAGTCAGAATTCTTTGGATACCAAAGGCCAAGCTTGGGAGCACCTTTGAGATATCTAAGAATCCTCTTGACAGCAACCAGGTGTGACGTCTTAGGGTTCGCTTGATATCTTGCACAGATGCATGTGCAAACATGATATCAGGCCTGCTGGCTCTGAGGTACATAAGAGACCCAATCATAGCCCTGTAGAGATGTTCATCCACACACTCCCTCTCAAGATCAGGTCCAAGGGAGTGGTTTCTGTCTATGGGTGTCTTAGCAACCTTACATTCAGTCATGTTGAATCTTGTAAGTATGTCTTGTACATACTTTGACTGACTTATGAAGATGCATTGTCAACTTGCTTCACTTGAATTCCTAGAAAGAAATTGAGTTCCCCCTTGGCACTCATTTCAAATCTATTCTTCATCAGCCTCTCAAAGTCTTTGCAAAGCTTTGGATTAGTTGACCTGAAGATAATGTTATCCACATACACTTGAACCAGCATTAAGTCATTCCCTGTTCCTTTGATGAAGAGAGTTCCATCTATAGTACCCCTCTTGTAACCATGTTGACAGAGATACTAAGATAGAGTCTCATACCACTTTCTTGGAGCTTGATGCAGCCCATAAAGAGCTTTATCAAGCTTGCAGACATAATCAGGATGATCTGGGTCCGCAAAACCAGGTGGTTGTTTGACGTACACCTCTTCATCAATCACCCCATATAGAAAAGCACACTTGACATCAAGTTGGTAGACCTTGAAATCCTTGGATGCAGCAAAAGCCAGGAATATTCTTATAGCTTCAAGTCTTGCCACAGGAGCAAAAACATCTGTGTAGTCGATTCCCTCTTCTTGTGTGTATTCTTGAACAACTAGTCTGGCCTTGTTCTTGATGACAAGTCCTCTATCATCCTTCTTGTTTCTAAAAACCCACGTGGTTCCTATGGTAGTCTTCCCATGAGGAAGAGAACATAAGTTCCAAACCTTTTGTCTTTTGAATTGAAGCAACTCCTCTTGCATTGGTTCAACACAACTTCCATCCTTCAAAGTCTCATCAACTTTCTTTGGCTCTATCTAGGACAAGAAGCAAGAGTATAGACAAACATTTTTGTCATGGGTTTGTCCTCTTGTTCTCACCCCTGTATCAACATTTTTAATGATGTTTGTAGTGGGGTGTGACTTGTGGATCCTAAGTTGAGGGATCACAGCAAGTTGATTGGAAAGATCTAAATTAGAGAAATTCAGATCTGGTAATCAAGTATCACCCATCACATAAGCACACTTATCAAGAGAGACTTGATCTATTGAGTGTGTGATATCATTTATGTTGTCTTCTATGGAGTCGTTATCAGCATCAAGAAATTCTTAATCACTATCACCACCTCCATTTCCTCCTACATTTGAAGCTCCTTCACCCAAGTTTTGAACCTATGAGTTGGAATTTGTAGGCATCTCAGATGTATCAGCTGAATTTATCATGGTTGTGCTGATAGGATCTTCACTTGTAGGGTTAGTTACCACTGGAGCTGAAGTAGTATTCTTGCTTGGTCTTCTCAGCTCAAACCTTGGGTCAAGATCTCCTATTGATAAGTTACCTATAGATCCTGAAACATTCTCACAAAACTTGTTAAAACAGTTGGTAACTAAATCAAGATCAAATAGCCAATCAAGACCAGAACCTTTCACACTAGGAGTGTGCTCATTGAAGGTCACATTGGTTGACTCCTCAACTACTCTAGTTTTGAAATTGTATACTCTATAAGCCTTAGCTTGGGAAGAGTATCCAATAAAGTGTCCATCATCTGAATGGTCTCCTTAGCTTTGGTATTCAAGATGGTGCAAGGACATCCAAATGACCTGGGGAAACCAATGAATGGTCTCCATTTATGCCACAACTTATAAGGAATCTTACCATGAGTCTTAACTACTAAAACTCTGTTCTGCACATAGCAGGTTGTGTTGACTACCTTTGCCCAGAAGGTGATGGGCAGTTTAGAGTCAGACAACATGGTTCTTGCAGTCTCAATAAGTGTCCTATTTCTCCTCTCAGCAACAACATTTTGCTAAGGAGTCTTGGGAGCACTATATTGTCTTGTAATACCTTTTTTTATCACAAAATGAATCAAGAATTTGGTTCTTGAATTTTGTTCTTTGATCACATCTTATGGTCTTGACCTTGTGATCAGATGATTCTCAATTTTTAGAATGAAGTTCTTCAAGATCTCAGGAGTCTCATCCTTAGTTCTAAGGAAAAAGACCCAAGTGAATCTTGTGAAGTCATCTGTGATCACTAAACAATATGAGGTCCTTCCTAAACTCATTACACTAGTGGGGCCAAAGAGATCCATATGTAATAAGTGTAGGGGAGTAGTGATAGAGTTCCTTTCCTTTGGCTTGTTAGACACTTTGTGTTGCTTCCCTTTCAGGCATGCAACACAGTGGTCATCACTTGTAAACTCTTTTTTTGGCATTCCAGTTACCAAATCATTCTTAATTAATTTATTCATGTTCTTAAAGTTTACATGGAACATTATTTTATGCCAGAGGAAAGACTCGTCCCTATTTGCTTTAGATAGAAAGCAAGAAACTTCTCCTGAGGGAGATGTTTCCTGCAAGTCCATTTTGTACATGTTCCCTTTCCTGGGGGCTCTGAGCAGGATATGCTCTTGAGGAATGACCACCCCGGGCTTGAGAACAATGCACTCATACTCAGTAAAAAGCATGTTGTGTCTCTGATCACAAAATTAGGATACACTCAGTAAATTGAATCCAAGCTCTTTGAAAAAATTTACCTTTTCAATGCTGAGCTTACCATTTCTGACCATGCCCCTTCCTGTAATATAACCTCCAGTATCTCCTCCAAAAGCAACAGGCCCTCCATCAATTTTCTCAAAGTTTTGAAGTAGAGAACCATTGCCAGTCATGTGCCTGGAACAACCACTATCAATGATCCATACGTTTCTCTTGGTCTTTAGCTGTTCTTGCACAAGAAAGAAGTGGTTAGTTATATTTGAAAACCCAAGCCTAACTAGTCTTGGGCTTTTCAAAGTGATCTAAAGACAATGTAACAGTAATTGATCCTATGTTCAAGCTTTGAGGATCATTAGCTGTTGTTGATAAAGAACTTTCAGTCATATGGTCTTTCTTCATCTTTCACACCATCTTTGAAAGATTGGACTTGACCTTCAACACCTCGGAAGTTTTAACTACTTCTGAAGTTTTGGAGAATGGACCTTCGAAAGATCTTGCTTTCACTGCAGCAGGCTTCGGTACTTTGGAAGCATTCCTTTCTTCCGACACCAAATTTTCTTTCAAAGGCAAGTTTTCACTTATCATTTTTTTCACCTTGGAGCTTTCGAAGGAAAAATATTTTCCTTTCGAAGCTAGTTTTTCCTTCTTCTTCTTAGAAGTTTTCTCTTTGATCATATGAATAGTACTTTTAGGATTGTAGATGCAATCTTTAGCCAGATAAGAAGTACTACCCCACATGATGCAGTCCATTTGCTTCCTTCGGAGAGTCTTCTTTTGAGAGAAAGACTGAACTTGATCACTTTCCAACTCTATCTTCATCTTCACAGATGATGCAGCAAGCTTCTTAGGGAGAGGCTTGCTCTTGGAACTGGATGGTTCAGGCTGTGTAGCAGTGGTACACAACTGATCTGCCTTTTTCTCTTTGCTGGAATGATTTGGACAAGAACTAGAACTCCTGGTATTAGAGTTCATAGTTGAATCTTCATCCTTCACCACTTCAAATCCTGCAAAGATAAACACTTGTTTCTGCTTAGAGTTAAAACTGTCCTTGATCTCTTAAGCCTTCTTTGATCTCATCTTTGCTCTTCTGATCAAGTTCTTCTTTTGAGACTTGGTCATCCCAGATTCTTTTATCTCCTCAGGAGAATAGTGACCCTTCTTAGGATGATCTTCTTCACTCTTCTCAGAGTCATTCTTCACTATCTCCTTTTCATCCTCTTTAATAATGGGGTCTATGAGGCGAAGCTCATCTTCACAAGTTTCACACCTTAGAGATCTTACAGATAATAGAGTGTATGGAGGAGCTATCTCAGTAGATCCTAGTCCCTGCTTATTCTGATAATAAACTTGTGCATGCAAGGATGAGGATATCATGTTCTTGAAGGTCTCTTCTTTAAGAACAAGTTTTTCTGCCCTGGCTTTGCTGATCACAAGCTCAGTCTGGCATTCAGTTAACTTAGTGATGAGATCTTTTATCTGAGTCCTGTAGTTGGTATGTTCATGCTTAAGAGTTGAAAGGGGTTTCTCTAAATCTTCTATTTTAAGTTTGTAATCATTTTAAGCTCTTTTGAAATCAGCTTTTAAGATGTTTAAGGACTCAAGATCAGTTCTCATCTCTAAGTTATAGGACCTATATTTATTGACTTTAGCAATACATTCAGGTGTACAGAGATGTTCCAATACCTTGGATTCTTCATGATCTGTCATCAGTGCTTGGTTTGGAGATGCATCCTCCACCTGAAAGCTCCAGTCAAAACCTCCTTCTTCAACTGCAACTGCAGGTTGCTACTTGGACTTCTCATTCTGGTGAGCTCCTTCAGTGTAGTTTGGTTTGGTTTGTGCTTGGCCACTATTTGTCTTTGGTGCCTTGTACTCTTTAGCAAAGTGTCCTATTTTGTTATAGTTGTAAAACTTCACCTTGCTTTTGTCCAGCCCAAACTTTCCACTGGATATATTGCTAGAAAACTTCCTCCCTGTCCTCTTGTAGAACTTCTTGGCTCTGTGAGTGAGAAGAGCCATCTGCTGGAATATTTCCATATACTTCAGATCATCTGGATGGATACAGTCCAGGTCTTCAAGGGTAAAGAGAAAGTTGCCTATGATTTCATCAGAAGACATAAAGGCTTGTGAAGAGCTTGTCTCTTGGAATGGGCTTCCATGGATGTAGCTCTCTCTTGGTGTCTCCGAAAAGGTGATGAAAGGACCCTTTTGTGAGTTGTCAGGGTAGCAGATGAGATGATATTATGGTTCTCTGTAATCCCTTTCAACCACATGAATGGCTAAAATCTACTGGTTGTTGGAGTTACCAAATGAATTTTGCATATTCATCTCCATCTGGTAGCCACTGAGGATACCATACAACTCAATGAGAGTAAGGGTCTTGAGGTTCTCAGTCCTCTTAATGACCACACAATAGTGTGTCCATTGTCTGGGAAGAGAGGACATGAACTTCATCACAATATCCCTGTTCTCAAGAGTTACTCCAACATCCATCAGAGTATCCATAATCTCAACATACCTGAAGTACTGTTGAGTCATGGTTCACCTGTTTTGAAGGTGAAGTTCTCAAACTGCTGCTTTAAGAGGTCTTCTTATTCTTTTTTGCTTCATTTGACCCACATCAGCTTCAGTGCATCCTATAGTTGCTTGGCAGTCTTGCACTTCTTAAAGCCTCTTTAGATAGAGTTTGGAAGAATAGTTTGGAGGGCGGTCATGGCCTTCTGATCTATTTCAATATTCTTCCAGTCTTCATCAGAATAATCAGCCACTTCCTTTGGTATCATACCACCAGCAGCAGCAGCTGAAGGGGTGGATGGTACATGAGGTCCGTAGACGATAGATCCCCACATCCTGGAATCTTGAGACTAGATGAAGCCTTCCATTCTTTGACACCAAGTGTCAAAGTCTTCAGAAGTCATGTGGAGATTTTGTCATAGTACCAGTTTCAATATCAGCCTTTGTGATAGCTGCCATTTGAGATGTTAAGTATTTTGTAAAGCTGAAAGGATTAAAGATGGTGAGATCTTACAATCAAGAGCCTAAAAAGCTCTGATACCAATTGCAGGACCATATGGAGGGTGGTCAATACAATCAGTCTCATAATAAGAAGAGTTTTAGAACACTTAACAGATCAAATGGGGAACCGGGTGTGTGAGATGATACTAAGAACGCAAGTAAGTAATGAGACATAACTAAAAACAAGAATAGAGAAGTATGGTTTTCAAGGATGTTGTATATTGCTCTCAAGTTCTATTACAAGTGTTACAAAGCATAAAAGAAATACAAGAACCTGAGATACTTTATACTACATCATAAAACCATCAATACTTAGAAAGATAGCTGGAAACACTAATCTAGACAACAAGATCAATGTAGAGTCAAAAAGCAGATTGCCTTTTGACTAGTGACTATGACATGCCATAGCTCACATCCTTTTCTATTATAAAAAGGTTTACAGGTTCAAAGTAGGATGTTTACAGACAAAGAACATAATCTACAGTTTACAAAAGCATGGACTTTTCACCAACTTGTATAAGTTGGTGAGTCTTCAGAGTTGCAGCGGAAAGTGTGTCAGCTTTATGAAAAGTAGATCAGAGAAAGCATGTCTTCTCTGCCTTCGGAAGAAATCATTCTTCATAGCAAATTGGCTTCAGAAGACTTTGTCTCTGAAGCTTCGGAAGACTTCATCTTTGGCTTCGGAAGATTTGGACTTTGGCTTTGGAAGATTTTACACATAGAATTTTTTTCTGTGGAGAGTGTAAAAATTTCCGAAGCAACTTTTACCTTGTACATTCAGTGCATGCATGCAGGAAGATCCTTGGTTGTTTTGGCTTCTTTGGTTGCATCAGCCTTATAATCTTCTAATATAACCTTACAAGTATGTTCATGGCTCAAACTAGGGAAGAAAAATATAATTGTCTATGGTTTTTGGACTCGTGTTGTTCAAACCATATGTGTGGCGATAAAGGGAATTTATAAGCTTGATGAAAGCTATTCTCGTACGGTTAAATTGGGTAACAACTCACACATGAAAGTGGGTGGAAAAGGGAAAATCAAGGTCACTTTTGACGGGGTCACTTATGCCATTAGTGATGCTTATTACATCCCAGAACTTACGAACAACTTACATAGTATGGGCCAGCTTCAAGAGCAAGATTTGGTTTTTGTTATTAAGAGTGGAGTCAGTAAAATTTATCATCCTGATAGGGCCTTTTGTTTGAAAGCCATATGACAACATATAGGATGTTCCCTCTTTATGAACAAGTTGATGAGTTTTTTTTTTGGAAAGGCATGTTAGTGGTTAGTTGTTAGTATCACCAAGTTAGTAATATTCACCAATGCCAAGGTTTGAACCTTGGACCTCCAAGAAAGGCAAAGCCTCCCACCTCCCCCTTAACCACTAGGCCAAAAGATCATTGGTAAACAAGTTGATCAGTATGGGACAAGAAAAACCCATACACATGATAATATAGGAAAAATGGAAGAAAAAAGTTTGTAATCTAATGATAATGACCTCTCAAGATTGTGGCATGAGAGATATAGGCATATAAGTACTACTAGCATGGGGACCCTACAACAAAAGTCTATGATCAAAGGTATGCCATCTTTTACTATTGATGATACCTTATGTATTGATTGTTGTGTGGGGAAGTGGACAAGCAAAGCCATTCCAAAAGGTAGTGACTGGAGGGCTAAAGAAGTTCTTGAGCTCATACATTCTCATATATGTGGGGCTATCACACCCACCTATTATAGTGGAAAAATATATATTCTCAGCTTTATTGATGATTATAGCAGAAAAGCCTGGATCTACTTATTGAAAGAAAAGTCCGAAGCATTTGAAAGTTTTAAGGCCTTTAAAAGCAAAGTGGAGGCCGAGACGGGAAAGACAATCAAAGGGTTACGTACGGATAGAGGTGGGGAGTAGTTGTCTAATGAGTTTAAAGAGTTTTGTCAAGAGCATGGCATCAAACGACAGTTGACAAGATGGTTCACACCACAGCAGAACGGCATAGCAGAAAGAAAAAACCGCACAGTCATGAACATGGTTGTGACACTCCTTGCAGCTAAAAACATGCCTAAGTTTTTTTGGGTGGAAGCAGCAGTTTGGAGTTACTATATTTTAAATAGGAGTCCAACAAAGTCTCTTACAGATATGACTCCGTATGAGGCATGGAGTGGTGAAAACCCGAACTTTGAGCATCTAAAAGTGTGGGGTTGCCTAGCCCACGTACATGTCCTTAAAGAAAAACAAACCAAGCTAGCCAACAAAAGCATGGTTTGTATCTTAACGGGTATGAGTGAAGAGTTTAAAGCTTATAGATTAATTGATCCAAAGACCATGAAAGTGATGGTCAGCAAAGATGTAATTTTTCAAGAAGATAAAAGTTAGGATTGGGATGTGACTCAAAGAAAAGACGACTTTAAATATTTGACTTGGGGTGATGAAGAGATGTTGGATTCTCATGCAAAACTCTCACACAAAATAATGAAGGAACACAAGAATGTCAAAACAATAATCAAAAGTTATTATCTGTATTATTTGGTTTCACAAACTGCCAAAGTGATAAAGTAAAGTGGGTTACAGAGAGATAAATTTGTCGACAAATTGAGAATTACAATAAACAGACTACTGAATTAAATAAGGAAAAAAATAACAACTTGCTGAAAAATCTCCAATTCCCACTTAACTGCATTAACTCCGGTCAACTTATTCCCAATCCTCAAACGTATTTATTTAGTTGCCAAATACTCGGTCCACTCATGCATTACTGCCACGTCGTTTATCCACATCATGCTACACACTCCCCCTGATGTGGGTAATCATGCATGCCTATCAACATCTTCCACTCAATGAACTTCAACCTTGGCAAAGATTTTGTAAACCCATCAGCCTTTTGCATCTTCTCGCTGATATGATCAACTTCAATCCACCCATATTCAACACACTCTCGAATGAAATGGTATCGCGTGTCAATGTGCTTACTACGACCATGAAAAATTGGGATTTTTCATTAGTGCAATCGCAGCCTCGTTATCAACAAACATCTTGACACATCTCGGCTTTAACCCCATGATTTCACTGACCAGACTCCGCAACCATAATGCTTGACATGCTGCTGAAGATGCCACCATGAACTCAGCTTCACAGGAGGAAAGAGCAATAGTATGTTGTTTCTGAGATAACCATGTGATAAAGTTACCCGAGTAATAAAAGATCGAACCGGTCGTACCTTTTCTGTCTTCTTTATCATTACCATGACTACTATCACAAAAACCAATCACATTGCAATCTCCCCCTGCTTCATACTTCAAACCCAAATGAATAGTACCATTCAAGTACCTCAAAATGTGCTTCATGGCCATAAGATGACATTCTTTCGGTTTCTCCATATAACGACTTACTACACCAACACTAAAACTGAGATCAAGGTGAGTGTGTAGTAAGTACCTCAAGCTGCCAATCACACTTTGGTAGAAAGTTGCATCAATACATACTCCATCTTCATCTTTGGTCAGCTGCAATTTTTGTTCCATAGGATAACTGCTGGAGTTACATTTATCCATGGCAGTGAACTTCAAGATCTTCTTCGCATATGCAGTTTGCTTCAGTGTAATGAACCCATCACCTTGCTCAACTTCAATGCCCAAATAATAGTTGAGTAAACCTAGATCACTTATCTCAAACTGAGATTTCATCAACTCTTTAAACTTGATCACATCTTTCACTCTTGACCCGGTTACTATAAGATCATCAACGTAGACACCAACAACGAGCAACAAATCATCTCATTTGATGGTATAAATAGCGGGTTCATGCACACACTTGACTAACCCGAACTCTTTTAATGTTTGATCTAACTTGGAATTCCATATTCTTGGCACCTGCTTGAGCCCGTAAAGAGCTTTTCTAAGCTTGTACACCCATCTTTCTTTACCCGCGGCTTCGAACCCTTCAGGTTGTTTCACGTACACGTCTTCATGTAAATCACCGTTCAGAAATGCCGACTTGACATCAAGGTGATGCACAAGCCATCGTTTCAAAGCAGCAATAGCAAGAATAAGACGGATGCTTTCCATTCTAGCAACCGGTGCAAATACCTCTTTGTAATCAACACCTTTATCTTGGGCATACCCTTTCGCAACTAACCGAGCCTTATACCTGGTGACATTCCCTTTAGCATCTTTCTTCACCTTGAATAGCCATTTCAACCCAATCACCTTATGTACTTTAGGTGATTGAATCAAAACCCAAGTGTTATTTCTTTCTATAGATGCTATCTCACTCTGCATAGCTTCACGCCATTTTAAATCTTGCATCGCTTCTTTGACTGAATTTGGTTCATCTTCAATGAGCAAGAGACCTTCATGTTCATACAAATTTCTAACTTCATCTTCAGAAAATGGGAGAGTTTTGTTATAAATCTCTCCAAAAGGTTGATAGCCTTGTATAGGCTCCTCATCTACATCCAAACTTTCAGACAGATTTGCCCCTTGGTTACCTTTTTCATCATGTTTCATCATCACTTTGGATTTAGGTAAAGGAGGATTATTATTTGTGGATGAAGGTGTAGCTACGTCTCCACTACATGTGGGTGATAAAAGTCTTTCATTTTCTTTGACTTGATTTGACAAGTCATGAAAGCTAGTACCAACTCCATCACTTTTTGTATTTTGTTGGCTGAAATCTCTCAAGCCTTTTCCCAATACCAGCCTTTATCCTCTATAAAAGCAATATCACATGAAACCACTATCCTCTTATTAAGAGGATCAAACAATCGGTAAGCTTTTGAGCCAGGTTCCATACCCACATACACTATTGCTTTACTCCTATCTTCAAGTTTAGCAATATATTTTTTGTTGTTCTTCACATAAGCCAAACAACCAAACACCCGCAAATACTTCAGGTTTGGTTTTCTCCCTTTCCAAGCCTCAAAAGGAGTCATGTTTTTCACAGATTTTTTCGGTAATCTGTTTAAAACAAACACTGCATGTCGAACTGCTTCTCCCCACAGTTCGTTTGGCACGTTCATAGCTTTCAGAAAAGATCATGTGGCATTCATGACGGAATGGTTCCTGCGCTCTACAACCCTGTTTTTTTGAGGTGTGTAGGGCGTGGTCATCTGTCATTTGATGCCCTCTTCTCTACAGTAGGCATCAAAGGCAAGTGAATTAAACTCACCCCCACTATCTGTTCGTAACAACTTAACTTTAAATTTGCTTTCCTTCTCAACTTTTGTTTTGAAAGCTTTAAAGTAAGTCAATGCAGTGTCTTTTGACTTAAGGAGAAATATCCACATAACCTACTAAAGTCATCCACAATTAGGAGAAAATATGAGTTACCTCCAAATGACATGGGTGTAATTGGACCACACAAATCTGCATGCACCAACTCTAATGGTTTTGAGGCTCTCCATTGTGCTTCAGCAGGAAAAGATGAATGAGAATGCTTTGACACAATGCATGCTTCACACACTTGCTTCTCATGTGTCAACTCAGGTAAACCCACTGCATATTTTTTCTTTGACATTATCTTAAGATCATAAAAATTCACATGACCCAACCTCGCATGCCACTTCCACGCATCATCATCAAGAGCCACATTTAAGCATACGGGTTTTGCCGTGGTTAGCATTATCTTGTACATCCTGTCTTTCATACGAAGCAACTCAAACTAACTTTTCAACGTGTGTAGTCGGGATTTTTTCACACGCTCAGCCCCGACATACCGCGTCTTTAACGACTCCCAAACCTCCGTTGCGGTTTTCTTCTTCGCCAGTTACAAAAAAACCTCTTCTGGAATCGCTTGAAAAATGAAGGCACAAGCGGTTTTGCTTTTCTTCACATTAACAACAATGTCGTCGGTCGTCTCAACGGCCTCCCATAAGCCTTGAGCATCAAGAATTGCCTCCATTTTGATCGACCACGTAGTGTAGTTTGTAGCAGTGAGTACGGGAACTTGATAGGGTATGGTGTTTTCTTTTGGTGGGTTTGATGAACTAGTAACCATGGACATGGTATTGAATCTGGGATACTTGGGCATACAGGGGAATTATGAATCAAAGGTTGGCTCTAGATATCAAAATGTTGGATTCTCATGCAAAACTCTCACATAAAATAATGAAGGAACACAAGAATGTCAAAACAATAATCAAAAGTTATTCTCTATATTATTTGGTTTCACAAACTGCCAAAGTGATAAAGTAAAGCGGGTTACAGAGAGATAACTTTGTCGACGAATTGAGAATTACAATAAACAGACTACTGAATTAAATAAGGAAAAAAATAACAACTTGCTGAAAAATCTTCAATTCCCACATAACTGCATTAACTTTGGTCAACTTATTCCCAAGCCTCAAACGTATTTATTTAGTTGCCAAATACTCGGTCCACTCATGCATTACTGCCACGTCGTTTATCCACATCATGCTACAAGAGATTCAAGAAAATTCTGAAGTTGTACATGAAGAAGATGGAAATATCAGTGGGTCACCTTTGCCACAGAATCAAGAAACAGCAGAGCCATGATCGCCTGATGTAAGGGAGGGTAGATCGAACAGGTCAGAAACAAGCATTGCAGGTACACGGGAGGTCAAGGGACATAGGCCTCCTGGTTACTTGCAAGACTATTACAGCGGAGAAGATGAGTTAAACGCAGTGGAGGTGCCAGTGGAAATTTATCTTCTTGAACCCACAACTTATGAAGAAGCTGCCCGTGAAACCAAGTAGAAAAATGCTATGAATTCTGAAATACAAGCAATTGAAAAAAATGGAACGTGGGATCTAGTCGAGCTGCCCAAGGGTGCGAAATGTTTAGGATTAAAGTGGGTTTTCAAAACAAAGTTTAATGAACGAGGTGAAGTTGAAAAGCATAAGGCTTGTTTGGTGACGAAGGGTTACGATCAAGAATACGATATTGATTATACTGAAGTGTACGTACCGGTGGCCAGGTTGGACACGATTCGTCTTATGATAGCTATAGCTGCACAACGAGGCTGGAATATTTTTCAAATGGACGTAAAGTCCACCTTCTTGCATGGGACTTTGGACGAGGATGTGTATGTGCAACAACCTAAGGGCTACGTGAAAAAGAATGAAGAAGTGAAAGTTTACAAGCTCTGCAAAGCTTTGTACGGACTAAAACAACCTCCACTAGGTTGGTTTAGTTGTATAGAGGGTTATTTTATCAAGGAGGGTTTTAGAAGGAGCAATGCTGAACACACGCTTTTTATCAAAAGGAATGAGAAAGGGAATATTCTATTGGTGAACGTGTATGTTGATGATCTCATCTGTATGAGTGACAACTTGTCTATGTTATAGGAGTTCAAGTGTTCGATGATGAACGAGTTCGAGATGACCGATCTAGGGTGTATGAAGTTCTTTCTTGGGATCGAAGTGTTGCAGACGAGTGATGGAATTCACATCTCTCAAAGAAAGTATGCAATTGAGTTGCTAAAAAGATTTAACATGGAGAATTGCAATCAAGTGGTTAGTCTGATTGTTCCTGGTTGCAAGTTGAAATCGGATGAAGGATAGAAAATGGATGAGACTTTGTTCAAGCAAATGGTTTATAGTCTCATGTACATTACGGCTACTCGACCCGATCTTCAGTATATGGTAAGGTTGATCAGTCGATATATGTCTACTCCAACTGAAGCTCACTTCGATGCTACCAAAAAGGTGTTAAGATACCTGCAAGGCACTCAAGATTATGGAATTCGGTATGTGAACGTGGCGGTCCGGGTTTGTTGAAAGTTTATACGGATAGTGACTTTGGTAGCGATACAGAAGACTATAAAAGCACGCCCGGCTATGCCATTTTATGGGATGGCGGTGCGGTTGCGTGGTCGTCTAAGAAGCAAAAGATTGACTTTGTCATTGACCGAGGATGAGTACATAGTGGCTACCACCTGTGCTTGTCAGGTATTATGCCTGAGAGGGGTTTAGGGTTTAGGTGAGGATTTTGGCTTAACGGTTGAAGGTGCTATGATCATTAAATGTGATAACAAATCGACGATCAAGCTGTCGAAGAATACCATTTTTCATGGGAGATGCAAACATATTGGGGTTCAATATCATTTTCTACGAGACTTAGTGAGAGAAGGAACGATCAGCTTGGAACAATCTGCAACACAGGACCAGATCGCAGATGTGTTTACTAAAGCTTTGAAACGAGACCTGTTTGTGTTGATGAGGAAGAAGCTTGGAATGTGTTCCATGAAAGATAAACTAGTTGAGGGAAACTCAATCTAGTTTAAGGGAGGGAATGTTGGAATAATTACATGCACATGGAGTATTACTACATGTGGACGTACTTTAATTTTATATTTTATTTGTTTCAAAGTTTAAGTCTTTATAAGTTGAGTTTGAATAAGTCATTATTAGTTGGCCGGTTCTTTTGGGTAGTGGGATAGTACCTAGTTTTTAGCTTAGTGTGTTTATTTCTGTTATTTCTCTTTTTATTTAAGTGTTGGCTCAGATCAATGGAAATTATCAGTTTGTGAGTGAAAGATACCTTTGTTCATCTAAGAAAATCATCAAGTCACATACTTAACTCGTTTGACATGAAACCGATAGAATTAAACATGTTTAAACGAGGGTGAACTATTTAAAGGAATCCTCTTAACCCTTGGTGTATTCAATTTCCCTCAAAACACACGCATACATCAAATTCATCTTTCGACCTGCAACTTGATCAAGGGCTTCTGATTGACATGGTCGATGGAAGCTTTACATGATTCCAATTCAGACAAATCTTCATCATATACTGATTCCATTGTACTCCTCAGTCGTGGCTTGTTCTTCTCTTAATACCATCGAATTCATCTTCAATACTGGTAACTAATCATGTATATACACTCGATTTCTTATTGGAAACAAAAGCCCCATTATTAATTTGGTCAACATCATCGTTTGATGCTCAATTGGATCAAACTTAACTCTAGGGTTTATGTAATTTGGGAATTTATCTAATTATTGCTTTTATTTATTTATAATCGAATTCTATCATATCTGGGCTTATAGCCCACTAGTTTAAACTCACTACTTATGCAGTGGGGACTTGCTTCCCTGGGCACACCCATAATATTTTTAAAATCAATTTTTGTTATTAGTTAATTACAGTATATTATCATATTAAAATTAAAATTATTGAGTTCATTAAACTTAATTTAGTAATTATTTATTAATTTTAAAAAATTTTAGTTTCATATTTTATTATATTATATAGGATTTAAACATTATAAAAAATTTAAAAAAGTTATTTATAATATTAAACTTTATAGATTCTTTTGAATGTAACATATATTATTTCAAATTAATATTTACAAATTATTTAAATAATAATTATTAATTAATTATTTTAACCAAGTATTAAATAATTAGTTATTAAAATTAATTATTTTACCAATAAAATTCAAATATATTTATTCACTCATTATAAACTAAATATTTTAATAATATTTATTTATTTCTTTATTATTAACTATTACTTTCAATTCAAATTCCTTAATCAATTTATTCCATAAGAAAATCAAGAACATTATTTTAAATCATCATAAACCTTAAGTCCCAAATTAAAACCCTAATCAAAATCTAGTCCTTGAATCGTATTATTATTCTAATCTCAAGACACCCTTCCTCAGGTTAAATCTATGAGGAAACTGTTAGTGTCTAACCTAGCATATATTATTCAAATTATAACCTAATATCAATGTGAGTATTCATAGCTTATTTTATGTGTTTTATATTTTGGGAAAATCATATGATTCAATATTCAATCATTGATATTTATTGTTATTTTATTCTAAATTCAATTCAAACATGCTTTATTATTACTTGCAATTACGTGTATATAGTTACATAAACTTGAGTTAACAAAATTATTAATTTATACAACCACGGTAATAATGATAGATTTATTGGTTTGACAACCCACCCCATATAATTATTCTAGTGGTAATGGGAACCGGATTCATTCAATCAATCATAAGGCTTTATCTGCGGACCAAGTCAATTTTGTCATTAGGTTTGATAATGTTGGTTTGTCTTTATGTTACACTATTGCATTTATAAGTCTTGACATTTTCATGTGAATTAATTTTTTTTCAATCAATTTAATCAACCTATATATGTATGCAAACCTGTGTTTACTCCACGGCTAATTCGTTAGCTGACTTGTTACTTTTTTATATGATTTCAGGAATGTAGATTAGTGGCCTTCTTAATGCTCATTTTGGGACTTGAACCTAGATTAATAAAAGACTTTTTCTAGATTTATTTGAATTATTGTTTGATTGTAATGAATAATTTCATTAATATTATTCAATGAAAATGACAGATTGGTATCAGAGCCATGATTATAGAGAATTGGGTTATTAGAACGATATGATGACACTGACCCCATGATTTCTGACTCGTTAGCTGACTCGTTACTTTTTCACATAATTTCAGGAATGCAAATTAGTGAACTTTTTCATGCTCATTTAGGACTTGAACCTAGATTAATAAAAGACTTTTTCTAGATTTATTTGAATTATTGTTTGATTGTAATGAATAATTTCATTAGTATTATTCAATGAAAATGACAGATTGGTATCAGCCATGATTATAAAGAATTAAGTTATTAGAACGGTATTATGACACTGCCCCACGAAATTTTGAGGCCGGCCTAATTTAAACTTTATTATCGACCCCAAGAAATTTTAATTTTCATCTATAAAATTTTACTAATGTATACCTGTTATAAACAAATTAACAAATATAGATCAACTAATTTTGGCAATTCAAGGTTTTTTTAAATAAACTAATTTGAATAATTTAAGTTTAAACTAAACAATTAACTCTTATACCTATTAAAACTATTAATTTATTAAGCCCACTTTAATTTAATCCAATTAAGTTTATGCCCATTATACGACTTCCGAATATATTTATTTGGGTGATCTTTATTCAGATCTTATAGCACGAAACCAATTTCATCTTATGATCCTAAGCAATTAGATGTTGTATTTTTATCATGTCTTTCTTATAACCATTGAATTACTTTTATCATATATTTTTATATTTAACTTAGTTTTATGTTTTTATTTTATGTATCAACTCGACCCAACCCGAATCGGATAGAAAACCATCAATACTTAGCTATAGTCAACGGTCATTCAAATTTTCCACCCCCATGAACGAAATTTATAGGTTCGTCACTGCCACTCGGCCACCGCCACCCAACCTAATCGTCTTCTCCATCTTCACACATGTTGTAAGATGCCATCTAGATGATGAATAGGTGTTGGCATGGTCTACCCACATCCCACATCCCCATTAACACTTCCGTCAAATCACCACCCTATGAAGCAAACCCAACCTAGATCCCATACCACCATCAACCAAAACTATTTATTAGGATTCAAACGAGAAGCAATAAGATCATTTATGATTCATTTGATGGCTTTAGGAGAATGGTGGTTGACGAAACAAGATGTAACGATGGGGTGAAAAGGGGTTGATTAGAGATGTAGATGGCCATGGTGGTTTGTGTGGAGGTGTAGGTGGTTGTTTGTGTGGAGGTTAAGCAGTGAAGTGAAGCCGATTTACCAATTATAATTATTTAATAGATTAATTTTGTTATAGTTAAAAAAGGGTGGGTCACAAGTATTTGTTAGACTTCTTTTTTAATTTACTTTAAATTAAAGGTACTTTTGTAATTTTATTATGACTAAACGGATAAACTTATTGGAGTGTCCTATGATACATCAGGCCCATACTTGTAATTTTTTTAAAAGTAGACACTAAAGGTAAAATATATGCAAACTCCTAATGACTATCCGTGTAATTAAGTCAAAAGAAAAGGGGTCGCCCCACCTTTTAAAATTAATAAAGGGACTAAAGTTGTTGAATGAGGGAAATTTTGCCTTAAATATAACTTTAAAAAGAAAATATAGCCACCTAACCCTTCTTTTTGTTCCTTCGGTTACAAGTTTTAGAGAGAGAAATGGCTAGAGAGAAAGCTAGAAACTGAGTAAAAAAATAAGCTTTAACATTTTTAAAAATCATGCTAGCCTAAATCCAGCTTATCGATTTGCCACTTACCTTCAAAGGTGTGGTTTCAAATCCACCACAAGTGACACCTCGTTGTTCGTCTATCGAAAGGGATTGGATATGGCTTACTTGCTCTTATACATGGATGATATTATTTTAACATCCAACCCTGTTTTACTGTAGTCTATTATTTCTAATATTTCCAGGGAATTTGCTATGTCTGATCTCGGACAACTTCATCACTTTTTAGGCATCAAGGTAACAAAATCACATGGTGGCCTCTTCCTCACCCAAGCAACCTATGCAAAGAACATTCTTACCCGGGCCAACATGCAACAATGCAAACCATGTGCCACACCTGTTGGCACCAACTCCAAGTTAAGCGCTACATGAGTCTTGCCGGTGCCCTTCAGTATCTCACATTTACTAGACCGGACATTTCCTACGCCGTCCAGCAGATATGCCTTTTCATGCACGCTCCTCATGATTCACATTTCACCTTCATGAAACGGCTACTTCGCTATATCAAAGGCACTTTGGATTATGGACTTACTATTTCACCTTCCAAGTTAGTTCATTAAATGGCCTATTCTGATGCTGACCGGGGGGATGCCCCGACTCTAGACGTTCCACTTCTGGATATTGTGTTTTTGGGTGACAATCTTGTCTCGTGGTCGTCTAAGCGCCAACCAACAGTGTCTCGATTAAGTACCGAGGCGGCATATTAGGGAGTCGCGAATACTGTTGTTGAAACAATGTGGTTACGAAATTTGTTACTTGAACTACATCTCCCGCTACCTCGTGCCACCGTTATCTACTGTGACAATGTTTCAGCTATCAATCTCTCTCAGAACCCTGTTCAACATCAACGTACGAAGCATATCGAGATTGACATTCATTTTGTTCGGGAAAAAGTATGTTTGGGCACGATTCGGGTTCTTCATGTCCCTGCCAATTTTCAGTATGATGACATATTCACAAAGGGATTATCGCGACCGTTATTTTAAAAGTTTCGATCCAGCCTTTGCCTTCGTCCGACTCCTGCTTCGACTGAGGGGGCGTACTAACAGACATGTATATATCCGATTATATATATTTAATATTATGTGATGTATATCTTAATTTAGTCATGTATATCTTAATTTAGTCATGTAAATCTCTTCCTAGTTTTGAGGAATTAGTTAGGTACTTTGTAATCTATATATTCTAGTGATCTCAATGAATTAGGCATTTGATTCAATCAATTATAGTATTGACCGTGTCTTGTTGGTGATCTTGCAGTTAGCAGCTCTAATAGTACAACCCCGAAACTGTAAACATCACTCTTTTTTCAGTCAACGATTAGGTCATGTAGTATTGAGGATCCATATAACCCTGCATTTAAAAAAGGAGCAACCATCTGATAGAATCAGAAAACTGAAAACAGATACTGTATATGTGGTGATTTGACCTGTTCACTTATTAATGAGTATCTTTTTTTCCTCTCAAACTGGTCAAATAAAAGAGAGGATCGGGCGCTTACCAATGTCCCCTTCACTTGAGTAGAAAATAACCTTTTGAGTCATCACCCAACAATTTGGACAATCCAAAATCAGCAACTTTCACAGTCAAATGAGCATCCAGCAGAATATTATTTGATTTGATGTCCCTGTGTATAATGGGAGGGTCTGCAAGCTCATGCAAGTATGTCACACCTTCAGCAGCATCAAGAGCTATTTTAAGTCTCTTCATCCACTCCAACCTGGTTCTTGCCTCACCTGCATGCACAATTTCAGTAATATAAAGACTAAGCTGAAATATTTAAGTTTCAACAAGAAAAATAATTTTTAGATATGTAAGAAATGGAAACATGTGTTTCGTTCTTGAACCTTCCTAACTGATAAGAGGTGGAGAAGTAGGTGGGTTAGGTAACGGATCTACATAAGTAATTTTTGGACGAGAAACATCTTTTAGAGAAAAACAAACCCTTTATTTATGATTAATTTGTGTCTGTATGATTACAAATATTGTATCATGTTTATTATCTTGTTTCTTGAATAAAATGATTCCAAGAGGCTTTAGGATTTAAAATACACATTGGACATCTTTTTACCCATTTGACATTTTCTTTTTTAATGGACTTTTTATTCTAACTGTTTGGCCAGTTGGAGTAAAACAACACAATAGCATCAGCCCATCCATAAGTAAATGGGTCGAAATTGCCTCTTCTACCAAATCAAGCAGTCTTAATTCTTCCACTCTTCTACATCTCTATAACCTATACAATGCTTTTTAGTTATTGTAACATGAAATTAGATGCCTGGAAATAAGTACATTTACCTGAAAGATTATCTTTTAAAGTACCATTTGAAATGTACTCATAGACCAGCATTTGTTAACCTTGCTCATAACGAAAAAACCGACAAGGCCTACAACGTTTTTATGATCAATGCGTGTAAGAAGCTCAATTTCAGTTTTGAATTCATGAGCACCCTGCAATGACCCCTGTTGAGCTCTTTTGATAGCAACTACATCACCAGTGTAAAGAGTCCCTTTGTACACCTTTCAATCACCATTGTTTTAGAAATCAGTCAGTTACCAAATAATAAGTTAGGGAGCTTATAACATTAAGATACCTTCCCATAGCCCCCAGATCCAATTATGTTATCTTCTGAAAAATTGTTTGTGCATGTTTTGAGTTCTTCAAATGAACACCATCTTGCTCCTTTCAGTTGAGGAACACCACCCGCATCACTACCATTATCCAACACCCAAGATGCTGCATTATCACATGATAGATGTAAGCATAGAAATTTGTTGTAATAATGAGAATATCCTAGGCATTGGAAATTTGGCGGGTTGGGTAATGAGTCAAAACAGTTTGCTTTTACATCGTCTCAATATGAATCGTGTAGATTGGGTTGACTCGCAAACAGTTTTACCATTTCTTCAGATACTTGAAGTGTTAAATATGACAAGAAGAACTATATTTTGCCATAATAATCAATTTTTAAGAAATGATATGTCATATGTTTAGCATAACTTTTCATTTATTTGGCCCACTAGGGATAAAACCATAACTGAAAACTGCCAATGTCAAGAAATAACAGGTAGAAACTGCCACCTCTAGAACATCTTGCCTATATTAATTTGCCTTACCAAAAGGATTATTTTGTTTTGCTTTTATCGCTTGTCTTTTCTGATAGATCCCATAAGTTATAGCTGAGGCTATTAGCAACAGGACCACAAAACCACCAACAACAGCCCCAATAATGATTCCATGATACGATGACTTGTTTCCTGTGCATACTCAAACTCAGAAAACAAATTGCTCATAACGCCGTATATTAGCATATTCAAATTGAACTAATACCTGGAAAGCAACAATAGCCTGCATCAGTAAAGAATAAAGGTCCATAAGATGGTAGAGGAAAGAGTTGGCGATTGATTACCATCCCAATTGAAGAGACAGATGAACGGTCAAAATAATCTTGACTAGAGGGAAACATGTGCAGTGTATATTGAAGGTATTTATATTCATTAAGAGTTGCATTAAAAATAGAAATTGAGTCCACAGGAAGTTGATATGACCGAAAGGCTGAAATTAAAGTATCATGGAGAATTGTATAGTAGGTTGCATTATCAAAATTTGAGAAGGAATGTGAGAAAAAGGTTATGTTTCCAGTGTATGGATTTGCACATTTACAGTTGGGACTAAGCACTTTAGATGAACCACAGTTAACAGATGGACAACTATTTGATGGAAAAGTTTTAGGTATAATGGACTTTCGGGCTGTACAAAATCTTCCGGATGATCCAGCTTCACAAATTGGATTGTTGTCAACACTGCACAGTTGTCAAAACAATACTTCCATAAGATTGTGAAACACTAAAGGTGTTCACAAACCATTGAAACTGACTGAACCGTTCAAACCAAAATATACTGGCCGGTTCGGTGAGGTAGAGATTTAAATATTCAGTTCACGTTTTACGATTTGAATTGGCTCGTTTTACACGGTTTGACACTTGGAACCGGCCGTTTACCTTATTATTTTTTCCATTGTTGTAATATGCATTAATGCATATGTATAATATTTATAAACCATTTTTATCATTTTTAAAATTTAATACAAACTATGGAATAAAAGAATAAAAAACAACAAACTTAAACCGTCAAGTGGGTCAAAATTGCCACCTCTTTGAAATTCTCTTACTTCGGATAGTTATCATATTAAATGGTTGGAAAGTAGAAACCGAGTAGAAAGATAAAAGACGTAGGATCTTACGTTAGGCTCAAATTATACCCAGAACTTTGTTCGAACTTTGAAGTTATTAATGAAATTGTTTGTGAGATCAACAATCAAGTCACTACTATAGCTGTTACCGATATCTAGTGTCCCATTAAGATTGTTGTTGCTTAGCACCCTGACATTAGATAACCAAAAAGAGAGAACAAAAGAATAATCAAAACTCAGTGCCACATTTCGCATTTCAAATGCAGATATTTATATATGTTCTACAAACACAAAACATATGCCGTGTTTCATTGCCTGAAATGTTGGAAATACACCCTAATGTGGCCTCATATATGTGCAGTGACTGTGTGGTAATATAAGTGAGTATAATATTCCACATATAACCTCATACTTATGGTTGGGTTACGATCATTTGAGAACTAATAAATATCTTAAGAACCGCGATAACTAATATAAACACACAATTTTTTGTGTTTTATATACAAAAATGATTGAAATATAATATTTAGGTGTCTCTCTTGAAGTTCAAAATAATGAACGGATTTGTAATCTACACGTGTGTAAGTCATATGTAGGTTCTTTTATCTACACACGTGTAGCTAAAGTGCTAAGCACATAAAAATTTCTAAAAACATATGAAAACATTAGTTTGATAGGTTTTTATGTTATTTTTATGGTTTTTAATGTATATAAACATACACAACTATATGTAAAAAGTATAAAATTTAATAAATATAACCTATTGATATTAATTTTCGTGGTTCTTAAGATATTAACTAGTTCTCAAATGATCCTAACTCTAGTTATGGTTAGATACCAAATGACCCCTGTAGGTTCTCAATGGCAACCTAACTAATGTCTAACTATATAAAGGATGGTTATTTCCTGCATATTTGGAGCCGAAGGTCTCACTAGAAGCAACCTCTCTACCCTAGAGGATAGAGGTAAAGCTTGCCTACATCCGACCCTCCCCACGGCCCAAACCTTGTAAGTAGCCTTGCTATGGATAGGATGCAATGGTTATGGTTATGGTTATGGTATGGTTATTTCCAGCATATTTCACTAATGCCATACTTATAACAAGGTTTAACTTTAAAAGAAAGAATTCAGCAGGTACTCACAAACTCTCCAACTGAGGTTGGAAGACGTCCGATGGGATTCCTCCTTGGAGCTGCGTCTTTTCCATCAATCTGTCGGTAGAAGAATAAGTAATGCTTAAAAATCTTGTCCTAAAGAAAATTCAGACACACACATGGTGACATGGAATTTGACAAGTATTTAGAAAGCTGTCTACTGCAACGCACAACAAAGACAAATTTGTATGGTTTAGTGAACAGTTTTCCCATTTAGCAATCTTTAAATTTGATCCTTGTGAACTCAAATTGACCCATTCTCTTTGAATGTATACAAATTATATGACAAGAAAGAGAAAAAAGACATTACATTGTGTTCAATGATAGAATATCAGACGCATCAAAACTATTATTGCTCATGTCCCTGCAAATGATAAGGTATGATGTTAGAAAGTGGAAAATGAAAATTCTAACAGCAGGATAAAAAATATTATTAATATATAAAGAGAATAGACTATAACTTAAGAATTATTTTTATAATGCTATTAACATATTACCAGATTCAAAAAGTTCAAACTAACTTACACATATAAGAGTGAGTTCATTCCTAAGAGATTTGGAAGCGGTCCACTCAGGCTATTGTTTGACAAGTACCTGAAATGAATATATCTTCCAATTAATGCCAACCTTCAGATAAACTAGTCCAAAACATTATAGGCATAATAATAAACTTAAATAATTGGTTGAATTTTCTCTAATCACTTACAGCTCACTGACAGTAGTAAGATCTGATAGATTCTGCGGCACAGTCCCCGACAAGTGATTCGAGTCCAATCGTTTGTGACATTATAGAGACATATAGGTAAACAAATTGCAAACATTCAATTCAGATGAGATTTCCATACTGTTTAAAGATTATTAGCCACTGGTACTTACACCACCTCAAGAGTCTTCACAGTTCCTACTGAAGAAGGAATTGTTCTAGATAATTGGTTGTTGTTAACTATACTGTTAAAAAATAAGCATTAACATCAAAACAAAATGTGTACAAATATGTCCATGTCAACAAGTAAAGCCACAGATATTATTGGAGCTAATGCAATACTTACACATGTATTAGGCTCATGTTTGAGTTAAAAAGCTGAGATTGAATGGGACCAGATAACTTATTATTTGCCAAATGGCTGCATAATGACCATAATATAGCATGCATAACAGCATAATGCCACGACCCGCCAAAATGCAGATCGCAACCCCTTACTTTTAAGCGATTAGGGGCCCTTTCGAAGCATACAAGGCTGCCCGGAAGACTCCGGAACAGCCCACACAATTCTGCAGCAACATGGCAGCATTGGAAGGCTCTAGAATATCCGGCAAAAGACTAGAAAACGTGGCTCAAAGGGATGTCATGAAGAACTAACAAGTGCAGCCCTAAAGGACCCCGGAAATCTCTAGAAAACACTACCATGTTCAAGCCATGGAAAGATCATGAAAGGAGCTAGATAGTTCTATGGAAATATCTAGTGCTAGATATTTCTAGTACACATAAAATATTGTATACATGCATCTAGATATAGAACAATCTATGTAACTAGTATAAATAGGTTGGTGGTGTCTCATTTGCACACACCTAAGTTCCTAGTAACTCAAAACCTTGTACTCGTAATACAAGCTTAATACTTGTGTTGTAATACACATCACGAGCATTCTACTTGCATACTACAAATCTAAAGTTCCCCTACAAAGACTTTCGCTGCATAAACCGTCCATTTGAGATCAAGAAGGCTGACTTAGAACGAATCTAAGTGCCGCACGTGAACTGAACAAATCAGTCCGTGACAATAAGCACACTTAATCAATTCAAAAGTTGGAAAATCACAGATGTGGCATATTAGAGATTGAATTTACAAGTGTTTTGCTTTCACGAGCTTGTCAAGGCCAGGGGATGTTTCATTAGACACGGGAATGGGTCCTGAAAGCAGGTTATCACTTAGATCCAACCATGATAAATTAGTTAAATTACCAATAGATGGTGGGATAGATCCAATAAAGCTGCTACTATTAAGAGTTCTGCAACAAAATGGATCAACTCAGGACTGTGTTAGAATATAAATTAAAACTAGCAGATGAATAGGTGAGTAACAGATCAAAGCGGGTTCAGGGTGAAATGGGTCAAAGTAGGCCTTGTTGGGTTTGATTGACAAAAAACGCTCGTCCATTTTTCTAAAAAGCAATCATAAGTAACTAACGTGTTAACTAATGAATCAAATATATTGTTACGATAACAAATAAATTTCAAATAAATGATTTAGGAGGTTGCATGAATAACTAGACTTTGGAAGACATTCAGTGTGTTCAATTTCAACCATTTGACCCATTTCCCTTTTGGTTGATATTGTTTAGAGTAAATTACACTAATCGTCCCTAAGGTTAGCTCAAATTTCACCTTTCGTCCCTGGGATTGAAACATTACAGGTTTAGTCCTAAAGTTTGAAAACAAATAACACGTTTCGTCCCTCGGTCAAACGGTCTTCTTCTTCTTCCTCCCCAACCCTTACCCAACACTTCTTCTTCTTCTCCTTCTCCAGCCCCCATCCACACTTCTTCTTCCTCATCTCAACCACCACACCACCACTAATCCACCACCACCCACATCCACACCATCACCACCACTCCTTGCCACCACCACCACACACCCCCATCTCCACCACCACCATATACCGCCAATCCATCACCACCACCACCGCCAATCCATCACCACCACCAATCCACCACCACACACACACCCATCTCCACCACCACCAATAATCCACCAATCTACCACCACACACCCCCATCTTCACCACCGCACCATCTCTACCATCGTTCCACCACACCACCACCACCAATGCGCCTGCTCAATTTTCCCTCTGGCGTTGACAAAAATGTTTTTCCGGTGACAAGAGACAGAAGGTGGGATGGGGGTTGAGGTATTTTGGTAAAGCAAAGGTGGGGTATCATGTTTTTGCAGGGTGGTGTTGTTGCAGGTTCGTCGGAAAATGGCAAGGTGGGCTACGTTGGTGACAAGGGGGGGGCTGCGGTGGTGGCAAGGGGTTAAATCATCATGTTTAAAATTTTAACGTCAAAAACTAACGGCCGTTTGACCTAGGGACGAAATGTGTTACATTGTTTCAAACCTTAGGACTAAACCTGTAATTTTTCAATCCCAGGGATAAAAGGTGAAATTTGAGCAAACCTCAGGGATGATCTATGTAATTTACTCTATTTCTTATTTGGTGTGCATGAGATAAAACATCAACCAAATCAACCTTACATAAGACATTGGGTTGAAATTCCCAACTCTAACATAAGACATAAACCTCAATAAGATAAGAAACAGTAACCTTCTTCAAGACTTGTTTCAAGAGTACCATGGGATTGGTTTAGAAAGATGCTACCAAATGCTTGGTATTAAATAATATAACATACTGGTAAATCCAATATTAAATGATGTGAAACATACTAGAATTGGAACAATTACAAAAAGACTAGCTTGTTGAGGGATCCAATTGAATCAGGGATTGGACCCCTAAAACTGGAACCAAACAGGATTCTACATGCATAGAGTACTTGGTCAAACAAGTTTATTTAAAAAATAATAGCTGTAATAATTCCCTTGTTGTTGAACAATAAGGAACAACTGGAACAAAAAAGTATGCAACATTTGAGAAACAAAATGGAATTCTTACAGCGTCGTTAAGTTCCTTAAATACTGAATAGATGGTGGAAGAAGGGCTATAATTTCCTTGTTGTTAGAAAGATCTCTATATACAAAATTCACAATGAAAATCAAATTTGAGCGAAGGAAGTGTCAAATCATGCATGAGATTCACTGCTTAGATCAGTAACTCAGAACTTTATCTAAAAAATAATAGGAATAATAAAAACAAAGAAAGTAAGTGTCGATGAGCAAATTGTAACAGGAGTGCAAAACCTACAAATATTGCAACATGGAAAGTGATGGAATGTCACCGATGTATTTAGTTCTCACCCTCGTGCCTGCCGATACCCGGTGATGAAGGAGTCAAACATAAGTTAAGATTTTTCTAGAGTTTCGTAAGTAGATTGAAACACCTACAACTTACAAGGTAGTTACACGCGAGTCGGTACAGTTGATTCCTTCCCATTTACTTCCACATGGATCTGTACCCTTCCAATTAGGTGGTAGATTCTCCCAGCTTAACTCGATAGCAGTTAGAACAGAAACTACAGGTATAACCATTAAAACAGCAACTACAAGCATTTAGATTGTTAACTATAATCGCCATCTCAATCAAGCAATAACGAAAATGTAATCTATCTTTTGAACTTTGATATGTGATTACTCCAACTATCTATCATGATTTTTTTTTCAAATTTACATATCCCCCCCCCCCCCCCAAATCAGGACCTTATGTCTAAGAAACACTATAAATCAACACTCCTACACATTGAGCTTGCAGCAAGAAACTCATAAAAACTCTATAAACACATTATCATAACAACTTACGATCGTTTGGTTCTGTCACTGCTGCAATCACCACAATCTGAGTGCAAATAATCATCACCCATAACGGAATTCTTGAACCCATATCTCTAAACTCGAAAATATCTTCTCCTGTAGTATGCAGAAACTTAATACAGCCAATGCCCACGTCGTTTCTCTCTTCAATGCTGGTGGGGCTGTGACCGATTGGTGCCACACGATGCACATGGGGGCCCCAACCATGCTGAAACTTAATATCCACATCACTATCCCCGGTTTGAAATTGACGAAGATTTTACGATCAGAGGCATAGGAGGAGCCCCATTGGTTGAGCTTTTAGGTAATGAATGATTCATGTAATATCAAAAGATTATTATTTCAGAAACCTATCCTAGACAAGGATTTGGGTGTAATCAATCATTTAAGCTTTTGTTAATCTTACAAACCCTTGTAGTAATTTTTGAAATGTTTTCATAATATGGCTTTTGATGTTGTTGAATACTAAATTGGTTGTTATGTATGATTGGGGACAAATCAAGGTATTTCAGAACTTGAATTAGAAATGAATTTCTTACGGAACTTATGCTACAAGCAGACAGCGACGTGGAACGAAGATGTTAGTGAAAAAGTTACTACAAATTTGCAAACTTTATAACAGATCAGACACGACACAATAAGACACGAAAACGATAAGTGCTGACATAAACACGACACGATAACTAATCGTGTTATTTTTTCCAAACACGAACACAAATCTGTTTAGAAACAGGTTACGCGATAAGACCTGTTAAGAGACACGATAAAAATCACGTACTTTTTAAAAAAAGGTTGCCAAAAGTGCATAAAAATCTTAAATAATACATAGTACTTATACATGACAATCCTTGATATATTTGAAACAAAAGTCCATAAAAGTGTTAATCAACCAATATCATAATTTAAACAAGTTTATTAACAGGCGTAGTCTGAAGAACGAGAGACTCGGTTAGTGGTATCGTGGTAGTCATATTTGATTGAAGTGGTTGGGCAACGATAGAGCTTCTAAAATGAATATGAGCAACAATGACATATATCATAAATATATAATTAACTATTTTAAATAAGCTATAAATATAAACAGGTTTAAATAGGTGCTTTTGTCAGACCCTCAAAATCCACGTGCGGGTTTTACCGTGAGGCGTGTGACAAATGCTGACCCGTGAGTGCTCCTAGGCTTTTCATTAACCACAACCTGAGAATAGCATACTAAAAGAGTCAACACAATGGTTGGTGAGTTCAAGAGTTTGCGTAACACATAACAGTAACAGTTATAAAACATAAGAGTGCATTGAATTAGATAGCTAGTCTAAATTCACAAGTAATAATCGTAGTGATTTAGCGATCGAAGCTGACAGCGTTTCGTTTGATTGCCTCCCGCCACGACTTACTAGGTCGTGACACCATGTGTTAGGATAATATTGCACCCGTTTGACCTCGAGTCGCACAGTGGGGGTTGTCAAACCCAGTACTACTACCCAAGATTTCCCGCTAGTTCCAATATTAACGATCCGAAAGTGTGAGGACTTTCATAGTATATCGCACTACATTACACTATACACAACTTATAATCATAAAGCGTTTCAGAACGAGTATGCTATCTCCCCCAAAAGAGAGTGTAAATAAAGTAGGGCATGAACTCACCTGGTGTGCACACGAATGATATTAAAGCTAACTTGAGAGAGAGAGAAAGACAACCTTCAGAGGTCACCTAGACACGCAAGTACATGAGTACGTGTACACAGAATTATTAACAACCCTAAGTGCTCAATAAACACATTGACTCAAGGTTTTGAAAAAAACAAACACATTTGACCCAGTTGACCCGTTGGTGACATTATTGTTGAAATCCCATTTAATCAAGCCTAGCAACTCATCATACACGGTTATCATACAAGTTGTTCACGTATGTCACTTCATCAACCACTTGTTCTACCAAGATCATCATACAACTTAGATTATCATTCAACTCATGCGAATCTCAAGTAGTCAACATGCTCAACACAATTATAATTACATCAGAACTAGTACATCATACATAAAGTCTAATCATGCACAACATGCCTTGTGAAGCCACTCACGACTTCACCCTCTAAACCCTGCCAATCCTACTAAGTAGGGGCCTCAGATTCGCACGCGTGTATGACGATCATCATCACATTATTCAACAAGATTCATGCCAACCAACATGCCCAACAATGATCTATTACAATCCAAGCATGATTCCATGATCTCCTAACATAATCCATCATCATGTATAATCCTAAAAGTCCAAATTTCCCAATTGACCAATCAAGTATCCATACAACCCAATTAACACATTCCATCACATTAGACACCATCAATAAACATTCTAGCATGACCCTAACATCATGAACATGCCCACTTCACTATATCCAAGGTTCTAAATAATAAAGTTTCCCTTTTGGGAAAGTAACATCCCAAAATCAATCTAACGCTCAATTAAATCATGAATTCATCAACACAATACCTATTCAAGGTTCTAAATAAATAAAGTTTGCCTTTTGGGAAAGTAACATCCCACTTCACCATCACAGCATCACTTCTATCGCCTCTAACCGTAAGAATTTATTCATCAATAAGGATTCGTATGATCTTCTCTTGACATATGACTTCCGCCTGCTTTTTGAAAAGCCAATCCATGCCTACTACTACATCAAAACTCCCTAGTGTAACAAGCATGAGATCTATGTCAAAGGTATGACCAGCAAGTTTTATCTTGCAATCTCTAAGGATATGCGTTACGTAAATCTGCTTACCATCAGCTCACTCTACGGTGTAGTTAGATTCTAATGTTGAGGGCATATCACTTAAAAGGCTACTAAACTTAGTGGAGATGAAACTTCTATCGGCTCCGTGTCAAACAGTATAGTAGCAAAATGACCGTTAACAGAAAAATTTACCAGTAACAGTAGTAGGGTCGTTTAGAGCCTCACCTGAACCATTCCATTGCCATTGTTGTTGTTGTTGTGTTCCCACCGCACCATTCTCGCCCTTGAGGATAGTTTCTCCTGTAATGTTTTTTCCACATTCAAAGCAGCCTTTGGATGTTTCCTGGGATTGTTGTGGATTTTTCATCAGCTCACCACGATAGTCCTTTGCTGCATGTCCAATCTTTCCACAGCGCTGGCATTTGAAGTTGTCACATCTACCCACATGATGATAGTTACACCGGTTTCACTTTAGGTGTCTCCCTCCATATCCACTTGGCCCTTGGTTTGAGGGAGTCTTCTGGTTGAAGCTTCTGTTGTTGTCGAACCTCCTCTGTTGCTGATGATGTTGTTGCTGTTGAGTTTGACTGTTTGATGACGATCCCTTGTTGCCTGAGCCTTCCCACTTGCGTTTATTGTCGGGCACGCTTGCCACAGCGGCCCGCTTGGGTAGTTTGCCTTGCTCTACCGCTTGATCAGTAAGTTTGTGGGCTAGTCGGATCACCTATTGAATAGTAGTGAGGTTTGCAGCAGTCACCATGCTCTGTATCTCCGAAACCAAGCCGCGTAGATAAAGCTCAATCTGCTTAACCGGTGTGTCGATCATGCCTGGGCAAAGCGTTGCCAACTCGTGAGACCTTGTTGTGTAGTCCTTAATCTCCGATCCTTCCATCTTGAGCTGCCAAAATTTGGCTTCCAGTTTTTGAACTTCGATACGAGGGCAATATTCCTCTATCATCATTTCCTTGAATTCATCCCATGGTAAAGCATTGGCGATTGCCTGACCAAGCATTTGTACTTGGGCACTCCACCACGAGAGTATTGCGCCCTCAAGCGTCCCAATTGCATACTTTACTTGATCCACTGCCGGGCAGTTGCATTTGGAGAAGACTGACTTGGTCTTCTCAAACCAATGTACGAGCCCTACAGCTCCACTATACGTGTGGGGCTTGCAGTCCATGAATGCTTTATATGTGCACACTGGCGGTCCTGTATTCAACGTTTCGGATTATTTAGTCCAATCAAATAGGTTAACCATCTAGTAGAAAATTTTATGTAGTTGATGACCAAGGTCATCATTTACCTCCGAATTAGGCAGCTTGTGCACCAACCGCTGCTTGCACATGCTGATTTATCAGGGTAGCTAATTCAGCAGGGGTCATGTTTATAGCACCGGTACCACGACCACCGGCACCACGTCCACGTCCTCTACCTCTTGCATCCATATTTCACTTTACATTCACAAATACAATAATGAGTAACATCCAACACGTTAATCTCATTGAAGTACAGTAAATAATAAGAAATAATGAATTTACCACAACCACAACATTTATAACAAAAATAATAACCAAAGATAAATAAATTATAAATGGTTCATAAAATATTCCATCAATGTCAAAATTTTAGTTTTTCAGTTGGGTGGGAAACAACCCTTCCCACATAGGTTTCAAAGGAAAAGAAACACCATATAGTCCGAGTCATAAGAAAGTGGAATCAATCTAACACGTCTGATCCATCGCTATCCTCTTCCATTTCCTCTGGATCTTCTTCCTCAGGGTCTTCCTCAGGCACTTCTTCAGGTTCCTCTTCCGGGTCTTCTTCCTCAGGGTCTGCCATAGGTGCAGGGGCTTCAGCAATCTGAAGCGCTGCTAGCTGTGCCTCTAGGTCAGCAAATCTATCATCTACCACTATGTTCTGATGATCTGGCTCGTTCATGCGCTCGGTAAGGTTTAGCACATTGCCTGCCAGAGTATGATGCCCAGTAATAGCCATCGATAGTCGCTCCTGGAGCATCTCTACCTGTAACCGTAACTGTCGCATCTCGTATCGTAGAGCGGAGTTCTCATTAGTGAGTCCTCTAATACGCTGCCGCTCGATGTCTAGTGTAGCTACCAATGCTGCAAACGCCTGCTCGTGTGGGATGTCCAAGGTAGGAAGTGTGTGTGCTGGAAAAGCTGTCGACGATCTAGTCCTGGGTCTAGTAGGAGCTACAGCTGGTACATGCTCCTGTAAACCATGCGGTGTATATAGGTAGGATAGAAGTTCCAGTTCCGTGGAGGATCGCGCTCGGGTAATGCGAATGGCTGATCCCAATCCATCTCTTCAGAGGGGTAAGGATGTCGAGGCCAGTCTGATCCCCTATCAGGTATAGGAGAAGGAGGAGGTGACTCAGACCGTGCAGGTCTCTTGCCTAAATCTCTGGATGACGATGCCATGCTGCGAAGTACGTGATGCGTATGCCAATGAGTATACAATAAGGAAATAAGTGGCGAGTAACTAACAAACTATGCGGTTATAATCTAGTGTGTATGCAACGTAGTTCCATATAACCAATAGCTCTGATTCCAATCTGTCACACCCTCAAAATCCACGTGCGGGGTTTTACCACGAGGCGTGTGACAAACCAGGATCTCAGTCATTAGTTGCTCAGAACGAATCTATATGAAACATTCAAGCAAATTCAGAGTTTAAAACTTTAAAACAGCGCGGAAGCGTTCAGTAAACAAGACAAACCAAAGTAATGTAATGTAATGTAAAATACGCAAACACGCGCCAACCGTTGTTCAAAACAAAATACAAAACAATTCTAATAGCAAAACCAACAAATGTTCCCAACAATGCTCACCCACAAATGCTGACCCGTGAGTGCTCCTAGGCTTTTCATTAACCACGACCTGAGAATAGCATACTAAAAGAGTCAACACAATGGTTGGTGAGTTCAAGAGTTTGCGTAACACATAACAGTAACAGTTATAAAACATAAGAGTGCATTGAATTAGATAGCTAGTCTAAATTCACAAGTAATAATCGTAGTGATTTAGCGATCGAAGCTGACAGCGTTTCGTTTGATTGCCTCCCGTCACGACTTACTAGGTCGTGACACCATGTGTTAGGATAATATTGCACCCGTTTGACCTCGAGTCGCACAGGTGGGGGTTGTCAAACCCAGTACTACTACCCAAGATTTCCCGCTAGTTCCAATATTAACGATCCAAAAGTGTGAGGACTTTCATAGTATATCGCACTACATTACACTATACACAACTTATAATCAATAAAGCGTTTCAGAACGAGTATGCTATCTCCCCCAAAAGAGAGTGTAAATAAAGTAGGGCATGAACTCACCTGGTGTGCACACGAATGATATTAAAGCTAACTTGAGAGAGAGAGGAAAGACAACCTTCAGAGGTCACCTAGAACACGCAAGTACATGAGTACGTGTACACAGAATTATTAACAACCCTAAGTGCTCAATAAACACATTGACTCAAGGTTTTGAAAAAAAACAAGACACATTTGACCCAGTTGACCCGTTTGACCCGTTGGTGACATGATTGTTGAAATCCCATTTAATCAAGCCTAGCAACTCATCATTCACGGTTATCATACAGTTGTTCACGTATGTCACTTCATCAACCACTTGTTCTACCAAGATCATCATACAACTTAGATTATCATACAACTCATGCGAATCTCAAGTAGTCAACATGCTCAACACAATTATAATTACATCAGAACTAGTACATCATACATAAAGTCTAATCATGCACAACATGCCTTGTGAAGCCACTCACGACTTCACCCTCTAAACCCTGCCAATCCTACTAAGTAGGGGCCTCATATTCGCACGCGTGTATGACGATCATCATCACATTATTCAACAAGATTCATGCCAACCAACATGCTCAGCAATGATCTATTACAATCCCAAGCATGATTCCATAATCTCCTAACATAATCCATCATCATGTATAATCCATAAAAGTCCAAATTTCCAATGACCAATCAAGTATCCATACAACCCATTAACACATTCCACCACATTAGACACCATCAATAAACATTCTAACTTGACCCCAACATCATGAACATGCCCACTTCACCATATCCAAGGTTCTACATAAATAAAGTTTCCCTTTTGGGAAAGTAACATCCCGAAATCAATCTAACGCTCAATTCAATCATGAATTCATCAACACAATACCTATTCAAGCTCATAACTATCATTTAAATATGTTCAACATCATCAAATTGTCATAATTCACCAATCTCATATCCAAAAGTTTCTACTTTTAGCAAGGTATGAACTACATGATCAATTCTTGGATTTCTAGCATAATTATCATAATTCCAACATTCATACAACATCATTAGCATCATAACATCATCAATTCATCATCAAATCATCAAGTTCATGCAATAAAGTTATTATTAGTAATGTATGATCCACGCATCAAAATCATGAATTTCTTGTACAATCCACGTAAACTACTATCAATGCTATCTAACTAACATCATACAATCAACAAACAATCAAGAATTCGACATTTTGAACAAAAATCGAACTAGGGTTCAGCCATACACAAAAATCCATGAAAAACCACTAAAATCTAACCTTTAATCGCTTACTGGCTAAGAATTGAAGCTTGCTACACGTTGTAATCACTTGGAACTAGCCAAAATCGATGCTTGCTTGTTCTATTGATCAAAATCGAAGTGTGGGTGTGTGTGGGAGGGGTCGCGGCCGAAGGTGAGGGGGAGGGGGATTAGGGTTTAGTTTTTGGTAATATTAAGTTAAATGGTAATTACAAAATAAACCCTCCTTAATCAACTTTTGTAAAAATTTATCTTTTTAATACTTTTTAACAATCTTTAACTATAAAATACAAGTATTATTAACCAACAATAATAATCATTTATATTTTTCATTAATAACAAAACACATGAATTATAAATAACACGTTGACACGTTACAAGATAAAATTCACAAATAATATTTAAAATCACATAAGCACATAAGCACAACTTAATAATCATATTATTAATCGAGTTATTATCCGTTAAGCATTGTTAATTATTGTTAAGTCACCAACGTTCAACGACAACTAGTGTGTGCTCACGACACGTGTATGCAAGACCTAACGGAACTAACGGAGTTTGGTAACGGAACATTACCGGATGTCACAGCCTTAATATGTTAACAGGTGTTTAACCTATTAAGACACAATCTTTATCGTGTCTTAAACGTGTCGACCTGTTAATGACACGAAACCTGTCAAGCTCAAACACGAAACCTGTTAACTTCGTGTCGTGTCGTGTCGTGTTAACAGGTCCATGTCAGAAATCAGCCCTAAACACATCGGTTTCTTGCAGTGGATGTTCAGTGATTTCTTCGAGTAACTGTAGTCTTAGATCAAGGTATGTATCCTCTTCCAGGTTCGTATGCATTCTTAGGTGCTTCCATTGTTTTTGCGGTTGATTTTTGTTTTCATTGGTTATTTTGGGTTCTAATTGGAAAGTCATTTCACTTTATGATTGTACTTTGTGTCTTTTATTGTTGAAATATATTGATAATTTCACTCCTGGTCCATGATTGAGTTTGTCTTAGTTTTATTACCCTATTTTTTGCAAATCAATTATTTTGTTAGTCATGTTAAAGTTAGTAGTTGTATATGTTCTCAAGTGATTATAGACAATGCTAAAGTTGTCTAACTCTTTCTGGTATATGCACTTACATCACTGGTCTTAGGGTGTACATCAATTTCTTTCTATCATCAACTAGAAAGAACAATATGGATATGCTGAGGAAGCATGGTGTGGTTGGGAATTTGTTGAATTGCATGGTACACGAACCTGACTATGGTTAGTAGTGACATGGTATCAAATATATATTATTATACAAATATTGATATATTGATTGTATTTTTGATAGGTGATGATGTAGGTAAAGTATCTCGGGGGTAAAGTATCTCGGGCTGACAGGGTAACTATTACTAACATGAGTTTTGTTGGTTTATCAACATTGCCAACATAAGGAGATTGAGTTGTTATGGCATAGAATTAATGTCAATAATCTTTTTTCTTTTATAAAATGAAATTTGTTATCTTTGATTATGATTTATTAAATATTGGATGCAAATTTTGATTAGATAGTATGTATATTTATGGTTATGTTGTCCATTGTGGTCTCATAATGTCTTTATTATAGTTTTAATAATCCAACCATTTGATACCTTTTTAAAAGCATCCCCTATTGCAACATCCCAAAACTAAACCCAGTTTAGTTTGAAATAAAGGAAAGAAAGCCGGTTGCACTTTAAATATATATAGGGGCTAAAGTTAAACCCTTAAAAGCCCATCTTTTCTCACCCTTATATAAAGTGATGGGACCGCCCCATGCAAGGGCATTTCTGCGAAGAAGAGAGTTGTTAGAGAGAGAAAGCTTGTTTTCTAGAGAAAGAAAAGAAAGCTTGTGTTCTAGAGAAAGAAAGTCCAAGAAACTCTTCAAGGTATCAACTTTCTTGTAAAGAATGATAGATCTAGGATAGATCTACGTTTTTATAGTGTTTTAACACCATTTGGATGGTTAAAGTTAACACCTTTGCGTGTGCATGAATGTAGATCTAGCTTCTCAATTCTAGGGTTCGTACCTTAGCTTGAAAGGTGAGTTCTAGATCCCTACTTATTATGCTTCTACTGATTTTAGGGTTGATATGCATGATTAAATGTGTTTTATATATAGATCTCATGATCTAAGATGTAAAGTTACTACCTTTATGCCTAGGGTTCATGTTTTTATCAACTTCATGACTTATGTACAAACCGTTGCAAAAACCCTAGATTATATTCTAAAAACATAACTATTTTTAAAGAAAGAAAGGTATAACATGGTTTGAATCCAAAGCCCCTCGAAATATGAAACCCACAGTACCTGTGCTAACCCGTTTGCCTGCATTGATCTGAAGTTGTTAAGTAAAGATCAATGCGAATGAGTATAGTGTACCTGCATTTGTTAATGCGGACGAGTGGTAGTTACCCGTATTTGTTGCCCTCGGCCGCATTAGTTCCTTAGTTAGCCTAAGGGTAACAAAGGCAGATAGAACATAGTTACCCGCATTTGTTGTCCTCAACCGTATTGGCTCCTTCGTTAGTCTAAGGGTAACAAATGCGGATAAGACACAGTTACCCGTGTTTGTTGTCCTCAGTCGCATTGGTTCCTTAGTTAGTCTAAGGGTAACAAATGCAGATAGAACACAATTACCCACATTTGCCTCCAACCACATTAACCTAATACTTAACCAAACTCAAAACTTCATCGGCATTAACTCCAAATGTCCGCATTAGTTCAATCTACCCGTATTAACCCCATAATTGGCCAAGAAAGATTATTGTTATTCGCATTAACTATGGTCATCCGCATTGGCCTATAAACATCCACATTAGATAACTATTACCCGCATTCATTACACTTGTAATATTTTCCACATGTTTTCCTTTAGTTCAAGTATAAGGGATTCATACCTAGTTATACCAATCTTACGAAATTAAGAAAAGTTTTTAAAATGGATACCAATGTGATTACCCTTGTTACCCATTGGCTTGCATTGTGCTAGCATCTCACTAGTCTGCTTTGTACTAACAACTTAATGGCCTGCTTTGTGCTAGCATCTCACTGGTTTGCTCTATGCAAACAATTTAGTGGCTTGCTTTATGCTAGCATCTCGCTGGCTTGCTTTGTGCTAGCATCTCACTGGCTTGCTTTGTGTTAGCATCTTATTGGTCTGCTCTGTGCTAACAACTTATTGGCTTGCTTTGTGCTAGCATCTCACTGGCCTGCTTTGTGCTAGCAATCACAGTAACTAGTTTAGTGCTAGTAGTTCATGATCTCGCTTAATTACAAAACATGATCACTGTATGTTGCCCATGTTATGTTATCAATGATATGAATGATCTATGATATATTTGCTAATGAGAAAATTTTTCCTCTATGATCATTCTTCAAGTCTTATGAGTTTATGACTTGTGGTTCTAGAATTAAAACTGAGACTTCTTCAGCAACGTTGACTTTTATTATGTATGTTAGGTAAATCCAAGCTTGGTTGAGTTGCTGATTCTTGGGCATGAAGAGGCTCCCGGATCAAAGACTGGCATCTCGTATAATGCTTTTATATGAATATGAATGTTAAACAATGACTTTCTATTCATGTAAGATGTAACTAATTATGACTTGGCTGTAATCAAATTACGTTTTCCTTCGATTAATATGAAATTTTCAGTTTAAGGATTATGGTTATGTTCATGGAACCAACTGAAAGGTCGCCAGGAAATTGGGCCTTACACCTATTGAACCGAACATAGTTTTGCTTTGACTCGAATCTATTTTGACAAAAGCGTTTTTCAAGCCAACCTACATTAAACCTATTTTGGCTAATTATTTTGCACTTTGACTTTTTGCACTTTGCAGTTGCACTTTGAAGTTCAAATTGAAGTTCACTTATTTTGATATGTTTATGCACTATTAAGTTTTCACCCTTTTGATGTTTCAAAGTAGTTCAGTTGATCACAAAAGTACATTTAATAATTTTTAGGTTGCATTTGGAAGTGGACATACTAACCATGGCTCTTTTGTTAACCATGGCTCTTTTGGTACACGTACTATTTCTATGCACAAATGACCATGTAGATCTTTTTGCTAGAGAAGTAGTTTAGCAAGTAGGAATATGCTAATTCGATAAGTTTTAGGTTTCATTAGAAAGACATATACTCTTCATTAACATTATTCTCTTTTGTTGACATTTAGGTTGTAATGATAGAAGTTATTTAAAGGCAAACCAGATGTTTGTTGACTATAATCAGGTCAAATCGCTGCTTATGATTCTTAAAATGCAATATGGACCGGTTCACAAGTAAAGAGACCATATTCCTACTTGGAGTTAGACCTTGCATATATGGAACATTGTATGTCAGGCCAATAGGTTTGTTTTTATGTAATTTTTACCTAGTGTTCCACGGTTGTATTTAGTTCTATCATGTTTTTAGTCTAAGTTGACCGGATTATGTGCTTTTTTTTCAGGACTCGTGATCGGGTTCCTTTCAAATACATGAAAGTAGATTGGCATTCTTGCCTTGACAATAGAGTGAGCTTCAGGGTGTTATGGATATTTTAGAGGTTGTTTGATAATATCTCAACCAGTAAATGCTAAACCAGTAAAAGTATGACTGAGTAAGAGACTCTGAACCTGTAAATACTGAACAAGTAAATGTTGTTTGGTTGAATCTTTAAATAACTATGCAAAATGACTATTTACCCCTCTAAACTATTTTGTGTTGAATGAAATGTATTCGTTTGATTAGATGTCTCAATGATTATTCTGAATGATGAATAACTATAAAAGAAAAATACAAATCATCATAGAAAATCTAAGTTACACATTAATGTTTCATGTAGCGCTTAATGAGCCAGACGACTTAATGGCTCAGTGCAAGGTTGCAAAAAAGCCTATTATATAACTATAATGTATCAGAATTATATAAGAGTGGTCGGAGTGGTGTATGTGAGGTTTTGGCTGATTTCGGATTGAGAATTCCAGTTCCGCACCCAAGGGACAGTGTTGCGTCCCGTAATATCATAAATCACTATCATTTTGTGTTTATATCTATATTAATCCTAATAAGAATAATAGTAATAATGGTGATATATCTTAACTGCAAGTATTTGTATATTTCATCACAATTGCATGGCAAAGGGTTTTTATTGTTCAAAGTACTAATAATATAGATGGTGATAATATATACCAGCAATTATATACAAGTTATTTTTATATTCATTATAATAATCATAGCGCGATGGTAAATGAACAATACTCAAGGCTAATATAGTAATTTTATTGGATGTTTGTTGTTTTTTTTTGGATGTTGAACTGACTCCATATTTCATCTTTTCAAAAAGAAAAGTTAGAAAATCTTTTTCCATAAGAAGAGAGAAACTATGAGATACTGAAATTTAAGTAGAGAGAGAAAACTTTTAATGTCTTGGTAGAAACAAAGAGTTAAGAAAGATTAAAAAAAAGTATGTTGTTTAAATTGTGTAACGTAGTGTTTTAACTTTTAAGCATGCTACATGTTGGGATTACTCTATAATTAAATATCAGGGAATTCATTAGTAATTTACAAGTGATTCAAGTATAAAGTATAATTGTTTTTTTTTCATAAGATAATGTTACGAATTTAAGTATAAGTGTTTGAAGCATAAAATTACAATTGCTTTTTTATAGAATAATTGTGTTAGAAATTGATGACTTTGAGTTTTTTATTGTTCGGCTTTGTTTAAATTCTAGTTTTTTTTAATAAGTTTCGTTTAGTAAATTTTATTAAAAATGTTTGTACATGAAATTTTTTAGCTATATTCAAAATTCTTTTTTTATTGCATACCATAGTGTGTGACGTTAACGTTGCGGTTCCGTGACGGATCCAACGGTTTATGAGCGGGCAACATCTTTGTCATTTTTTGTATTATCGAAAATGGTATCGGTCTTCACTTTTATGGTTTTTGATGAGACAAACCAATAATAACCAAACTCCTGTGGCATAGTGCGGGGAAAAGACAAGATCCCCGCCACGAAGTTTGGTGGGAAAAAACTAGTAGTTATATAAATAATATGTGTTTTGGGTTTATATGCCTAAGACACAACATATAATAATATTATCATTTATATATAATCTTAAACGTTCACACACAAAGCAAATATTACAATACATGTTTTAAACTAGTCTAGCTTTAACGTGTACAACCTGACTTTATGTCAAGACTATTATCCATAGGTAAAATAATAATGTATATTATAATTATCTTTTATGAAGTTTCATAAAATGTAAGTAAATACTTAAGTATATAAATAAATCTAATAGTAAATTTAATAAACATATGTATTACACGGGCTAAATGAATAAAATATTAAATAAAATAAAATTTCATTGATTATAAAATAATATTGTAAGAAAAGATATAATTAAACTTTTGTATTTCCAAGAAAATTAATAGTTTGTTTCAAAACAAACTATTTAAAACAGTATCATTTTTTAAATTTTTCTTATTATAACTTCTAATTTTAATTATTTTGTGTTTATAAAAATTTTACTTTTTAAAAACACTAATTTTAAAATATTTTGTATCTTTAAACAACTTTGATGTTTTAGAAAAAAAACTATTTTATAAAAATTCATTTATTTAGAAATGACATTAATAAAAAGATATCTTTCTTGATTTATTAAAAAACTATTTGTAATCTAAACAAATAAATAATATTATTAGTAATTATTTAATAAGAGAGAGATGCGGTAAAATTATGATGAGAATGAATATGGTGTAATCACGTATCCCTCCTAGTTATTCTTTTATTAGAGTAGGAAGATAGTAAAGTAGTTGTATATAATTATGTTAATTTAGATGCCACTTTATTTTCAAAACTAACAAAACCAATCATAACCGTTGACGTATGTACGTATATGCATGTATGTGCATCTGTGTGTGCATGTGTGCGTAAATGCATGCATGCATGTACATAGGAGAATCACGTTGACCATTGCCACCTCCTCAACCATAGGACCATCCCCACCTTCTTTGCCACCGGACGGAAGAACATGAAGCCGACCACCATCACTCACCACCGCTAAAAGATGTGTAGCCACCATCACTTGAAACTCACATTGTGTGACATCCGGTAATTTTCCGTTACCAAACTCCGTTAGTTCCGTTAAGTCTTGCATACACGTGTCGTGCACACACACTAGTTGTCGTTGAACGTTGATGACTTAACAATAATCAGTAATGTTAAATTGATGATAATTAAGTTAACAATGTGATTATTAAGTTATGCTTATGTGATTTAAATGTTAACTGTAATTTATCGCGTAACGTGAAAACGTGTATATTTATTTCGTGTGTTTTGTGATAAATGGAAATTATGCATGATTGTTATTTGTGATTAATAATAATTGTGTTTAGTAGTTAAAAACTATTTAAAAACTATTCAAAAAGCCTAATCTTTATAAAATACAAATTATAAGGGTTAAAAGGGTAATTATGGATTATTAAATAAAATAAAATCAAAACCCAACCCTAATCCCACCCCATCGGCCGCGATCGACCTCCCCTCTCCCTCTCCTCTTCGAATTCAGCCCAAGAACAAGCAATCATCTTCGGTTTTGGTCGATTTCAAGGCATAGAACACGTTGGAATCATCAATTGCAAGCCATTACACGTTTAAAGGTTAGATTTTTACATGTTCGTGATGATCTTTCATGTTGGCCGAAAGTTCCATTCGAAATCCGCAATTGATGGTCGATTGATGCTTGTTTGTTGTTGTTAATGTGTTTGTTAGATAGATTACACATTAATTAACGTCAAGTATGCAATAAAGGTTGGATTTTTACAAGTTCTTATGGGATTTACATTAGGGCCGAAACCCTAATTCGAAACTTGCAATTGGAGGCCGATTTATTGATGTTGGTTGGTGTTATTAGGTTAGTTGGATTGTATATATGCTAGTTAACGTCGATTATGCAAGAAAGCTATGATTTTGATACGTTGTTCATAGGTTACTAATAATAGTAACTTTATTTTGCATGAATTGATGATTGGATGATGTATGAATGTTATGGATGTGTTTGTGATGGTGATTAGATGCTAGGTTGATGATATGAACAATTTAAAATCGAGAAGATGTCTTATAGTTCATACATTGCTAAAAATAGTAACTTTTGGTGTGAACGTTGATGAATCATGATGATTAGGTGTTGTTGATCATGTTTAGATGTTGTCATGGACTTGAATTGGTATGTAAATGATGAATCCATGAATGTCTTGGGTGTTTGATGAAATTGGGATGTACTTTCCCAAAAGGGAAACTTTATTTGTGCAAATTCTTTAATTGGATGATTTGAGCATGTTTGGGATATTAGGACCATGCTAGTGTGTTCATGGATGGTTTCTAAGGTGATTAAATGTGTTGTTTAGGTTATATGAATGTTGATTGGGTTGTTACCTGTTTTGGCCTGTTAGTGGAAAAATCATGGTATGAGTTATATAGGTAAGCTAGGACTTTTGTGGATTGATGATTGATTAAGAATGAACATTTTAGATGTTATGAGCATGATAATAGTTGAGATTCACATGACTTGTATGATATCTAGTTGTATGATGATCTAGGTAGTACAGGTGGTTAATGAAGTGCTATATGTAATCAAGTTGTATGTTGATCATGTATGATATGCTGTTGTGTTAGTATTAACGAGTTATCACCTATAATGTCACCAACGGGTCAAACGGGTCAACTGGGTCAAATGTGTCTTGTCTTTCTAAAACCTTGAGTCCTTTGGGTTGTAAAGCACTTAGGGTTTCATGTTGATTCTGTGTACACGTGCTTATGTACTCTTGTGTTCTAGGTGACCTTTGAAGGTTGTCTTTCCCCTCTTTCTTTCAAGTTAACCTCTAAGTTAATTCTTGCGCGCATCAGGTGAGTTCTTGCCCCACTCATTTTACATAATCTCTTTTGGGGGAGATAGCATACTGTTGATCACAAATGCTTTTATATATGAGTGTGTATAATATTGATATAGTGTTGTTTACCATGGAAAGTCCTCACACTTTCGGATTGTTAATATTGACTAGCGGGGAAATTTTGGGTAGTACTACTGGGTCTGACGAGCCCCACCTGTGCGACTCGAGGTCAAACGGGTGCAATTTTGTCCTAACTTATATTCGTCACGACCTGGTAAGTCGTGACGGGAGGCAACAAACGTAACACAGTCAGCTTCGATCGCGAAATCACTATGATTAATATTTTTATGTTAATAGACTAGCTATCTATTGCAATACACTACTTATGCTTTGGAAACTGTTGATTGGTTTATATTTTAACGCAAACTCTTGAACTCACCAACCATGTGTTGACTTGTTTAGTATGCTATTCTCAGGTTAAGGTTGCCAGTCGCCTAGGAGCACGCACGTCAGCATTGTTGAGTTGTCTACATTTGCCTTGTTGTAAATTTGGGATTATTTTCATATTAAACAATTGTGTTTGGGGCGCGTATGTTTTGCGCATTCTCTTTACATACTACTTGTTTTGGGTTTTCTAATTTTAAAAACGCTTTCGCAGTATTTTAAACGTTAACTCTGGTTTTGTTTATTAATCATATAGAGTCCTTCTTGGTAACTAATGACTGAGATCCTGGTATGTCACGCGCCTCGCGGTAAAACCCCGCTCGCGGATTTTGAGGGTGTGACACATTGCCACCCGCCACCCACCACCCACCACCAAACCAAATCGTCTTCTTCGTCTTCATACTCGTTTCGTACAATGCCATCTAGATGATAAATAGGTGTTGGCATGGTCCCCACATCCTACACCACCATCAACACTTCCGTCAAACCACCACCCTATGAAGCAAACCCAACTAAGATCCCACACCGCCATCCCCCAAAAGTATTTTTTAAGATTTGAATGAGAAACACTAAGATCGTTTATGATTCATCCGATGGCTTTAGGAGAAAGGTGCTTTGATGACACAGTAGAAGGGGTTGATCTGAGATGTAGATGGTGATAATGGTTTGTGTGGAGGTGGAAGTGAGTGGGGCCGAATTACCAATTATAACTATTCAATAGATTATTTTATTTTTTAGTTAAAAAATGGTGAGTCCACAAGTACTTATTAAACTTTTTCTTTAAATTATTTTAAACTAAAGGCACTTTTGTTATTTCACAATGACTAAACAGATAAACTTAACCTTTGTTATTGGACTGTCTATGAAATACGTGCAAACCCTAGTGATTATCTGTGTACTTAACTCAAAAGAAAAGGTGGTCGCCCCACTCTTTAAAATGAATAAAAAGACTCTCGACCAAAAAGGATAATTAAGAGACTAAAGCAGTGGAATGAGGGAAAAGATTGCCTTAAATATAACTTTAGGAAGAAATTATGGCCACCCAACCCTTCTTCTTGTTCCTTTAATTACAAGTTTTTAGAGAGAAAAGGGGCTGGGGAGAAAGCTAGAAACCGGGCAAAGAGGTAAGCTTCAACATTCTTAAAGACCATGCTAGCCTAGATCCAACTTTATCATGATTTGATCTAACGGTTTAGAATGGTTTTATCCAAAAAGGTTGAGGCTTGAAGTGTCTTGACAAATACTACCATTTTGTACACCCGGAAATTTATTAAAAGGAAAAGAAAAGAAGAGTAAAAAGAAGGAAAAGTGAAACATTTCAAAGTAAAGGGGGTTAAAGTGTGCAAGTGGCAAACTTGTCTATTATGGGTTCAAAAAGTAGGGGATGGCCGCCCACACCCCCATTTTACCATTCTGCTTTCGGCTGCAAGAAGGGAAGAAGAAGTTTCAACCGGATTTTAGAATGAGAAAGCTGAAATCCTCCTAGAAGGTGAGGTTTTCTTGTGTTTTCCACCCCGTTTTCAGCTGTGTTTGAGTTGTTGGACCGATTCTTACGTGTTTCTTGTGTTGGGTGCTTGTTTCGGTGTGTCTAGGTGCTAGAACTCCCGATTGCTCTGGGTCTGAAGAAGTCTTACTCGAAAGCTGCTAGAGGTGAGTTCTAGATCCCCTATTTTACTTGTTTTAAACTAGTTTGGGGCTAAAATGCATATTAACTGAATTTTTGCAACCGAAGCATGAGTTTTTTGCTTTTTAAAATATGATATGTATGCGATGTGTGTGTTTTTAAATGCCTTCTTTGATGTTGCGTAGTTGTAAGATCTGTTCTAAGTATTTAGCATGTTAGATCTGTGCTAAGGATATGTTAGAACGAGGATTTGGAACTGGCGGAATAGTCTAAGTTATATGTTCATCCGCATTTGTATGTGTTCATTCGCATTTGCTGGTCTTCAACTGCATTGGTTTTATGTTCAATAGCTAAGTCTGTTGTTCATCCGCATTTGTAAGCATTCATCCGCATTTGCTGATCTTTATCCTATTTGTTGAACTTCAACTACATTGGTTAAGTTCATTCACATAAGACTTAGCTCATCCACATTTAGTATTGTTCATCCGCATTTGGACTTGTTCATCCACATTTGGACTTGTTCATCCGCATTTGGTTCACCCGTATATCTTTAGACACTTAGAATATTTTTCTGAGATTTTCATCCGCATTTGCTTGTCCGCATTTGCTAAACATTCAGCCGCATTGGCTTATGTTCATCCATATTTCTTTGGGCACTTAGGATTTTCTAGAATCTTAGAAAGTAGAAAGTAATGTTAAGTTCTGTAATGTTTTGGTGGTTTATGCCTGTTGATGTTATGTATGATTGTGGACTGTTTTTGATGTTCTATATTACGTATTATTATGTGACTTTATGTGGTGTGTTATATTCTTATACGTAAAGTATTATCATAATAAAAGTGAAAGATGAAGTTAATGAAAGTGGAACATAATTAATGAATGAAAGACTTGCAAGCCATGCGAAGGAGGTTCACGAGTCAATGAGGTAGTCGTTTGCTCAACTGTGTGCGGTTTAGCTAACCCTTGAAAATACGCATAGGGGTCTAATCTTTGTGGTTGACCATGATGGGATCCTTGTCACGTACCCCGGTACTGTGTCAGCTTTTTAGCATGACGTGGGGGTTTATTGATAAACCCCAGCACAGTATCAGCTTTTTAGCATGACGTGGGGGTATGGCATGAGACAGGATCCATATAAGAAAGTGGAACGATGTTAATAAATGAAAGAACGAATGATGACGAAAGATAATATATGAATATTATCTAAATGTACGTATGATGTGTGATGACGGACGAAAGTAAAGGATATTTTTATAATAACGAAGTATTTTATTTATAAAACTAGAACTCACTCAGCAACGCTGACTTTTATATGTACTTTCAGTTGGCAGGTAATCATGTTGCTAAGGATGGTACGGGGGTGAAGCTACTTGGCAAGCAAAGACTGGCATCCATCTCATGCAGATATAATATTATTGTTTTGTAATGCAACTAAATATTATTTTGTAACTTTAATCAACGATGTATTACTTGGCAAAAGTAATTATTAGTGCATGAAATGGTTTTTGTTAATTCTTCCGCTGCAATATTTTCTTATGTTAATATATATTAAATGAGATTTTAATAATGAATGTTGTTATGAATAACCAACTGTGGGGTTTTCGGGTTCGGGGCCTTACACATTTATAGGGTTTTCTTCTAGTGAGTTCTAACTATCCTTTTTATGTTTATGTTAATTATTTGGGCCGACATGTATACTTATGAATTTTTTTTGTTGTAGATCTACATCTTTTAAATGTAATGTTTGAATCTTTATGCATACATGTTCTAGGGTTTATGCTATGATGTAGATAGATGTGTGCACGTATGATTATGAACATAAAACCCTGATATTATGCATATATGATTATTTTTTTATGATTGTGTAGTAATGTAAAGATGGAAACGTATGAACACAGAGGTCTTGAATGTCTACCTCCGTAAGAAGGCTATCACCTTCGTAAGTAAGGGTATGCACCTATAACTGTCACGCCCCGGCCAATGGCGGAAACCTCGGGGCGGACGAAGGTGAATCGATTATTCATAACACATGACATTTAAGGCGTTTAAATAGTATTAAATGCAAAGTTCATAACATCAAATAGTCAAATATTTTTTTACAACCAAACATAACTCAAAGAAACATAAATTTTATCTTTATATTAACTAGGTCCAATATCCTAGTTTGCAAGCATTCTTGTTATTCCATCTAAGTAGTATTTCCTGAAATCATGTGAAAAATATTATAGTCAGCTAAATAATTAACCTGTGAGTAAATATAGTTTTGCATCTATAATATATTGATTAAAATGATTGAAATAATTCAATTCTCATGATATGTCAAGACTTATAAGGCGAATGTGTAACATATAAGACAAACCATACATAATCAAACCTAATGACTGGATTAACTTGATCTCCAAATAAAGTTTAAATGAATAAGGCACATGTATGAATCCGGTTTCAATCACCCTCGAATAATCAAATGGGGTGAGTTTATCAGGCTAATAGATCTATCATTGTCTCATGATCTAAATAAATTAATAATTATGTTAGAATAAATATTTATCTACTATGAACACACATTACAAGTAATAACTAAATATGAATTGAATTGAACTATAAGAAATGAATAAAGAATAAACAATAAACAATTGATTGAATATAGTTCACATGGCTTTTGTCAAATTATAAAACTTATTAAAACATAAGAAAAGAAGTTATGAATACTCATTTGTTAATTTCAAGTGTTCCAATAATATAGTGCTAGACTAAACACTAAAATTGTCTCATGGGTTAACCTAAAGAACTATGTCTAATATTAGAATACTAACATGTTTAAAGTGCTAAAGTTGGTTTGGCAACTAGGGTTTCAAATAAGAATTTGGGGTTTTTAATAAGTGGTATAAAAATATTATAATTACCTTTAATGTGTAACTTGATTAAATAAAATAAACTGAATAAACATTTTAAATATTAACAATGATTAATAATTTAAATGACAAAATATAATGATCTAATAATATAACTAAGAATGAGTAATTTTATGAGGACTTGAAATAATAAAGTGTGTAATTTTTGTCAAAATAATAATTACTTTAATAATTTTTATTTAAATGAATATATTTGTAATTAATTTTGATTTAAAACAATTTAAAATAATACATTTGTATAGGAATATTAGAAAGTATACATAAATTTATAATCTTTTTTAGTGTTTTTATACAAATTTTATAACTTTTAAAAGTATTTAAATGTATAATTATAATTTTTGAAAATTCATAACTTAAATATTAATATATGTTATATTTTTAATTAACAAAATGATTTTTATAATAAAGTATTAATTAAATATTATTTTTCAATAATTTTATAAAAATCAGAATTTGATTTTAAAATAAAAAAAAGAGTGTCTGGGGTCGAACCTGGGTCCCTTTTGTATAGTTACCATGTGTTAACCGTTGAGAAAAAGCCCATATTCTATTTTAAATTCAAAATAAATAAATGAAAAGTTATATTTAACAGAAATTCCCAAATCAGATAACCTTGGATTCAAATCAATTAAATTCAACATGAAATTGAACCCAATAATGAAATTAATCATAGGGCTTTTATTGTACGCCTGAAAATGAGCGTAATGATGTAATCGCTTTCCTGATATGAAGTCGAACTAATGATAAATAGAAATCGAATAATGCGACAGAGGTTGACATCGATTCGAGATGATGATGATAATAATGGTTTAGTTGATGTCGTGTAGAGCTTCCTTAGGTGATTTGAATTAATAACGCTCAATCAATTGAAATCAAGAAGCTTTAGAAAGGGGTATCCAATTGAGTTGCAGGTCCAAAGAGCACAAGCTGATGAATGTCGTACGTGTGTGTGTTTGATTTGAATAAGATTGAGATTACAGAGAGTTAAAGGAGCTCAATTAGGTGTTAAACCTCATTTATATAGTATCAATTTGTTTGGTTTTAATTCACACAAGTTCAATGTGTGATTCGGGTGTTTTGATTCAAATTAATAACTATTCGAGCAGTTACTGATTCATTTGAATGAAATTGTATTACCATAATGATTAAAATCGTGTTGTAGATCAAACGAATGAATCATTCTATTGAATTTGGAGTTGAAATGAGTTCAACTTTGATGAGGTCTTTGGTTTCAAGTTGAATATGCGTCATATTTCGGATTAAAATGGGTTGTAGTTTCTAAACATGTTCGTGAATGAAAGGAAATGGTTTAATTGAGTTAAATCGTTCAAAATTTAAAGGGTTTTGGGGTCTCTAAAGGTTGGCTGGAGTTTGGCCGAAAGTGGTGATGTCGGAACTGCGGGAGTAATCAGGGCTTTTTTAAAAGATTTTACACTTTGGCCCCTAAAAATTACATTGTTATTATTTTATGTAAGTAAAACTTTAAATTAAGTTTTAAAATCTACAATTTTAACCCCAAACCTAATTTTAATAATAATTAACTTATTAAGCTTATAAACTTTATAAACATTCTAATTTAATTATTTCTTTTGAATAAATTAACAAAATCTCTTATTTGGTGATAAAATTTTATAAATTTATAAAATTCATTTTCTATAAATTATAAAATTGTTATTAGTTGTATAAATGACATAATAAATGTATTAAACATAATAATCAAGGGCAAAAAATATTAAACAATGACTTTCATTACATGAATATCCAAATAGGTTTGGATTTACAGTGTGATCGGATCAAATGTTACAGTAAGCAGGAAGAACTCCAGTATATGAACTTGGTCTTTGTAACTAGCAAAGAGATGGACTAAAGCAAGCCAATTACGGAGGTATCATAACCTTCGAAAGTAAACCTCCACAACTAAAGACCCCATAAGCACACGTCACCATTTTACCTAACCAAGTAGTTTGCGATACCTGCCAATGTTAAAAATCCCAAGGCAAGCTACTTACAGAGTTATTATAACCCCCGTAAGTATACTTTCGTAGATCGCACATGTCTCTGTAACACTATGTGCTTAGCCAAATTCAATGGGTTATGTTACTTAGGGAGAAGAATGTACCTCTATAAGTGTGTATAGACTCCGCAAGTCCTTTGTAACTCTGTAACTATTTGTACATTTGAGATCGAGTAGAATGCATTTTCTAAATTTTAAACACATGACCTCATAGCTAAGTTGTACCCTCTTCAAGTAACATTCTTTAGATAGATTCAACACATGATACTGCTTAACTAAACACGACCATTATAACTCCCCAAGCCCTTATAACTACCCCCTTTATGTGATTACACCTATGTAATCTTAGGACTAACAAATGATTATATGTATATATGATGTTAAGTATGGTAAAGTAACAAAATACAAGTAAAAGTAAAGTCTTGTATTGAAACAAGAAAGGGTAACGGGAGGACGAATGGCATGTTAACTCTTATGATAAAAAAAAGGTTAAGTATTGTCTTATGATAAGACTTGTTTAAATTAACAAGAAATGGAAAATTATTTAAGTATTGTCTTATGATAAAAAAAAGGTTAAGTTTTATCTATTTAAAGAAAAGGCTAAGTCCTATCTCATAGAGGTAAGTGTTAACTCTTACTAGCAAGACAAGAAAGGGTTAAGTGCTAGCATGACGAGAAAGGGATACGATTCTTGCAAGAAAACTTCAATGATGTATGACTTGCATATATTAAAAGGGAAAGTCTTGCATTATGCAAGTAAGGGTTATTGGGATTCCATAATGATATGTTTATGAACACAAATAGTTGCTTTGAGGATATTATAAAGGTTATGAAAACTAACTTGACTATAATATGTTATTATAAGATCATGTTATGTCATGATATGATCTGATTATGATTATAATTATGATTTTGATTATAAATACTATATGGTATGATATGATGAAATGTTATAACTATCAAGTTATCTTTTGAAGATAAATTATAACCCACTAAGCAACACGTTGACCATAGCGCCTCCAGGCGATGACCATACTGCCTCCCCTTCTTCCTCCATCCTCTCCAGCGACCATACCGCCTCCACCCTCTTCTCCGATAATATCGATCTGTGCCACTGCTAGCGATGACATATGTGCTGACGCTACCTCTTATCAGATCTAAGTAGATGGCGATTGGTGGAGGTGTTTCTAGTGGCTAGTTTCACATAAGGGTGGTGTCTGGTTTCAAGTGATACGAAGGGTGGTGGTGGCTGCCGGAGATGGAGGTGTGTGGTAACGGTTTGCTGTTAGTTGTTACTATAATATGGAGAAGCAGTGGGTATATAGGGGTGTGTGGTGGTGGTCGTGGTTGTCGTAGATTGGGGTGTGTTCAGTTCGTGGTAGCTGTAGGAATGGGGGTGTGTGGTGGTGGTGTTGGCTATCAAAGATGGGGTGTGGTGGTGGTGGTGGTGGTTGCCGGAGATTAGGGTGCACTCAGGTCGTGGTGGCTGTAGGTATGGGGGTGTGTGGTGGTGGTGTTGGCTATTGAAGATGGCGTGTGGTGGTGGTGATGGTGAATGCCGAAAGTGGGGGTCGAGGTAGGGACTACCAGAAGTGGCTGTCGAAGGAGGTGGATGTAGAAGATGAAATGGGGGTAGGGGTAGGGGATGAGGGTGGGGTTGGGGGTGAGGGGATTTTTTTAAGTTATCTTTTCTTTTTATAATTAAGGGGTAAAATGATACTTTTACACCCACTTAACGGAATTTATTAATGGACTTTTAACATAAGGACTAAATACAATATATTTTTTCAAACCTTAGGACTAAACCTATAGTTTTTCAATCCCAAGAACGAAAGTTGAAATTTGAGCAAACCTCAGGGACGATCTGCGTAATTTACTCTAACTTGTATAATAAATTACAAAAACAAAAAAAAAAATCCAACCCCCACATCCCAACTTGCCATCTTTCCATCGCACCATAAAAGGCCGACACCGCCATCCTTCCGGTCACGGTAGTGCCACCTTCAGTCTTCGGCATCGCCGCTCTTGCAGTCACCCTCCAACCCTGGTACTATACCAAACAATACTCTATGGACTCCATGAAAAAAATAAACACTCAAGAAATAAGCAGGGGTTGTGACTAATCTTATCCTATGAATCAGATCTGCAGCATTATTAGGTGTTCGATGCAAATGTGTGTGTCTCTCTCGCGATTTGCACTACACATGCAACTTTCATGAAGATATTCTATGGTTTAAGATGACGAAGATGTGAAGAAAAAGTAAAATAAGGATGGTTAGAATTTTGTGGGACCTACCATTTGTAGATAATTACTTTAATAAAAAAACTTTTAAATATTAATCTTTTAAATCAATAAATAAAAAATACAACTTAAATGACAAATATACCCTCATTTAATGTTAAAAGCTAATTGAGATTAATAGTGGAAACCAAATGTGCAACCTTCTTTCAAATGTTTAGATTAAGTTTATAATTTTTAAAATTTAAGGACTAAACTTGCAATATAGATTGATGTAATTTTCTTATATTTTAATAGTTAATGATTCACTATGTTATATTGTAAGACAATTGTTCAAGTAAAAGCATTTTTTGTTCGGTTGCTATGGCTTTATGAATATTTGAAATTTAAGAATTATGTTTCTGATGCATAAGTTCGACTATAAAATCTCTCAGGAACACAACTTTATAATTAAAAATAAATAAACAAAAATTAACAAAATGAAACCAATAACTCATATATACTATAACAAGTACTAACCATTATAAACCATTAGTCTATTGAACCATTACCCACTATAACTCATCTTTTAATAACCGGCCATTCTCAAAAAAAGTGCATCATCTTCATCTTCACCTTTTGCTCGTCATTTTACCATAGCAGTTGTTGTTGAACAGACCTCTAGCGACATCCCACCTTTTGGTCGATGTTTTATATATGCTCTCGAAGTCCCGAAAATCCTGGATTTAGTTAGGTTATTTTTAACCTTCTAGTCTAATTTTTACAAATGTCTTGGTTATTTTAGTGTTGATAACATGATAGTTTAATTTTTGCAAATGATTGTTAGATTATTGACTGCTCCTATCTTTAGATTGAATATTTGATTGATTATTTGAAATTTTGAATGTTAGTCATAATAGGTAAAAACAACTTTTAACCCATCATGCTATACAAATAGCCGTTGCTTTAACTGAATAATCGAATAATATATTTACTCTAGTAGAAAAAAATATATATTTTCGAAAACATTCATAACAAAATTAACAAAAACCAATCCAACGACATTAATGAGACATAAATGCATTAATTTCTATTGCATAAATAAGCACAAAGTATTATTCATGTTAAAACTAAAATTCCTTTTTAACAGTTTTTTTCATCCTAAATACCACCTGATTTTGCATTTCTAAAGTTTTAAACTCACATCAAATATGTAAGGCAATCACCAATCTCACTTGATGATAATACCATAGGCAAGTCTTAGAATAAATGATTCCAGCAATAATCGATAGTAACAAAACAAGTTAGAAAATAATAAACATCGATATGAATAATACATAATATTAACATAGAAAATGATAGTAACGGATTTGGTTTTATCTTCTTATCATGTGATCGACTCAAGGCAAACCGATAAGTTTGAAATCTAGTGATAGAAATTCAAGCAACAAAAAATTGCATGGTGTGGAAAGCAGCATTACTTAGGTTCACCTCCGTAGTTCTGTTTCAAATGGTACAGACAAGCTGCTTGCATCAGAAACCGAATCACCATACGGATGATAAAGGTCCCCAAAGTTTCCTGTATTTTGACTTGAGAAAGTCAAAGATGAGTCACCACCAAGGCTTACAACTGCCAAATCTATAATGGTTTCGATCTCTCTCACAACTTCTCCCATTCGGGGCCGGTCAACTCCTGCATCTTGGACACAACTCATGGCTAAGTCAACAAACTTGGTCAAGCCTCCAAGTGTTTGGTATGGACCAAGAGATGGGTCAAGAATTGCGTAGAGGCCATTTGGTTGTCCGGACTCGTCAATGGCGTCTTGAACCTCTCTCACGACATATTTACCATTTCTTATTGGTGATCTTGCAGTTAACAGCTCTAGCAATACAACCCCGAAGCTGTAAACATCGCTCTTTTCTGTCAATTTTTGGGTCATGTAGTATTCAGGATCCATGTAACCCTGCATTTAGAAAATCAACCATCCGTTAAAATCAAAAACAAATATCGTTTATGTGGCAATTTGACCCGTCTATATTGTTGAGTATTCACGCTACAGTCTAATAATAAAGTCAAGGGATAAGCATCGGAAGAAATGCTTAAGCTTTGGAAGATTTCTTCTTGCTTCTGAAGATTTCATTCTCTTGTTAAATGTAGAATATAGTTTTGGTTGTTACTTACACCGGTGCAAAACTAAAAGGGTGTAAAGTGTAAATAGTTTGTTAGAATTTGTTAATCAGTAGTATTAAGATGAGATGAAGGATTCAAGCGGAATTCAATTCTTTATCTTCTGTAACACTCATCTTCAATATAAGATCGATTTGTTCTTTGTTAGATTGTTATGTGTAGATCTTTTATGTTGCTAATTTCATATTCGTGATTATTGTTACAATTGAATTCTGCTTAATTGTATCACAAGTGGTATCAGAGCTGCGTTGCTCCAAAATCACGAAGACGAAGGGTACAGTGACGAGTTAAATCCAAGGATGGTTTCGACGAAGTATGATCTAGAGAAATTTGACGGGAAGAACGATTTCGGCCTATGGAGAGTGAAGATGCGGGTGATGTTGGTTCATCAGGGCATGGTAGATGTATTACTGGGTGAACCAAACCTGCCGGTGGGATTAACACCAAAAGAACGCAAAGATATCCTTGAAAAAGCACACAGTGCGATTATCTTAAGCCCCGGTGATCGGGTCTTGAGGGAGGTTTCGAAAGAGACATCAGCAGTGGGCATTTGGTCCAAATTGGAGTCATTATACATGACAAAATCTTTAGCTAACTGATTATATCTGAAGAAACGGTTATATACGTTTTAGATGAGTACGGGTAAGTCCTAAGATGATCATGTAGATGAGTTCAATAAACTAATCTTAGATATTGAGAATATAGAAGTAGAGTTGGATGATGAAGATCAGGCAATAATCTTCCTCATGTCACTACCATCATCACATGAGCACTTCGTGGATACACTAATGTACGGTAGAGAAACATTATCCATGGAAGAAGTGCTCGCGGCCTTAAACTCAAGAAAGCTAAAGAAGCGATCAGACTCACAAGAGGAAGGTGGAGATGGGCTGGTAGTAAGAGGCAGACCGACTCAAACCAAACATAGGGGAACAACAAGATCTAAGCCAAAGTTTAAACGTCGCTGCTTTGTGTGCAATTCCCATAAGCACTTCAAGAAAGATTGCCGGGAATGGAAGAAGAAAAAGGGTGAATCAAGCAACTCAAAGAGTTACAACAGTCAGGTGGTTGAAGGATCTGATGGCTATGAGAGTGCCAATGTCATGGTGGTCACGTCTGGAGAGTCAAAAGCTGACTGGATTATGGACTCGGGGTGCTCATATCATATGAGTCCACATAAAGAGTTCTTTAAGGAGCTAACCCTGAAAGATCTTGGTAAGGTCCAACTTGGAGATGACAGGCCGTGCTGGATAAAAGGGAGTGGGTCTATTACACCACAACTAGAGCATGGTGGAGAATATGTATTGAATCAGGTAGTACTCTTGAGAGATCAGGTTATGTGGTTAGCTTGAAGAATGGCAAGGCTAAAGTGTCCAGTGGGTCCATGGTGATGTTGTCAGGTACAAGAAGGGCCAACAACATCTATATTTTGGATGGTGCATTGCCTAAAGGATCAGTTGCAGTTGCCCAATATAATGACAATGTAATGACTCTAACCAAGCCCAATTATGGCATGATAGACTTGGACATATAAGTGCACAAGGTCTGGTAGAGTTAAGAAAACAAGGAGTTCTAGGAGATATGAAGAACTGCAATCTGGATCAGTGTGAGCATTGTATTTTGAGCAAGTCAAAGAGGGTAAGTTTCAAAAGGAGTGTTCATAACACAAAAGGTATCTTAGACTACATACATGTTGATCTTTGGGGACCAGCAAAAGTGTCATCTTTGGGTGGTGCAAAGCACTTCTCGAGTCTAGTGGATGACCACTCTAGAAGGGTATGGGTGTATGTGTTGAAAAGCAAAGATGAGGCATTTCAAAAGTTTAAGAAGTGGAAGCTTCTGGTGGAAAATCAAACAGAGAGAAGGGTTAAATGTTGAGAACAGACAATAGGTTAGAGTTTTGTAGCAATTGGTTTAACAGGTGTTGCAAAGAGCATGGTATTGCTAGGCACTTAAGTGTACCTGGAACTCCCCAACAGAATGGTCTAGTGGAAAGAATGAACCGCACCTTACTCAATAAGGTGAGGTGTCTACTTTCTAAGTCAAGGTTACCTAGAACCTTCTGGGCTGAGGCTGTCACCACCTTAGCATACTTGATCAACAGATCGCCCTCTAATGCCTTAGATATGAAGACACCCATGAAAAAATGGTCAGGGAAGCCCAGTGACTATAACAATTTAAAGGTATTTGGTTCTCTTTCTTATGCACATGTGAACCAAGGTAAGCTTGAACCTAGAGCCTTAAAATGTATCTTTCTGGGTTATCCATGTTAGGATGAAACCGCGCACAAACACACAAGCAGAAACACGTGAGAGAAAATAATAACAAAGATGAACACACGAGATTTAACGCGGTTCGGTCGATGTGACCTACGTCCACGGGCTACAACCAGGATACTCTTTTATTGCTTTCTGCCTCACTCGTGAGGAATTACAAGTGCAATGTTACAATATAAATAAAGAAAAATAGGGTTTACAACTTAATCCCCAAGAAAACCTTAATGGGCTAAAATCAAATAAAAACGGGCCAGGTCTTTAATTTAATTAATCTGTCACTGAGTTGTCTTTAACCCGAGCCCAAATCAAGACTCCACAAACCCAACAATCTCCCACTTGGAGACTTGATCATCTTCAAACTACCTTCCGATGTGAACACTTGTACCTCTTGTAATCTTCCTCGTCTTCCTGGTTGCAGTGGCCTTCTCATCAGTTAACCTGAAGGCCCGTTGAAGCTCCCCCGAGCTTCAACATATTAGTCACGGATGTATCTGCCCCTGACCTGTTCTCCGTCCCTACCGGCTCCCACTGAAACAAACTTCCAGATCCTGGAACACCCTGAGAACAAACACTCTTTATATTCAGCAAGTAATCATCTGGAGAGGTTTTATTAGATAGAATATTAGTTCTTTTAACCCACTGTCGTCTAGGAACTATGACTGAAGCACAACCTGTGCCCCACTGCTACGAAATCCTTTCACTAGTTTTCCTGAACTCTTCCATGCACATTCACTTTGAATCTTTCCTGTGACTCTAGTTTCTTACTTGCAAAGCAAACCTTCTTCTGACCACGAGATTCTGTGAACTGGATTTTAGTCTTTTTCTGAACTGGAATGTCACTTCCTTTAGGCGGTAAACTGACCATATACAATGAACCCATTTTCTTTCCACAAGCAATGACAAGATTCCCTTTAACAACTTTACACTGCTTATTCCCGAACTTAACCTCATGTCCCTGTTCATCCAACTGACCGACAGAAATCAACTGTTTCTTCAAATCAGGAATCACCCTGACATCTTTCAACGTCCATGAACCAGTTGAAGTAACTAAATCCATGTCACCCATGCCCGTAATATCAAGAACATCATTGTTCGCCAGTCTTACCTTACCTAAATCACCTTCTTTTAGATTCTGCAATGCTTCGCTATTGTGGGTAGCATGAAACGAAGCTCCAAAATCCATGACCCAGGAATCCACACTGCTCTCCACGCTACAGATTAAAGCATCATCGTCTGAGTAGTCTGCTGTAGTGTTGACTTCTTTTTGATCATTTGGACACTGATTCCTGAAGTGTCCCACCTGTTTACAGTTCCAACAAGTCACATCATTTCGAGCCCTAGACTGACTCCTTTTCCTGTTCTTGCTCCCACTACCTCTGTTATTCTTTCTTCCTCTGCCAACATTTAGTAATTCACTTGATGATTCACCTGAATTTCTTCGTCTGGTGTCTTCGCCCATAATAATGTCCCGAACCCCATTTGAAGTGAACGCGCCGGTGGAACTAGTAATCGTTGTAACAGTACCAGCCCAGCTATCAGGCAATGATGATAACTGTAGTAGAGCCTGAACCTCATCCTCGAATTTGATGCCAACTGACCCAAGTCTTGACAAAATCGAGTTCAAGTTGTTGATGTGCATTAAAACTGAAATTTCCTCTTTCATCTTTGTATTAACCAGCTCTCGAATCAAGAAAACTTTATTTGCTGCCGAAGGCTTCTCATACATATTAGCTAACGCATCCATGATACCTTTTGCTGTAGTTTCCTTCAGAATGTTAATAGCAACATCCTTTGTCAGCGACAACCTAATAACTGCTTTGGCCTTTTTATCCAAAGTTTCCCATTCAGTTGGTTTCATATTTTCTGGTTTCTCACCCAAAACAATATCCAAGTCTTTCTGAATAAGCAAATCCTCCATTTGCATCTTCCACCACCCAAAATCATGCCCATTGAACTTTTCAATCTTTGTTCTCCCGTCCTCAGCCATTATTCCAAACCACAAATGCTTAACAGTCGAGTCAGAACCGAGAATAGTGACAAACACAACAGTGGCCGACTGCCTGAACTTGAGTGTTGTTCTATTGACTACTATTCTATGAAAACCAGTTCCAAAAAAACAAAAGCAAATGAGTTTGATAATGCACCTGAGTTTTGAAATGCAGCAGACAATCAAACTACCCAGTAAATTCGACAGGAAACCCTAATTCGATAGAACAAGGTGGCGACAGCAGAGTGGCGGCGACTCGGCAGAACAGCGGCGGCGGCGCGGCGGCAGAACGGCGGCGGCAGAAACAGGGGAAGATTTTAACAGTAATCAAGACCCTGAAGCTCTGATACCAGTTGTTAGGATCAAACTGCACACAAACACACAAGCAGAAACACGTGAGAGAAAATAATAACAAAGATCAACACGCGAGATTTAACGTGGTTCGGTTGATGTGACCTACGTCCACGGGCTGCAACCAGGATACTTTTTTATTGCTTTCTGCCTCACTAGTGAGGAATTACAAGTACAATGTTATAATATAAATAGAGAAAATTAGGGTTTATAACTTAATCCCCAAGAAAACCTTAATGGGCTAAAATTAAATAAAAACGGATCAGTTCTTTAATTTAATTAATCTGCCACTGAGTTGTCTTTAACCCGAGCCCAAATCAAGACTCCACAAACCCAACAATCCAGAGGGGGTTAAAGCATATAGATTATGGAGGTTGGATGATGTTAGTCGGAGGATAATCATCAGTAAGGATGTGGTGTTCAATGAAAACATGATGTATCAAGATATGTCGAAAGGAAAATAGTTGGCTACTGACTTAAGCGATGGAGATCAAATTGAGGTGGAGGTAACTCATGATGAGAATGAGGGCTCAAGTGCAGAGCATTTCCAACATTGGGTAGTGATATGCCTCCTAGTGTAGCCAGGGATAGACCAAGGAGGAATATGACTAAGCCTTTAAGATATCGAGATGAGAATGAAGCTAACATCTTAGCATTTGTGTTTGCGGTAGCTGAACAAGAAAGTGCCTTTGAACCGTTGACATACAGTGAGGCCATTAGTGCACCCAACAAAAATGAGTAGATCAAAGCTATGAATGAAGAGATGGAGTCTTTAAGGAAAAACTCAACTTGGAAACTGGTTCATAAACCAGCAGGTTAGAAACTGGTGGGGTGCAAGTGGCTCTTTAAAATCAAAGAAGGAATAAAAGGGGTAGAAGCTCCAAGGTTCAAAGCTAGGCTGATAGCTAAGGGGTTCACTCAGCTACCAGGGGTTGATTACAATGAAATTTTAGTCCAGTGGTTAAGCACACATCAATTAGGGTCATACTATCTCTAGTGGCGGCTCGTGACTTAGAGTTAGAGCAATTAGATGTGAAAACCGCATTTTTGCATGGCAATTTGGATGAGAATATATATGAAGCAACCTGCAGGGTATGAAGTTACAGGAGAGGAGCATAAGGTATGTCTTTTGTTAAAGTCTCTCTATGGTTTGAAGTAATCTCCTCGGCAACGGTACAAGCGGTTTGATGAATACATGGTAAGTCAATGATTCAAGAGGAGTCAGTTTGATAGTTGTGTTTATCACCGAAGGAGTGTTAGTGGGGATATGGTGTATCTACTTCTGTACGTTGATGACATGCTGGTGTGTTGTAAGGATAAGCAGGAGATTGTTAAAGTAAAGGAAATGTTGAAACAGGAATTTGAAATGAAGGAGTTAGGTAATGCCAAGAAAATTCTAGGCATGTAGATAACCAGAGATAGAGTCAATAGAAAACTATTTTTGTCTCAAATGTCATATACTGAGAAAGTCTTGAATAACTTTTCTATGATTGATAGTAAAGTTGTATCTACTCCTCTGGCTGCTCATTTCAAATTGTCTGGTCAACCTTGTCCTAGTAGTGATGCAGAGAAGGAAGAGATGATGAAAGTCCCATATGCTAATGCTGTAGGAAGTTTGATGTACCTAATGGTATGTACCCGTCCTGATTTGGGATATGTTGTTAGTGTTTTGAGCAGGTACTTGTCAAATCCTGGTAGATTACACTGGGAAGGTGTAAAGTGGGTATTGAGGTACTTGAATAGGTCAAGGAATATTGGGTTGATATATGGTGGGTCTCAAATGGTAGAGACTGATATTTGTGGATATGTGGATTCAGATTTTGCAAAGGATCCAGACAAGTGCAGATCAGTTACAGGGTATGCATTCTTAGTATTCAATGGTCTTGTTAGTTGGAAATCATCTTTACAGCACATAGTAGCTTTATCATCCATGGAAGCTGAGTATGTGGCCTTAACTGAGGCAGTGAAAGAGGATGTATGGTTAAGGGACTTTTATGACTGATTTGGGAATATCTTTGACAGATACTTTGGTACGGTGTGATAACCGAGGAGCTATACAACTTTCTCGAAATCAAATGTTTCATGAACGCACAAAGCATATAAATGTGAGGTTTCATTACATTCGAGAGATTGTTAGCTCTGGAGATATAAGAGTGGAGGTTGTTGCTTCAGTTGATAGTGCATCTGAGATGCTAACCAAGGTTTTGTCATGTTCAAGTTTTAATAAGTGTTTGACTTTGTTGAAGGTTGGTGCTGTTGACCAAAGCATGAGGTGGAGATTGTTAATTATTCATGCTACAGTCTAATAATAAAGTCAAGGGGTAAGCTTCGGAAGAAACGCTTAAGCTTCGGAAGATTTCTTCTTGCTTCGGAAGATTTCATTCTCTTGTTAAATGTAGAATATAGTTTTGGTTGTTACTTACAACAATGCAAAACTAAAGGGTGTAAAGTGTAAATAGTTTGTTAGAAGTTGTTAATCAGTAGTATTACGATGAGATGAAGGATTCAAGCGGAATTCAATTCTTATCTTCTGTAACACTCATCTTCAATATAAGATCGATTTGTTTTTTGTTAGATTGTTATGTGTAGATCTTTTATGTTGCTAATTTCATATTCGTGATTATTGTTACAATTGAATTCCGCTTAATTGTATCACATATATTAATGGGTATATTTTTTTTCTCAAATTGGTCAAATAAAAGAGAGGATTGGGCATTTACCATTGTCCCCTTAACTTGAGTAGAAACATAACCCTTTGAGTCTTCTCCGAACAGTTTGGACAATCCAAAATCAGCAACCTTTGCGGTCAAATGAGCATCCAGCAGAATATTATTTGATTTGATGTCTCTGTGTATAATGGGAGGGTTTGCAAGCTCATGCAAGTATGTCAAACCTTTGGCAGCATCCAGAGCTATTTTAAGTCTCTTCACCCAATCCAATCTGGTTCTTGCCTCACCTGCATGCACAACTTCAGTAACTTAAAAAATGGATTGTTAAAATATGAGAAATGGTAAAATGTGTTTTGTTCTTGAATCTTTCTATCTAATTAGAGGTGTCAAAATAGCTGGGCTGAACAGGTTAGGTAACCGTTCAAAACATGTACTTTTTAAAACAAGAAACACTTTTTGTAAGAAACCAAGTATTGTCTTATGATTAATTGGTGTGTCATATATGATTACAAAAGTTGTATCATTTTTATTAATCATCTTGTTTATTGTATATAAATATTCCAAGAGGTTAAGATGTAGAATACATTTCGGACAACTTTCTATTACTTTGACATTTTACTTTTAGCTGATTGTTGACCCGATAGAGAAATATATACATAACAGAATCAGCCCATCCTTAAGGAAAAGTGTCAAAATTGCCACTTCTAATATATACCAAATTAAGCAAAATTTCTCTTCGTTCACATTTGTATAACATATACAATGCCTTTTAGTTATTATAATATGAAATTAAAATGCCTGGAAATAAGTACGTTTACCTGAAAGATTATCTTTTAAAGTACCATTTGAAATGTACTCGTAGACCAGCAGTTGTTCACCTTGCTCATAACAGAAACCGACAAGGCCTACGACGTTTTTATGATGAATACGTGAAAGAAGCTCAATTTCAGTTTTAAATTCTTGAGCGCCTTGCAATGACCCCTGTCGAGCTCTTTTGATTGCAACTACATCACCAGTGTCAAGAGTCCCTTTATACACCTGCCAGTCACCATTTTAACCGTTTTAGAAATCTGTCAGTTACCAAATAATAAATTAGGAAGCTTATCACATTAAGATACCTTCCCATAACCCCCAGATCCAATTATATTATCTTCTGAAAAATTGTTGGTGCATGTTTTCAGTTCTTCAAATGAACACCATCTTGCTCCTTTCAATTGAGGAACACCACCCACATCACTGCCATTATCCAACCCCCAAGATGCTGCATTACCACATGATAGATGTAAGCATATGAATTTGTCGTAATAATGAGAATATCCTAGACGTTGGAAATTTGGGCAAGTTGGGTCATGGGTCAAAACAGTTTGCTTTCAAATTATCTCAGAATGAATCAGGCAGATTGGGTTGATCCAGAAACACTTTTACCATTTTATTCAAATACTTGAAGTGTCACATATGACTAGAAGAACTAAGGTATGCCATAATAATCTATTTTTGAAGAAACAATATGATATTGGAGGCTATAAGCATTAAGAATGCACTTAAGATGACTTCCAATTTATTTAGCTTAGATTTTCTATTTATTTGGCTCATTGGATATCATATAAACCATAACCGAAATCCACCCATTTAAAAAAATTGTGGGTAGAAACTGCCTCCTTTAAATATCTTGCCTATATTCCAATTCGTCTTACCAAAAGGAGTGCTTTGTTTTGCTTTTATTGCTTGTCTTTTTTGATAGATCCCGTAAGTTATAGCCAAGGCTATTAGCAACAGGAGCACAAAACCACCAACAACAGCCCCAATAATGACGCCATGATTTGATGATTTGTTTCCTGTGAATACTCAAAATCAGAAAACAAAGTCATAATGCAGAATATTAAATTTTAAATTTCCTTTGGCATATTCAAATTGAATTAATACCTGGAAAGCAACAATAGCTTTCATCAAGAAAGTATAAAGGTCCATAAAAAGGTAGAGGAAAGAGTTGGCGGTTGATTAATGTCCCAATTGAAGAGACAGATGAACGGTCAAAATAATCTTGACTAGAAGGAAAAATGTGCAATCTATACTTAAGGTATTTGTATTCATCAAGAGTTGCATTAGAAAAGGAAATTGAGTCCACTGGAAGTTGATTGGACCGAAAGACTGACATTAAAGTATCATGGAGAGTTGTATAGTAGGTTGCATTGTCCAAATTTGAGAAGGAATGTGAGAAAAAGTATATGGTTCCTGTGTATGGATTTGTACATTTACAGTTGGGACTAAGCACTTTAAATGATCCACAGTTCATAGGCGGACAACTATTTGATAATGAAGTATTCGGTTCATTGGGCTTTCGGGTTGTACAATATCTTCCGGTTGATCCAGCTTCACAAATTGGATTGTTGTCAACACTGCATAGTTTTCAAAACAATATTCCCATAAGATTGTGAAACACTAAAGGTTTTCACAAACCATTGAAACTGACCGAACCATTCAAACCAAAGTAAGGTGCTGTTTGGCAGCATCTGAATCAGCCTCTTAATGGTTTAGATGTCTGAATGGTTCAGCACTTAATGGCTCAGACTGTTTGTTTCACGAGCAAATGTCTGAATGGTTTAGACATTTGTCTCTGAATGGTTAAGAATTATACTAATGCTAAATTGTTAAGAGGTCTAATGCTGAATGTTTAAGACCTTTTATCTGAATTGGTCAGACATTTGCCTTTGAATAGTTAAGCGATATACTAGCTCTTAATGGTTCAGACCTCTTAATGGTTCAGCACTTAATAGTTCAGATCTCTTATTAGTTCAGCACTTAATCATTCAGCAATTGCCAAACAACCCCTTATCCGGTCAGGCGCGGGAGAGATTTAAATCTTCGGTTCACGTTTGATGATTTGAAAAACCAGGTCTGACAGTTAGTTTCACGGTTTGACACTTGGGACCGCCCGTTTACCTTTATTATTATTATTATTCGAGTATGCATTTATGCATAGGTATAACATTTATAAACCATTTTTATCAATTTTTAAAATTGAATATGACCATTTTGTAATAATAGAATAATAAAAACAAACTTAAACCGTCAATTGGGTCAAAATGGCCACATCTTTGAAATTCATTTACTTCAGATAGTTATCATATTAGATGGATAGAAACTAGAAACCTTGTAGAAAGATAAAGAGATGTGAGATCTTACGTTAAGCTCAAATTATACCCAGAACTTTGTGTGAAGTTAGTAATGGAATTGTTTGTGAGATCAACAATCAAGTCACTGCTATAGCTGTTACCGATATCTAGGGTTCCATTAAGATTGTTATTGCTTAGCACCCTGCCATTAGATAACCAAAAAGAGAGAACAAAAGAATAATTTAATACTCAGTGCCACATTTCACATTACAAAATGCAAAGATTTACATAAGATTCTACAAACACAAAACATTTGTCATGTTTCATCGTCGGAAATGTTGGAATACACCCTAATGTGGCCTCAAATATTGCAGTGTCTGTGTGTTAATCTATAAGTGAGTACCATAATATTTCATATATCAACTCACACTTATAGACACCAAAAGGCCTCTGTAGGATATAAAGGAAAACATAACTATCTATATGAAGTAAGGTTATTTCCTGCATATTCACTAATGCCATTATTTTTTACATGGTTTAACTTTAAAAGAAAGCATTCGGCTGATACTCACAAACTCTCCAACTGAGGATGGAAGACATCTGATGGGATTTCTCCTTGGAGCTGCGTCTTTTCCATCAATCTGTCAGTAGAAGATTAAGCAATGCCTAAAAATTTTTATCCTAAAGAAAATTTAGACGCACAACAAAGACTAAATAGTGTGGTTAATGAACGATATTCCATTTTAGCAAATCTTTAAGTTTGATCAGCGTGAACCCAAATTGGCCCGTTCATAAGTCCATGTATTGATGCCCCTTCTATTAGAAAGGAATATATGCAAATTATATGACAAGAAAGGGAAAAAAAACATTACAATGTGTTCAATGATAGAAGTGTAAACCATGTAGGAATGTCAGATGCATCAAAACTATTATTGCTCATGTCCCTTCAAATGATAAGGTACGTGATGTCAGAAAGTGGAAGATAAAGATACTAACAGAAGGATAAAAAGATTATTAGTATATGAAGAAAATTGAGCATAACTTATGGATAATTATTATAAATGATAATAACGTAGTACCAGATTCCAAAAGTTCAAACCAACTTACACATAAAAAAGTGAGTTCATTCCTAAGAGATTTGGAAGAGGTCCACTCAGGTTATTGTTTGACAAGTACCTGAAATGAATGTATCTTCCAATTAATGTCAACCTTCAGATAACTAGCCCAAAACATTATAGGCATAAAAAGTAAACTTTTTTAGAATATTGGCCCAGAAAAACAAAGATAATACTCGGTATTTTGTGAGAACTACCACGACTCTTTTTATTAATATAGAAAACAAAAGACCACACCTTAAACTCTATACAATGACAATCTTTTATACTACTCCTAACCTTAATTACTATGAATCACAGCTCAAACACAGCTGGAATGACAGCTCATTCACAGCCAAAACATTCAATACCTTCCTAATATTTACCTTGACTAACATATCCTATATGTTAACTAATTCCACCCTCATCTTTTTTGGTTCACCCGTATACACCCTTGAACATCAAGATTAATTTCTAACATTCTCGCCTTTAATCTTGATGTTGTACCACCTTGGTCTTGAATTCCAGTCGCTGGAACCATGTTTCTTCCAAGTTTGATCAATCATCGATCTTCAAATCTACTACACATAGCTTCTGTTCTGTCTCACACAGCTTTCGTTCTGTTTTCTTCCTTGTTTGCAGCCTTGCAAACCTGTTATCACAGCAGCCCAACAATCTCACTTCCTAGCAAATCACTTGCCAATTGTTTCCTTTGACTGCAAACAGCAACAAGCTCTTCTTGCCTTTTGCTTTCCTGAGTTCTTCTCCTCACAACCTGTGTCACACAAATTGTCCCATATATGAATAATCCCTCACAGATTAAATCTTCTCCGTGGTGACCTGAATCACTCAGCTTTTTTTCACTTCTGATTGCAGCTCCACACAACCTTATGTTCTGCCTCACACAGAACCCAATCTGTCTCACATAGGTTTTCTGCAATCTGAATCACTCAGATTTTTCCTTCTGCAGTTGGATCACACAACTGTTCTTCCCCTTGGATCTACTCAATTGACTTGTTTGAACCTATCACAGGCTCGGGCTACGATTAATTTCTCACAGATTCAATCGGGTGGCCTCGTTCTTCTTCACAGCTCGATTATCTTTCTCCTCGTCTTCACGTGCTCAATCTTCTTCCCGAAATCGTTCCCCTCGCTATGATACCAATTGTTAGAATATTGGCCCAGAAAAACAAAGATAATACTCGTATTTTGTGAGAACTACCACGACTCTTTTTATTAATATGGAGAACAAAAGACCACACCTTAAACTCTATACAATGACAATCTTTTATACTACTCCTAACCTTAGTTATAATGAAATCACATCTCAAACACAGCTGGAATGACAGCTCATTCACAGCTAAAACATTCAGTACTTTCCTAATATTTACTTTGACTAACATATTCTATATGTTAACTAATTCCACCCTCATCTTTTTTGGTTCACCCGTATACACCCTTGAACATCAAGATTAATTTCTAACAAACTTAAGCAATTGGTTGAATTTTCTCTAATCACTTACAGCTCACTGACAGTAGTGAGATTTGATAGATTCTGAGGCACGGTCCCCGTCAAGAAATTCGAGTCCAGGCGTCTGTGACATAAAAGATTGAATTAGAGACATATAGGTAAATATAATTGCATACATTCAGTTCAGATAGGATTTTCATAATGTTTAAAAATTATTAGTCACTGGTACTTACACCACCTCAAAAGTCTTTACAGTTCCTATCGAAGAAGGGATTGTTCCAGATAATTGGTTGTTGTTAACTATACTGTTGAAAACAATAGCAGTTACATCAAAACAAAATGTTTACATATAATTTCCATGTCAACAAAGTAAAGCCTTGGATATTTTTGGAAGCTAATGCCATACTTACACGTGTATTAGGCTCATATTTGAGTTGAAAAGCTGAGATCGAATGGGACCGGATAACCTATTATTTGCCAAATGGCTGCACAATGACCACAATATAGCATGCTAAGCACACTTAATCAATTCAAACGTCGGAAAACTCACAAATTTGGCATATTAGAGATAGAACATACAAGTGTTTTGCTTTCACTAGCTTGTCAAGGCCAGGAGATGTTTCATTAGAGACAGGAATTGGTCCTGAAAGCTGATTATCACTTAGATCCAACCATGATAAATTAGTCAAATTACCAATGGATGGTGGGATATGTCCAATAAAGCTGTTATTATTTAGAGCTCTGCAACAAAAAGGATAAACTTAGACCATGTAAAAATATATAATAAAACTAGATGATGAATAGGTGAGTAACAGTCTAACAAACCAAAGCGGGATTGGGATGAAATGGGCCGAAATAGGCCTTGTTGGGTTTGATTGACCCACAAAACACTAGTCCATTTTCCAAAAAGCAATCATAAGCGACTACCGTGTTATTTATAATGATCCAATATATTATTAAAATAATAAATAAAATTTCAAATAAATGATTTTAGGAGGTTGCATGAATTACTAGACTTTGGACGACTTTCAGTGTTCAATTTCAACCATTGATCCATTTCCCTTTTGACTAATACATTTTATTTGACGCGTATGAGAAAAAATACTAAGTCAACCCTTACATAAGGACATGGGTTGAAAATTGAAATTCCAAACTCTAACATAACAAACGGCACGCTTTAAGACTTGTTTCAGGTCCATGGGATTGGTTTTGAAAGATGCTTGTTATCTAATAATATAACATACTGGTAAAACCCAATATTAAATTATATAAAATACACAAGAATTGGAACACTTACAAAAAGACTAGCTTGTTGAGGGATCCAATTGAATCAGGGATTGGTCCCCTAAAACTGCAACCAACCAGGATTCTACATGCATAGAGTAATTGGTCAAACAAGAAAAAACAGACAAGTTTTTGAACAATAAGGAAAAAGTGGAGCAAATAAGTCGTAAAAATTTGAGAAACAAAATGGAATTCTTACAGTGTCGTTAAGTTCTTCAAATTCTCAATAGATGGTGGAAGATTGGCTCTAATTCCCTTGTTGTTGGAAAGATCTCTATATGCAAAATTCACAATGAAAATTAAAATTCAGCTAAGTGTCATATCATGCATGAGATCCATTGCTTATATCAATAATTACAGAACACTATTTAAAAAGTAAGTGTCGATTTGCAAATTGTAAAGGGAGTGGAAAACCTACAAATATTGCAACATGGAAAGCGATGGAATGTCTACAATGTCATTAGTTCTCACCCCCATGCCTGCCAATACCCTGTAATGGAGTCAAACATAAGTTAAGATTTTTCTAGAGTTTTGCAAGATTTTAACACCTACAACTTACAAGCCTGTTACACGCGAGTCAGTACAGTTGATTCCTTCCCATCTACTTCCACATGGATCTGAACCCTTCCACTGAGGTGGTAGGTTCTTCCAGCTAGACTTGAGAGCATTTAGAACAGCAACTACAAGCATAACCAAATGGTGTGATGAATAAAGATGATCTTGAATCATTAACTTCTGCAGAAAATCTTCTTGGATGTTGACTATAAATGATAACTCAATCAAACAACAAAACAAATGAAATCTATCTTTTGAATTCTAATATGTGATTACGCTAACTACTTATCAAGATTTTTTCAACTTTTATGATGACTATATACTCTAACCATTTGTACAGGAAGCAAGAACATGATCAATAACCCTTAAAAACACATTATCATAACAACTTACAATCATTTGAATCAGTCACTGCTGCAATCACCATAATCTGACCGCAAACAATCATCACCCACAACCGAATTCTTGAACCCATATCTCCAAACTCAACAATATCTTCTTCCTTAGCACGCAAAAACTTAACACACCAAATGCCCACATCATTTCTCCCTCCGAACGCTTAATTATACGTTACACTTGCTTCAAAACATAATAAAAAACTACCCAACTGACGATACACATGAAGACCTGGTCATTGTGCGAAATCAGCAATTAAGACCAACTGTTTGATGAAATTACTCACAGAAAAAGACAGCAGATGGAGACAAATGAGACCATTTCAGAGTGTTCCGATTTGTTTTTGGTGTTGACATCAGTTAGATGAAGAATCCTACGGGTGACAATGGAGTTTCATGTAATGGATAATGGAATAGTGAAAGTAGGTGATGAATGCTACCTGCTCCCACCGTAGACTATTTCTGTAACGATGTATTGTTTACGGTGTAAAATAATATGTTTGAATTTCCGGACTGCACAAACTCTATATATATATATATATATATATATATATATATATATATATATATATATATATATATATATATATATATATATATATATATAATTTGAGAAATAATATCGGGGCTCACTTATTCGTTTTTCAATCGATATCGCACCTCCAATCCCTTAAAAAAATTCATTGCATCAACTCTATTTGAAATGTATTTTGTAGTGAATGTGCACCCTTTACTATATTATATTATTTGCTACGATCAAACGGAGCTCTTTACTGAATATATTATTTCTATGCAAGAAGGAAATTAATTTTTTGAGAAATGCTATGAGCAAACGAATCCATTAAGTTTGTAAGAGTGACGCGTTTAGCAGCACGCTACTTTTTATATGTAAAAATATAGGTAAATTAGGATGAAAAGAACCCGAAGAAGAAGATCTGAAACTTGAAATATTTGGGATTGGTATTCGGGTACGTGATAGGGTTAGATTGATGGAACTTTTTCATGGGTTCGAGTACGGGTATGATATAATACTTGTTCTGATTACTCGAATCCATATAAACATTTACCTAATTTATATACTCAGAATTTAGAAAATTGAATTTTATTTTAACTTTAACTTAACCTTTTGTCTAGAATTATTGATCTGGAGAATATTTTTATTGGTTGTAGTGTGTCTAGAAATGCTTCATTTCTAACATTGTATGGTGTAATGATGTGTATGTAAATACCATATTTTTAAATTTGTTGTAGTTGGTAAAAACATAAAATTATATATATATATATATATATATATATATATATATATATATATATATATATATATATATATATATATATATATAAATTGGTGAAGGATTCTACATAATAATATTGTTAAAATAATAATAACAATATTTAAACAATAATAACATATATAATTTGTTTATTAAAATCTTTGTTAAACGTTCTAAAGTAAACTTTAGATTTTTAGAATTTCGGGGTTACGTACCGGTACGAGTCGGGTATAAAACGTTTCCCTGCATATGTATATATACGTTTTAAGATGATCTACGTTTCAACGTTCACCTACGTTTTGACGTAAATTTTGTTTTAAAATGAGTCGGGTCATATGTAAACGTTTTTAGTCGACGGTATAAATATGAGTTACTCTACGTTTCAAGGTAAGTTTAGTTCAGAAAAGAGTTGAGACGATTGTAATCTATACTTTATCAAGCCACATACGGTGTAGCTGCACGTGTATTTTATGTACGTTTTGAGTTGGACTACGTTTCGACATAATTTTGTTTGAAAAGAATCGGGTAAAGTATAACATGTTTTCGTTTAATGGTAAAATTTTGAATTACTCTACGGTTCAACGTAAATTTACTCCAAAGACAAGTTGGGTCGATTGTTAGTCTATACGTTATCACGCTACGTCACAGCGTGTTGTTGCATTCACGTTTTGATATTTGAGATCTGTGAAATACTCCGCGCAACACGCAGGTTAGAAAAACCTAGTTATATTAAAAATGAAAATGTTAAGAATAAGATATATACTTTGAAAGCCTGACAGGTTCGTTTTAACCAACTAACGTGTATGCTTGATACCCGATGACTATTAGCTAAGTATGAGATATGATTTTACAGTCAGAAATGAGACATGATTTTATGATTGAATATGAAACTGTGATTAAGGGTGTGCATGGTCGGTTTGGTTCGGTTTTTGTCTAAAATCAAATCCAAAAACCGATATTTCGGTTTTTAGGTTTTTAAAATAGTTCGGTTTCGGTTTTTTCAGTTTTTGATTTTCGATTTTCACATCAGTTTTGGTTCGGTTTCGGTTTTTTTGGTTTTGTTTTTGAGCTTCAAGTTTTTTTTTAATTGGTCAAAAGTAATGAATTTAAGCTAGAAACTTTAAGCTTACATCATTTTGTTGATCTTTAAACATAATCTATATATTCTTATAAATTTACTTAACATTAAATATAATTGCAATTAATAAAATACAATAACAAAATATTTAATAAAAAAATTTAATCTACCAAACAAAAAAGTTTAAAGATTATTCTTGTAATCTAAATATTTATCTATTTTAGATAGCATAGGTTAAATAAGTAATTTATAGTCTAGTCATATTTATAAGTATATGAATACACCTCTAAATTTACGAGTTTGGTTTTATGGTTTCGGTTCGGTTTTTTCGGTTTCAGTTAGAAGCAAAACCGAAACCGAACCGAAAAAATTAGTTTTTAAAAAATCATCAAACCAAACCGTCGGTTTCTTATTGGTTTCGGTTTTTTCAGTTTGGTTGTGTCGGTTATTTCGGTTACGGTTCGGTTATTTCGGTTTCCTACACACCCCTAACTGTGGTTACTAATACTCGTTCGACTCTCATCTTTTTATAAAATTCAGGGAAAACTTGATCTAATAGTAACCAATTATTATATAATTCATATGTAATATTTTTATATTTTATAAAATTCAGAGATACAAAGGTTTTTTATATTTCCTCCAATCATATTTAATATTTTTATAAGTATTTTACTTTAAAAATTAAATGAGACAAATAAAACATATATAAATTTTGGTTATTAGTAACGGAACCTTTTCTCTAAACCATTTAAAATCTTCTATATTGCTAAAACATGTCACTCTGGACATTTTGTTTTTGTTTTTTGCCATTTTGTTTTTTAGCAAACGGAATTGTTTTATTGAATTATAACTTCATTTGTATCATGTTTCCTGAAAAATATCAACACCAGCTGTGCTGAAAAACCTAAAAGTTATCTGGGTTCATTCTAAATTCATCCCAACAAAATATGTTATTGTATAATGTGTACTGGTATATAAAAAGTGACAAAGAATTATGGGATCCTTTATAAAAGAATATAGGATGGAGAATGTCAAATCAAACTAACTTATTATGGTATTTTTCTTGAACTACAGAATGGTTGATTTTAGGACTATATATGATCATGAACCGAGTCCAAGAGTTGTAAATTGTACTTTTTAGAAGGGGTTGACACTGAATGAGATATTTCAAGTTGCTCCCATGATTGAAAAGTTGCCTCTTAAATAGGTGGAGTCCAACAATGGTCTAAAGCATAAATGGAAGAAGATGAACATGTAAGAAATTCTGGTTTGTCTTAGTATTAAAGAGGATATCAGGATGACCCAGAAAGCAGCTTTTTGCTAGCTGAGGCTAAAGCAAATATGGCGAAATATGATCAATCCTTAAGGGGAAACAAGGGAAACTGTAAAGGCAAAGGGAAAATAAAGACTAACAAACTTTGTTCGAGGAAAGAGGTTGCAAAAAAAGAAGCGTAAACTATTCCATGACAAGTGCTACGATTAAAGTAGAGATGGGCATAGGGTAACCAATGCAAGACACCAAAACGTGAGCGGGCACATATAAGGGCCTTATGTGGTCATGATTTTTGAGGCCACAGCTTTCGTTGTGGAAGTCAATGTACCAGCAACCCCTAAGGTTGGTATGTTGGCATAGGGACTCATGTCATGTTTATGGAGACACAACCTTTTTAGCATATTTAAAGAATGGGTTGATGATGAAAAGCTTTATATGAGAAATAAAGCTATTGTCGACATCAAGGGTAATCCGACATGGTCTTGAAGATTACTTTCGAAAAGAAACTCCCCTTGAACAACACACCATATGTTAATTTAGAAAAAAAATTAAAGACATAAGCAATAGGTCGATGGAACTCAAAGTTTGGACATCCCACCTATGTGGCACCATTTCAACCAATTATTTTCTTAATTTCCACAGTTTTGCGATATTTAAATACACAACTTGAAGCACTGATATGTCATTCAACGTAGCTCTATTTTGGAAACTGTTTGTTTTGTTACAAAACTCTCACATAATAGAACACAAGCTTATAACAAAATAACAATATTAACCTTAAAATATGATTATGTGTGTCTAAAGTTGGTGAAAATTCATTTTCAACATTTGGTGAAAAACCATTTTTCACTCAATTTTCTATAATAGCTATTCATTGTGAACTTTGGTTAAGAAAATTATATGTTGATGCATACAATGGGTTGAAGATGGCAAGAGTTTTTAGATTTTAGTGTGAGTTTGATTTTGGTTTGCTAGACTTTTTGATCTAGAATTTCAAAAATGGATTCAAAAGTTCTTTGTGCTACGTAACCTCAGGATCTAGATCGTCGGAAGAAGACTGATGTTTTAGTCATTTTCGAACTCATTGGAAAATCTACAAAACTTAAACTGTTACATCTAGCGAAGTGGGCTACTGGGATGTGTTGCATTTGGAATCGCGTTAGGGTGTATATTTGTGCCCATAACGTGATAGAAAACAAACAATACTAAGACTGAAGTGTATATGTCATTAAAGTATATATGTTGAACACCTATTAAAATTAAAATTAAGGGTGCATATTTGTATTGATAACATAATAAAAAACAACAATACTAAGAATCAACAAAAAAAAAATATATAAACGTTCCTTATAAAATATATTATAACGATAAAATAACTAATAGTAATAAAAGTTCAACTTAATATTGCATGCATGTTGCATCATTAATTATACCGACTACTAAAAGGATGATGAAACTTATATTATTGATTTATTGTCACGGTGGAAAAAATCTTTCAACGGTTTTTATAAGTTTATTGTCAACTAACAAGAAGGCAGTTGCTAACCCGTCAAGATTACTTGTGGTTAAAGAAAGAGAAACCCTCAAAAGGATTTGGATTTTAATAAGTTGTTTTTATGAATTAATCAAACTCTAAGTAATAATAAATGTACTCAAATAACACTTGAAAGATATGTAAGCTTTCTTTAATGGAAATCACGTTGGTTTAACTACTGAAACCTAACCTATTGACTTTAAGTAAGATAAACTTATACAAGTTGGAGTATTAAGGTGAAACTTATAAAACTTGGAGTACAAGGTAGAGAAAGACCAAATGCATAAAGTGAGTGTGTTCATATATCCTACTCTTCAATTTTGTATACAAATTGACATCAGAGGGATGGACAGATCAAACTTTGGCCTTCGTGGTCACTATAAGAAAAGACACAGTGACGCATATCGGCGTCAAAAACCTCAAAAGTCGTCCACATAGGTTATACCGAAGACATGTTGTTGTCTTTGTTTCATAGCTAATGGGTGAACTTGTCGTCGGTATATATTTCACCAGCATAATTTTGATATTATCGATGGATCGGGAAATAATTTTTCCACAAATATTAATTTTTTATATGGGCAATGCCAACAACAAGACACCGGTAAGAGTTTTACAATTTTTTTTTTATTTTTTTTTTTAACTATATGTTGTCGGAAGAGGGTAATTTTAAGTTTTAATTTTTATTAAAATTGTTGTCTAATGTTGGCGACATGCCACTGGGAAACTTTTATTTTTCAAAATTTTTATATTTTTTGATATTTTTTTCAGGTTTTCCTAATACAGATTTAAATAACAAAACTCTTAAATTTCAAACAAACACAGTTCAATTTAAATAACAAAATCCATACAAAAAGCCATAACATATAGTTAAAAAATATAATGTCATATTATTCAAATCCATATTATATTGTTCAAATACTTAAAAACTATCACTTTCACCCTTTTCTCGCTAGCGAAGACTTGACAATTGAGATTTTATGTTGCCCTTCTACACAACTCTTTGTTTTTTTTTGTTTTTTTTTTTTCAAACAATGTATTGTTTGTCCATGTTCTAGCAGCTTTTGTTTCATTTCATTGAGTACTAGTTGTCAATGCTACAAAAGTGTATAACGGCTTCAATTTTCTAAAAACATATTACATAACATCTTGACATGTTCATGAAAGTGACTAGACTCGGTTTCTATTCCCACAGTTCTTACCAAACCCCGGTGTGTGATCGACATGTTGTTAGCTTCAACTTGTTCGAAAAAGAATCTACAATGACCTCTGTTATCAATTTACTATTCATTCTGGGCTCTCGGTCGATGCTTCAATTGAAGCTTGCTTCTTCTCTAGAGTCTTCTTGGTTATCAATATGACCTGTCCTTAATAGAACCGATCTTATTCTCTGAACAATCGAGCGGTAGACGGCCACACATAACCCATGTTATAAAGAGGGCCACAAATTTTTTTCCCGTTTAAATAACATATGTCGATTAACATACATTAAAAAAATTATAAACTTACTAATAATTACATGTTTTATAGAATGTCTAATAGGTCGATAAAACATGTTAAAAAACAATTTTAAACAAAAAATCCCTCTATCATTAGCCCAATACCCCTTATTGCTTACTTAATTAGATAATTTTTCTCCTAAAATTCTAGCCCAATTTACAAAGGTAAGGCCTATGGATGGGGCACAATTATTCGAAGAAAGGGTCCCACTCAAATCAACACAATCAAAAACAAACTTAAATCTCGTATTTCATAAAAAAACATGCAAGGATATAAAGTCAGCTACCTCATGGTTGGATTCATACATATATAAGTAATATATATTTCTTAAACTGAAAACTTAATTCATGCATAGAGAAAATAGTTTAAGCATAACTATAATTGCACCATTATCAAATATAACATTCTTAATAGACATTATTTCATAAACAAAACATAAACATGGGTTGCCAATCTTTAGAGGATGGTATCCTTCACTTCCATGCCAACCCTTCCCTAAGTCTCATACATGCTTACACTTTAACCCGACATGCATACTAAAAAATAAGTTTTGTTGAGTAAAAATAGCTTTACTAGTATATAACCTTCAACATATCGTAATTGTAATCGTAACCGTAACTATAACATTATTTTACACATAACATAGTTTTATATGTAACATAACACTATCCGTATCATAACTTTATACGATGTAAACACTAATTATGTAAACACTGATAAGTAAACACTAATAAGTTTTAATTCAGCCTAGTTTTTGTGATCTTGTATATTAAGTCTCCCGTTGTGTTATGTTGTGAGTGTGATACAACTGGTCGGGCTAGGGGAATGGGGTGTGATGAAATTGTTAATGAATATCTCCTTTAATCCCATACAGACCATCCATTCCCCTAAGCCGGACCATAACATAACTTTATACGTAACTTCACATAATTTTACTATAAACTTTATCACACATAAATGATTTTACTATAAACTTCATCACACATAAATAATTTCTCCTTTATCTGTTTGCTTGTGCTAAGTACAAGACTCTTTTATCTGTTTGTTTGCGCTAAGTACATGACTCCTTTAGTTGTTTTGCACCACGTACAAGACCCCTTTAATTATTTGCTTGCAACTTCTTGGTCAAGATTGGAGCTATCTTCACTGTCCTTAATAATTAGGCATATTTCATGTCTTTTTCTAGTATATTGTTCGATTTTAAATATGCATTTTCCTTCTACTGTGATAGAATTATGAATCGGTTGCTAATCATGCAACATATAGAGGGAATTGTTGATGAATCTCTCCTTTAATCCTAAACACAACATCAATTTCCCTAAGTCAGACCGTGGTGGTTTTGGTCGAACTAGTTGCAGGGGTTGTGGGGGTGGTGATGGAAGTGAGGGGTGGTCGGGTGGGAGGATGGAATTGTGGTGGGTGTAAATATAAATGAATTAATATCGCTTTTTATTCATTTTTATTTATTTTCTCCTTCAGTACAGGTGTGAGAAGGACTTTTTATGCTCATTTAACAACAAAGCTTAACATTAATCTTTGTTAAGGACTACAGTTTTACGATTTGATGAAATTTTGAGACTATGACTATAAATTTTTAAGTTTAAGATCATAGATGCAATATGAATATTTTACATAGACCATACATGTAAATTATATAGTACTAATTTCCAACTTGATTTTGCAATATGATGTTGTACGTTATGCTTAGAAAGTGTTTTGTGTAAAGTGGTGTTGTACCTCGTACTTCTTTGGTGTTTCCTACCAACCCTAAAACCACTCAACTGACAACCAACCCCTAATTTACACACACACACCGCATTGTTGGGAGAGAAATAGTAAGAGAGAAAAAGGGGACCGGTGGTGGTTCCCTATAGCCATACGTTGGCGACACCGCGTTCTGACGAGTAAAAAACTCCAACAAGGTAAATGAATGAATGGGATCCTTGTGGTGAGGTCGGAGCGGCAGTGGTGTGGTTATCAGTGGCCATAGACGCAACTTTAATATTCTAACCAATGATAGAGATGATGATGACGGTGATAAGAAGCATGGTAAAGGGGGCAACCATGAATTTAAAGGCGACAACGCTAGGGTTCTAAAGTAAACGTCAATGCCAGTTAGGGTTTTAAGGTGAACGGCCAACTTTCCAATTAGCCATGGATCATGGTGGGTCACGAACAAAGATCAAGTATCATTTATCCAAATCTATCATCGATCTATTGACCAATCTTGAAACATATGATATCCCAGTGAAGTACCGTGAACCGATCCACAATTGCTTTTTACTTTTCTTTCTTTTGTTTTACTTTTGAGTAGCTTATATCCTAGGTTAATTAGTAAGACATTATTAGATTAGCAGAAATCAATCAACATCATCAGTATGGCATTGCTTTTGAACTCGATTACCAAGTCTAATTAAGGTGATAATATTTCTTTAATTTTTATGTTATTTGGTTTTCATAATTAGGTGTTGATCAGCTAAATTTTTAGAGGTAGCACATGGTAAGGTGCGCATGTGGTTCAACGTAGTTACACCTATTTTTCCCGTTTAATAGCCCTTCGTAATGTGCGGGTCCTAGATCGAATTAGTTACTATTTTTAATGTTTTACATTTCACGTGTGTGGTTTAACATTTTTACGTCTACTTTTTATTCAGTTTATTATTATTTTTTAATACAAGTTTTTCTGGTGTTGGTGGTCATCGATGGTGGTGTGGCATTGATGCTTCTTAGCATGGTTTTGCGCCCACTCCATAAAGCGAGGGACTAAATGCGACCCCTCGGCCCAAATGGACGGGTTATCATGTAAAGATATTGGTCGGGAACGCGAGTAGAACAATTTATAATGAAAAATCCTAAAGGAATTGGGATTTCTGGACTATTACAGACCACTAAGGGTCCTGTGTGTCGAGCTTAGCAGACTGCCAAGCAACGGGTTTGGGGTCGGGAATCTCATTCCCATAGCCGACTGCTAAGAAAGTAAGATAATGGTCCGCTAAGGTGGTCACGAAACGCCATGGGTTGGCTTAGTGGTCCACGAGAAACATTCCTTTTCAAGATGCGAATATTTCATTTGGAATATTCGAATATGCAATTTTAGGTCGGTAGCGAACCGCCAAGGCTTTGGGTAGCGGTCCACCAAGGACCTTAGTTGGGCAAAAACAATATAAAAACCTCCAAAACCTGATTTTTATCATTTATACTCCCCTCTTGGTCTACACTCTCTCTACCTGGTTTCGACACTCTCTCCATGTTAAATATCAATGCGTTGAGCACTAGTGTGACTCAAGGAATGTGTGGTTACTTTTGCTATGGCTGGTTTGACATTCTCTCGCCATGCTACCACCGCACCACCTCCTCTCACCTCCCTTCCTTACTCGTCACCGCCCTCCACCACCACCACCACCATCACCACCACCACCACCATCGGTTACCGATACCTATGGATACCAGAAATCATGAGAAAGACCTTATCACCATTACCAGGAGAGTTTCGGTTGTCGGTAACCACCTCAATCTGCCTCAGCCACATTCAATTTCTTCGATCATAAGTTCGTATAACTGCAGCGCTTGTATGAACAATAGCTATCATCGGCGTTGGCACCGGAACCACCTCAATCCAACTCCATCTCTTTATCATCACCGCCATCAGAAATCGATTGTGTTGGCACTGGAACTGACGTCGAGTATGTGTATCCATCAGAAAATCGATTGCGTTTGCAGCTTCACATAAGAGGAAGGTGCCATCGGGAGTGGAGGCTTGGGTGTCCATTACTCTGTTTATGTGATGGGTTCACGATACGGGGACAACAGTCGACGGTAAAGGCGATGGCAGGTGGAAGTGGCGGCGAATGGGGGTGGGCGGCGAGAAGAGTGATGCGTTAAAATCGTATTTTTATTTAGTTTATTTATTTTTGCATGGGTTAAGGACCATTATGGTTTTTAATTGTTTTTGTGGATTGTTTTGGTAACTTTGTAATTGGTTTGATTTAAACTCTAATGCTATTCATTCCTGGAGATCATCCAGAGAATTACGTATCTTCTTCTTTTCGTTTCTTAACCCTAACCCTATCAAGGGTATCAGAGCCATTCCGATCCCTCTTCGGAATTCCTTGCCGCCGCCATGACTAACACCCGCAATAATGAAATCGACAACACCCTCAAGTCCCACGATAAGGCAATCAATGACATCCAAACTGCGTTAGCGGCCCTGATGAAGCAACAGGAACAATCTTCGAAGCAACAGGAAGAGATTTTGAAGGCGGTGCGTGATAAAGCCGTGCAGCCGTCGAGTAGTTCTTTCGGTTCTTTTTCTGATCCGGGTGCTGACTCACGAGGTTCCAAACCATTCTGTATCGGTAAGATTGAATTCCCTAAATTCTCGGGGGCAGACGTGGAGGGGTGGATCTATCGTTGCGAACACTTCTTCGCAATGGACGAAACCCCGGATGAGACCAAGCTTCGTTGTGCCGCCGTTCACCTGGAAGGCGAGGCATTACAATGGCATCGGGCTTTCATGAAAACCAGGAACGCCACCGTGGCCGAGATTTCATGGAATGACTATGTTCGATCCATCTCAGCCCGTTTTTCAGATGCGTTATTTGAAGACCCGCTGGAGGAGATGGACTCCCTAACACAAACCGGTTCGCTGCAAGAGTTGAATACGGCCTTCGACTCCTTGCTGAATAAGGTATCGTTAAGCGAAACCCAAGCTGTGAGCCTTTACATTAAAGCCCTCAAACCCGACATCCGAGGACCGGTTAAAATGTTCAAACCTCGTACGTTGCACGAGGCGTACGGGTTGGCTAAGACCCAAGCCCTTAACAACGAAACCTGGGAAGAAACGTTCGTGGGAGGAAAATGGACAGGGGGATCATCGAAGGGCAGCCATACTAAGATCACCCCGCCTACTAACGCCACTAAACTACCACTTTTACCCACCCCCAACACCAACCGAACTCCAAACAGCCCCAGCAAGTCGTTTAACAATCAAAGGCACCTAACCAGCAAAGAATTGAAACATAAACGAGCGAAAGGCGAGTGTTTATGGTGCACGGAAAAGTTTGTACCCGGGCATAAGTATGCGACGCCCCGTAAGCAACTTTACATTATTGAAGCTGACGATGAAGAGGATAAATCCGTGGAGGAAACGGGGTCTGACAACGAGGATGAAGCGGAACATCAGATCTCCTTACACGCACTAACGGGTATTCCGTCATACTCAACGATGCGGGTAAACGGGTCGATGGGTACGCGTCAACTGCATATACTTATTGATTCGGGGTCGACTCATAACTTCCTTAAGGAAAGGTTGGCCAAGAAATTGGAGTGTGAGTCACTGTCCGTAGCACCGGTAACAGTGGGGGTGGCGGACGGAAAAAAACTTACGAGTACCCAAGTTTGCCGAGAATTCCAGTGGAACATGCAAGGGAATTGGTTCACAACCGAGGTATTATTGTTGCCACTTGAGAGTTATGACATGATTCTAGGGGTGCAATGGCTTCTACCGTTGAACGACATCTTGTGGAATTTTCAAAAAATGACAATGAAATTTGAGCTAGAGGGTAAGAGTTATGAATTGAAGGGGCTACAGAATAATCTGTTTGCAGTTTGTTCTCTTGAAAAAATAGGTAAACACGCTAGAGTGGGGGACTTGCAGTTATTCAGTTTGCATTTAACCAACGGGGAACATGATGACACTTACCATTCTCGACTGGTGAACATCCCGGTTGGAGATAAGGGAGCCGACCGGTGGAAGGATGTGGTGGCTCGGTTTCCACAGGTCTTCGAGGTACCAACAGGCTTACCGCCTAAGCGCCTGTTTGATCACAAAATTATGTTAAAAGAAGGTACGGCGCCCATTAGTATCCGTCCGTACCGATACCCAGCTGTTCAAAAAGATGTAATCAAAAAAACAACTCGTGAATTACTAGACTCGGGGATCATTCAGAACAGTCAAGGCTCGTTCGCGGCCCCGATCGTTCTCGTGAAAAAGAAAGACGACCAATGGCGAATGTGTATGGATTATAGACGCCTCAACGAAGCCACGGTGAAAGATAAGTTCCCCATTCCTCTCATCGACGAGTTGCTAGATGAATTGGCGGGAGCTAGTTTTTTTTCGAAGTTGGATCTGCGATCCGGTTACCATCAGGTGAGAATGGCCGCAGAGGACATACCGAAAATAACATTTCGTACTCACGAGGGGCATTATGAATTTCTCATCATGCCTTTCGGCTTGACCAACGCTCCAGCAACGTTTCAGGCCCTCATGAATCATATATTTAATCCCATGCTCAGAAAAGGGGTATTAGTTTTTTTCGATGACATACTCGTCTATAGCCGAAGTGAAGAAGACCACCGTTTACACTTGGAAAAGGTTCTCTCGATCATGCAAGCTAACCAGTTATTCGCGAAGGAATCAAAGTGTGTGTTTGGGGGTCGAGCAATTGAGTACCTGGGTCATATTATAGCGAGGGAAGGGGTGAGCACGGATCCGAAAAAAATCGAAGCGGTACAACAATGGCCGATACCGAAGACAGTCAAACAACTTAGGGGGTCTTTGGGCTTAGCCGGGTACTACCGGCGATTCATACGTTCCTTCGGAATGATCGCTCAACCACTCACCGACCTGCTGAAAAAGGACGTGTTTAAGTGGGGAACGGAAGCGCAGGACGCTTTCGAATGACTCAAAACAACGCTTACCTCAGCCCTGGTTCTAGCGTTACCTGATCCCACCAAGCCGTTTATGATTGAAACCGATGCATCAGCAGGGGGAATAGGGGCGGTTTTGATGCAAGACCGACACCCAATTTCTTTTTTATCAAAGGCGTTGTCTCCTCGGCAGAACGCGTTATCCGTATACGAGAAGGAACTACTAGCTATCATGTTAGCCGTAAAACAGTGGCACTACTACCTCATCACGGGGTCCTTTGTTATTCGTACGGACCAAAAAAGTCTTAAACATTTGCTTACTCAAAAGGTAACCACTCCCCTTCAACATAAATGGCTAGCTAAACTCATGGGGTACGATTACTCCATCGAGTAGGTGGTGGGTAACGATACCGCTCTACGTGAAGAAATAGTGAAATTGTTCCATGAATCTCCGATAGGAGGGCATTCGGGAGTGAGAGCCACGGTACAAAGGGTGAAGGGACTGTTCTTTTGGAAGGGGATAAACAAGGTGGTACGAAGGGTGGTGCGTAAATATGACATGTGCATGCGAGCGAAGACCGAGAACGTCGCCTCGCCCGGGTTGATGCAGCCCCTACCCGTACCCGAGATGATTTTCTTGGACATATCGATGGATTTTATAGGCGGGTTGCCAAGGGTTAAGAGTAAGGATACCGTCTTCGTGGTTGTGGATGACGAAATACGGCCATTTTATGTTGTTGGGTCACCCTTATTCAGCCAAGGATGTAGCCCAAGTTTGTGTATAAGCTGCATGGGTGCCCGAGTTCGATAGTGTCTGACCGCGATCTGATTTTTTTGAGTTCTTTTTGGAAAGAATTTTTACATCTACAAGGGATAGAGGCAAAATTATCCATGGCATACCACCCGCAAACGGATGGCCAAACGGAGGTGGTAAACTGGTGTTTGGAGGGGTATTTACGATGCATGGTTATGGAACGTCCTCACACGTGGGTCAAATGGGTCGCTATGGCCGAATGGTGGTACAATACCACGTTTCATTCTTCCTTGGGTCCTACACCGTTCGAGGCTCTGTATGGGTACCCTCCCCCGTTGCACATACCCTACATCCCGAAAGATGCCGTGGATGGTGAAGTTGATGAGATGATGCAGGATAGCAAGGCTACTATAAAGGTACTAAGGCAGTCACTTTGACCGCCCAAAACAGGATGAAACAACAGGCTGACAAGAAGAGATCGGAAAGGGAATTTGAAACGGGTCAGTGGGTATATCTTAAGCTTCAACCCTACATGCAGAACTCACTAAGGGTGCACAAACATTCAAAAATCACGCCTAAGTATTTCGGGCTGTTTTTTATTGTAGAAAGGGTGGGCACGGTTGCGTATAAACTAGATCTCCCCGAAGACGCTCATATCCATCCGATTTTTCATGTGTCGCTGTTTAAGGGACCGTGCGGACCGTTGGAAAAAATTGTCCCTCTTCCAGTGGAGGCCCGGTTTAATTTGCATCCACAGGCCGTGTTGGATAGAAAGCTGGTGAAGAGGGGTCATAGGACGGTCATGAAGGTGCTCGTGCATTGGAGGGGTCAAACCACTCAAGACGCTACGTGGGAATTTCTAGACGAGCTGAAGTTGTGTTTTCCGGATTTCACGGAGCTCACTCTTGAGGACAAAAGTGGCTAAGGATGGAGTCTTGATGCGTTAAAATCGTATTTTTATTTAGTTTATTTATTTTTGCATGGGTTAAGGTCCATTAGGGTTTTTAATTGTTTTTGTGGGTTGTTTTGGTAACTTTGTAATTGGTTTGATTTAAACTCTAATGCTATTCATTCCTGGAGATCATCTAGAGAATTACGTATCTTCTTCTTTTAGTTTCTTAACCCTAACCCTATCAATGAGGTAGGGCGACGGGAGGGGGGTGGATGTTGAGGGGTGATGGCAAGGGTTTTGTCAAAAGGGTTGATAAGTTGAGAAGAGGTTTGAGAAGCGTTTTGAAGTTATATTTTAATGTCTGCATCAAGAAGACTACGCGCATACATTTTTTAATGAAATCTTTTCGAAAAACAAACAGTCTGTAGACACTAATGTCTGCGCGGCGCAAACAGAAAAGGTTTTGCAGAAGTTTTTTAAGAAAACAAACACCACCTAACATAAGAAACTAGGGCTATTCACGAACCGAACCAAACATAGCTTTGCTCGAACTCGGTTCCGTTTCAAACCGAGCGGCTTAGTTCGGTTCGAATTTATAAATTCAAGCGCAAACTTCATGCTCGAATTCTGCTTGGTTTTAACCGAGCACTTGAATTTTTCAGTTCCATGTAACAATATAAAACAAAACTAATAATTCATTCAAAAGTTTCAACATTCAAGTTCCAACCCAAACTCAAAGACATGAAGTTTTAACTCAAACTTATATCAAACGATAAAACCCAAGTTTACCACCTCTACTACGATCATTTCCACGTCCATCATACTGACTTTTCTTCTTTGATCATCGACATCCAACAAGCTTGCTTTTATACTAACCAACCTGATTCAAAGGTTAAAGAAACAAGTTGATTCAAAAGATAAACAAACATTTGCAAGTCCCTGAACAAATTATAAACCCAACAAGTGCATTCTAAATGTAGCTCAAACAAACAAGCATCAAGTTAAAGATGGATCACTTTTGTTATATATAAATGAAGCAAACAACTCTATTTTATATCCCAAAACAATAATTCAAGCGAAACCGTTTTCAAACCAAACCAAGCCGCTTGGTTTGTTTACAACCAAGCCAAAAATCGAACGAGCAAAAATCCGAGCTTTTTTAAAACGAGTTCGAGCGAGTTTCGAGTGTCGAGCTATTTGAACAGCCCTATCCAAAACTAAAGAATATTAGTCATTTGTGAAAACATAAATTAAATTGAGTTAAATTAATAAAATATGTGATAGAATTATAAAAAATCTAAATCACATTAACAACCACAATATTTCTTTACTTTTATTTTAAACTATATAATAATAATATAATAATAAAAAAAATAACAACTAATAAGCCATCAATATTAAACTAATTAAATAACTATTCATGCTCATGTAAACTAGGATTGATCCCCGCGCTTCACGGTGGAGAATTTGCTTGCCTCGAGTTAAGTTTTGTTAGGCAAGAGATGCTCATTTACAATAGTGGCTTGCTAAACATTGTGCTTACATAATGTAGTATTTCCTGGGTTTCATAACCTACTTAACGTGCACATATCACATAGTTATGTACAACGGCTTTTTGCCTTTTACAAAAGCATGGATTTTACAGCCTTCAAGCAGTGTGCAAGCCTTTTATGTGGCCACAAGAGTTGTTTATGAAGCTTTTGATATGCATACACAGTACAAAAGAGTTTTCATTTGCTTCAGCCTGCGACCTTAGTCATGCGACCTCAGTTCTGCGACCCTTAAAAGCTTTCGATAGTTTGCTTTTTCTAAGGCTAAAGTATGTGGAATGTAGGAAAACATATCAACCATTGATAAAAATGAAATAAAACATATGAGTAGCTAGAAAAGGGAATGAGAAAACTAAAAATCTATCCTAGTATTGAAGACTAACATAGCAAACCTAGCAAAAAGCCCAACTACGTTGACAAAAAAATATGTCAGCTTAATGATTATATAAAATATGCATGATCCCTTATCATAAATCTAATTTGCAAAGTAAGATTATCAAACAGCAACAATTAACTTGAACCATTTGGGCACAATTAACTTGAACCAAAGAGATTACTGCGGAGCCAAAGAGAGTAACCGTTGTGGTTCTTGTGTTATCCGCTATTGTTACACCAATGCAGTAGGTATTTCGAGTTATTTCTTAGTAATGATGCAGAGATGTGTAGTAAATTATAAGCAGTATGTGTGTAATAATGTATAAAGTGTATATTTACATGAGTTTCTGTTGGACGTCGTTTAGGTGGTGTCCACAAACGTACACACCTGACCTCCTTGAGAGCCTTCTGTTGCAACGTGTACAGCCTATGTAGAACCAGGTTCTAATTGGAAGGAACTCGAGTACTCGACAACTGATGCTAAACATGTGAACCTTCTTTTCTACAAGAGTTACTAATATCTTAATAAGATAAATAATTTGGTATTTTGCAATGTTCTCCCCCTATCTGTCTCGTTCACTGGAATGTTCATGAATCTTTCTCTATATCTGCACATAGAAAACCAAAAAAAAAGTTCAACCAGTAAGGTATTGTTGTTGTGGATCTTAATGATAATTATAAACATGAAGCAGGATAAGGTGTGGTATGCAACCAAGAGTTTTATGTTTGATTTGGTTTTATTACCTTTCTGCCAGATCATGTGCAGCACTAACATCTGGATTTATATAAACATGGGTTGCTGATGTGGAAGTGAGTAGAATACGTTCATATTCGGTTACTCTCATTGATGTCATCGCAACAATGCATGGGAACGCCGGTTCTGCTAGCCTATTTGTGTTGAGGATGCGCGAGATCTCCTCCCATATAGCAACTTCAATTAAGTTATCGCTACGCACGAAAAAACACTACTTATTAAGTGTTATTGAAATAGATCTAGCATTTTAAAAAGGGTTGATTATACCTTTCGTCTTCTAAAATGAACTTCAATAGCCTTCTTCATGATGTAGTTATCGAATCAAAAGTGATAGCCATGAATCTCTCAATAGAGTCAATGAATGGTTGACAGAGCAAAATAATTTAGTACTGTTAGTAAGGAGATAAATGTTGTATTTAAGGAAACAATTTTGAGGAAATAGTGATGCATTAAACTTTTGGTGCTATTTCACCATGCTAAGAGGGAAGTTTAACTCTTGTACCTTAACATGGATTTAAAGTTAGTGTAGTTTTGTGTTTTGATTACAGTAATCTATAAAGAGTAATTTAGGGGACACTTGGTACATTTTTAGGCCCCCTAAATTTATTTTTCTCGCATTACTCTCCTCTTAAATAATCACCTAAATTAAGAAATATTAAATAATTTTAATTCTTTTTTAGATTAAATCTTTTAATAAATTAAGAAAGATGTCTTTTTATTAATTTTATTTTAGAAAAAAAAATTATACAATTAAAAAAAAATTCTAAAACATCTAACTTTTTTTAAAATATAAAATATTTTAAAATTGGTATTTTTAAAAAGTAAATTTTTTTATAAACTAATAATAATTAAAATTAGGAGTTAGAATAAAAAATATTAAAAAATAACATTTTTAATACGGTTTGTTTTGAAAAGAATGTTTAAATTTTTTGGAAAGAAAGTTTAAAAATAAAAGTTTAAAAATTGACATCGTTATTTTATTACTTATAGTTATTACTCATATGTAATTTTAATCATATCTTATTTTAGATTATCGTTTTATACTTTATAAAATTTTATTATTAATATTTTATTTTTTCAACCCGTATAAACACGGGTTTACTAAAGTTAGTATTAAATAAATAATAATCAACAATTAATAAGAGGTATTATGAATATTTATAGCCCGATTCAACCCGATTCAATATTATATCTCCATATTTGATTACACGGTCAAATTAGGAATTGATCTAATTATTACACATAATTTTTCAGTGTATATTATTTAAATCTTAATTTCTTCATACTAATATCCTCACACCCACTCAATATCTAGCTTACGATTTGACCCGCCAAAAGTATTCCTTTTATGTTTAAAAGAAGACAGTTTTTTACTGTATATTGTGCTATGACAATAAATAAAAGTTAAGGTCAATCTCTGTTAGGTGTCGGTTTATACTTGAAAGAGCCTATTTTTACGCATGATCGGCTTTATGGCATCTTGTCACAAGTTAAGAGTAAAGATGGATTGAAGCTTTTAGCTTTAGATAATTAGTGTAAACCTAATGTTTTACTACAAATGTAGTTTACAATGATGTTTTTGTTCATTTGTGATCTTATAATCAAAAGTTGTTATGTCTTATTTAATATATAACACACTTGATTTTATTTTTATTTTTATATTATTTAATAATTAACTCTTTATACTTCTGTGTAATACACGAGTAACTAAAGCTAGTATAATACTAAAAGAGTAACTTTGTGGTACACTTAGCACATTCCTAGCCCTCTAAGTTTGTGTTTCACGCATCTCTCTACTCTTAAATAATTACCTAAATTAAGAAAGATTAAATAATTTTAATTCTTTTTAGTTTAAAAATAATTTTTAATACATTAAGAAAGATGTCTTTTTATTAATGTTATTTCTAGAAAAAAAATATTCATAAAATAAGTTTTTTTTCTAAAATATCAAACTTTTTTTAAAATATGAAATATTTTAAAGTTGGTGTTTATAAAAGGTAATTTTTTTATAAACTAAAAATAATTAAAATTAGAAGTTATAATAAAAAAATTTAAAAATGAAATTTTATGGTTTGTTTTGAAATAAATATTTAATCTTTTTAGAAAAAATTTTAAAAATTAATATCATTATATTATTACTTATAGTTATTACTAATAGTTATTACTTATAGTTATTACACGTGGTTATTAAATTTAGTATTAAATAAATAAAAATCAAGAACTAATCTGAGATATTATAAATATCATAGCCCGATCCGACCCAGTTCAATACTATGTCTCTATATATAATTACAGGGTCAAAACAATTCGAAATTGATCTCATTATTTCACATAACTTTTTGGTGTATATTATTTAAATCTCATTTTCTTCATACTAATATCCTCACACCCAACCAATATCTAGCTCATGATTTGACCTGTCAACGACATATTCAAAATTATCTCATACTCGATCACTTTTTAGTGATGAAAATTTAAAAATTAAGTTCATTGATGATTGAGAATGGTAGTACATAAGATATTGTAAACACATCATTCAGTTCTTCATATATTTGGCAAAAGTGCAAGGTAGATGCTCTCACGAAAAACATGAGATTAACTGTTTGGTACTGGCCAATGCAATATCAAAGAAACAAACAAATTTTGAAATTAGCTATTAAAATTAGGTGAATGTGACCTTGGCAGATCGAATGATGGGGAGGATACGATAGATATACCACAAGATCTTCTTATTACTAATTCGGTCGATCCTATCTCGGATTTAATCGAGTTTGTATATCCTTCTATCATTAGTAATTCTGAAAACCCAACTTTTTTCAAGAGAGGGCAATTCTTGCTAAAAAAAACAAAGTTGTTCAAGAAATTAATGATCATTTACTTTTATTGTTTTCAGGTGACGAAAAAGAGTACCTCAATTCTGATTCTATAAGCCAAGAAGAGTATATTAACGATACATTCGATGATAATTTATGCCTTCGGATTTTCTAAGCGGAATAAAGGTTTTTGAATTACCAAACCACTTTTTAGTATTAAAGGTTGGTGTTCCCATCATGCTTCTGAGAAACATTGATCAAAAAAATAGTTTGTATAATGGAACTAGACTTAAGGTTATATTACTCTACAATCATGTTATAGAAGCTGGAATTACATCAGGTAGCAATGTTGGCACCTGTACATTCATTTCAAGATTGAGTTTAACATCTTCTGATAAAAGGATTTCTTTCAAGATTAGAAGAAGATAGTTTTTTTAGCTGTATGTTTCGCTATAACAATAAATAAAAATCAAGGTCAATCTCTGTCAAGAATCGGTTTGTACTTAAAAGAGCATGTTTTTACGAATGGTCAGCTTTATGCCGCCTTGTCACAAGTCAAGAGTGAAGATGGATTGAAACTTTTAGCTTTAGATAATGATAACAAACCTACTAATGTTACTACAAATATAGTTTACAAGGAGGTTTTTACTTATTTGTGACCTTATGATCGGAAGTTGTTATGTCTTATTTGATATATAACGTATTTGGTTTTATTTATGTTTTATGTTATTTAATGATCAACTCTCCCCCTCCCGTGTAATACACAGGTAACTAAAGCTAGTTATGGTTAAACAACTAGGTTAAATTACATTTAATATACCTGTTAGAAGAAAATTTAAGTTCAAGCGGTTTGGCAAGCTCTCAAAGGGCAAGAAGTAAAAGCAGTAAAAAGACATATCAACATCCGGTAGAACAGTAAAGATGGTTGCTTTAGTTAGCCTTATAGTTGCTTGATGCGGGAGAATGTTATAGTTTCTCCTATGACTCTCAGACATGTAATATTTACCTTGTAACATAATTGTAGCTACATTTTGGAGTCAAAGTATGGTTTGTCCCGGATTGTAATACCCTGTTAACTTTGTGTTAGTTTGTTTTTTTGTGTTTAAATGCATATAGAGAAATGAAGTATAAAAGCAGAGTGGTACCTCCTTGTTTACAAGTAGATAGCAACATTCGTTTTTTGTTATGAACGGTAACCAACCTCGAATGATATGGACTTTAATTGGAGATGCATCATGGATGACATTGTTCTAGTAGCCCTTTGTATTTTGCTGCTGGAGAAATGTAAAAAGGATGTAAAAACATGTTAGGTTACCAACTTGTAAACTAATAAGCACTTTGAGGAAAATATGCATGCATATTCAGATACATCTATGAAGCCTGTAAAAGTACATCGTTGTGATTCAATGCACTAAATTACGTGAGTGGTAAGCATCCATGTACTATATGCATCATATTACTACCTATACCTACCCCCCAAATTTTCTTTTAATAGGTTGCAAGTTGTCTTGCTTGCAATTAGAGCGTATAATTAAATCACCAAAACCAACAATGGGATTTTTGCTCGGGAACTTCAGCTACTCAGAATTTTGGTATTCGCATGTGATTTTTTTTTTCTTGGTCTTATTTTAAGCTCATGAACTAAGAGTATTATGGATTAGGGAGAGTGTGAAACTAATGTAGAGGACAAGAGCATGCAAAATACAAAAAACAAATCTAAATTGTAAAAGGATATAGATGAGAGAGTTAGCAACATATTAAGCCTCAAAAGAACACCCTCGATTATTGTTATCAATAATTAATCAAGCTGACACATAACACACAAGCAACAAATAACAAACCTCAAGTTCCTAGACCAAACGAAATCACTATGTAATAGGGCCTCCTCGCAACTGCTTACTTCATTACAATGAAATTAGAGCCTGGAAATGAAACGAAGTAAGATTCACAAACAAAATATTGTCATAAGTATATGTAAATGAGTGTACTTACAAAACCTAGTGAACATTTATTTGAATATGATAGATGACACATATTTAAACTAAATGCTAAATAGTTCCAAGACCAAGGAAAAAAGCTTAGTTCATGAGCTAATAACACAGACATCACAAGAAAACTAAAATTAACCACGGGTAAAAGGCTAGCAGATGAAACACAAGTCAACTCCAGGATCATCAACATGCAATAAAAGATCTGAAGACCACAAACATTTCATCTAACACCTAAAACGCAAAACAGACAAACCCAAAAACTAAGAAAATCAGATACAAGGAAAGACGAAGAAACCTTCGAGAACCCAGATAAAACAACTATGAGGCTGAAGTTCGACCAACACCCAAGTGATGGAATTGAACTTTGTAAGTACTAAACACAAAATACATCGACATGACACATTCAAATTCACCAAGCATGAGAGAAAGAAACAACCCAACATAACGAACTCACCCTGCCATTGAAGCGAACCAGAGAAAAGTAGGAGAAATGACGATGGCGGGTGAGGTATGTAGTCTTAAGTGCTTTTAGATAGTTATACATATGCTTTAGAAACCTATAACTTACAAGAAAGCTAACATCAATAAAAAGGAACATTATCTTTTATAATATGAGTTGTAAACATAGCTTTGAGCTGCGGTTTGTAAAGTTATATAATTAATTAAAATAAGTATATAATAATGGTTGGGTTTTGTTATTAACAACTAAAAACCAAGCCATTTATGATCATTTATTTCATGTTTTTACTTAAAACCAGAACTTATATAGTTCAAAATAGAAAGAATTTCATATATATCCTTATAAATTTGAGAAATATCACATATATCCAATCTAAACTTAAAAAAACTATTTGAAATATCAAATATATTCATTTCATTTATGAAACATTAATAAAGGACTATTTTACCCTTTATATATGTTTAAAAATTTATTATACATGTCAAAGAAATAATTCAAGCAACAAGAAGGTATGAGAACCGTTATTATTAGATTTTCTAATTTACTGCAGCGATCACATGTACAAGAATTAATCAAATGTACAAGAATTAAATCATCAGATTTTAAAAAACGAGCACTTTGTGAAGTCATACAAATGTTTTTTTTTGTGGAGTTAGTGTTTGAATTTCAAGATTTGGTATTTGCGATTAAGAAGATCACCAATATTTCTATGAAAAAATTTATTTCACAGAGAAGTTTATGAGACATTAATAAAACCTAAAAATAGGTTTAAATTTCAAATACTTAACAGGGACAAGATTGTAATATATTAAAGATTCATTTAAATTAAATATATATAAATTTTAAATTTGAAAGGGATAATATATGAATTTTATTTATGAAACATTGATAAAGGACTATTTTACCCTTTATATATGTTTAAAAATTTATACATGTCAAAGAAATAATTCAAGCAACAAAAACGTATGAGAACCGTTATTATTAGATTTTCTAATTTACTGTAGCGATCACATGTACAAGAATTAATCAAATGTACAAGAATTAATCAAATGTACAAGAATTAAATCATCAGATTTTAAAAAATGAGCACTTTGTGAAGTCATACAAATGTTTTTTTTTTTTTTTTGGAGTTAGTGTTTGAATTTCAAGATTTTGTATTTTTCGATTAAGAAGATCACCAATATCTCTATGAAAAAATTTATTCCACAGAAAAGTTTATGAGACGTTAATAAAAACTAAAAATAGATTTAAATTTCAAATACTAAACATGAATAAGATGATAATATATTAAAAATTCATTTAAATTAAATATATATAATATTTTAAATTTAAAAAGAATAAATATGATATTTTTTAAGTCTGATATATATGAAATTCTATTATATTACATGGGGCCACACCAAATAAATAGAAGAATTTTAGGGCTTTTCTAGCGGTTGTTGTATCTAAAACCCTCCCTCCTCCACCGCCGGCAACTCACCTCCGCTCTCTGCGTTCGTTCATAATCTCCTTCTTCTGGTATCGACAACAACGAAGATGAAGAAGCAAGAAAAGAAACTGAAGGAAAAGGATTCGAATCCGACAGAGGAACAAGTTCCGAGTGATTCTGATGACGGTAGTGTCGAAAGTCCTGTGGTTTCTGATGACGGTTACGAGGTATGTTCGTCTTCTGATTCCCAGCAGTTCATGTTGATAATAACTAGAATTTGTAGTTATAGTGGATTGAATTCGTGTTATATACAGCATTGAGGGTTGAATTTTAGAGTTTATCTGTGTTTTAACGAACCTGTTGAAGAATAGAGTTTTAATAGTTATGGTTAGGATTGGCTTCAAAATGGAAGTTTTGAACGACTGTTTTTGAGTTAAGCTAAATGCTTTATGTTACTCTTGATATTTAAAGTTTAATTGTTTTACAAGAGTTGTATTTTGAGTCTCTCTTTGTTGTGCTTGTTAACATTGTTTGTATGGTTTTTAGAGCTTCTCTGACTCTTCAAGGGATTCGGATTCAGAATTAGAGTCAGGATCAGACTCTGAAGACAGTGAATTCTCAGAAGATGAGGTACATGGTAATTACTTATTAGTGAATTGGAAAGAGATCTTATTTATGCTTTTTTCATTTCAAATCGGACTACATCAGTTACCTCAAGGTTGACACAGATGTATTTTTTTTTCTTCTCACAATGATAAATTTGACAATTTAGAAAATTTGTAGGCTTTCTAAGAAAGTTTAATAGTTTACAGTAACCTAATTTGATAAATGTGATATTTGGTCGTCTCTATTGCTATAAATACCAGGATGGTGAGAATCCAAGCAATGAAGGTGGATTGAGTGATGGAACTGATAATCATGATCAAGGAGATCAAAGTGGAAGTGATGATTCACGTGAAGTGGTAGACGAGAGTGATTCATCAGAAGACGAGGTGTGTTATTATACATGTATTTGGATATATTTCCAGTTTCAGCTCGTACTTTGGTAGACCTATGCAAAGTATTTTGGATATATAATTTTATTTGTTTTGTTTATGGCGATTTATGAGTTAAGACATCTATGTTCACAGGAAATTTGCTTATATGGTTATTGTTGATACATTTTTTGTTTAGGTTGCCCCTCGTAACACCATTGGGGATGTTCCTTTAGAGTGGTATAAAGATGAAGAACATATTGGATATGATATTGCTGGAAAGAAAATCAAGAAGAAGGAGAGACTGGATAAACTGGATTCATTTCTAGCCAGAACTGATGATGCAAATAGTTGGTGGGTTGGAGAAATTTTTTCCCTGAAGTTATAACTTTTTACTAGAAAAAATCTGTTTGCTTGGACATTATAAATGGGTTTTTTAACTTAGAAAGATTATAGGCTAAACATAATATGGGAATATGAAATAACCAAGTTACATACAACTAAGAACTAATATTAGGTGAGTAAATAACTTTGCTTGCAAAGGATTGATGCTTATTATTTGCATTGTTGGTTCTAAGATGCAGAATTTTTTATTTTCAGGCGCAAGATCTTTGATGACATTGAAGATGAGGAAGTAGAACTTACTAAAGAAGAAACTAAGCTTATTCGTAGATTGTTGAAAGGAAAAGCACCACATGCTGATTTTGATCCACACGCTGTTAGTGCTCTTTTTGTTATTTTTGTGCCAAAATGCAGTGGTATATGTATCGCAAGACGTATACCTTTTTCATTGATTACTGGCTTATTATTGTAATATTTTGCCATTTCTGCAGCCCTATGTTGATTGGTTCGCCTGGGATGGTGCTAAGCATCCACTCTCAAATGCCCCAGAACCCAAAAGACGTTTTATTCCTTCAAAGTGGGAAGCCAAAAAGGTAAATATCTCCAGGTTTTGCTGCTGCTTGACATCTTTTTGCATGAGATAATTATAAATTTTAAGTCATAGACGAAACTTAAATAAAAAACTATTATAATGTCAAATATTACAAACTATGGTAATTTCAGTCTTAAAGAAGCTGCTTATCTTATTGCTGTTTTGTCATCAGGTTGTTAAGTATATTAGGGCAATTAGAAAGGGACTGATAAAGTTTGACAAGCCAAAAGAACAACCCCGCTTTTATAACTTATGGGGTGATGAAACTGAAAAATCAGGACATGGATTATCGTATATACCTGCACCCAAACCTAAATTACCAGGTCTGACTTGCTATTATTTCAAACTTGTGCTAATTGATGTTTATATAATTGTTACTTATATAAATTTTTTTTTTACAATTCAACTGTTTACTTTCAGGGCATGAGGAATCTTATAATCCTTCTCTGGAATACATTCCAACACAAGAAGAGATAAGTGCTTATCAGCTTATGTTTGAGGAGGACCGGCCTAAGTTCATCCCAAAGCGGTAATTGCAATTGTAATTTTAATTCTCAGATTTTTTGTTCTTGTTTTAGTTTTATACGAACGTACTATATATCTATATCTGTCAATCATGTAGGTTCGCATCTTTAAGAAGTGTCCCAGCTTATGAAAAGAGTGTCCGGGAAACCTTTGATCGGTGTCTGGATTTGTACTTGTGCCCGAGGGCAAGAAAGAAGCGTGTAAGTGTTGCACAAGCATTTGTTAATTTGTAAAAGTAATTCACATAACTCCCAGCAACATTAACACTAGATTGGTCTAACATATCTTCATTAATATTTTAGATTAATATCGATCCTGAATCTTTAAAACCAAAGCTTCCAAGTCGCAAAGATCTTAAACCATATCCAACAACGTGTTATCTCGAGTATAAAGGCCATAAGGGTCCAGTTGTATCAATCTGTACTGACCCATCAGGGCAGCATATTGCTTCTGGTAAACATCTTTAAAATAAAGATCTTTTTTTCTTTCTTTTAAATCATGGACAGGCTTTCAGGTCCATGTCTACCCTTTTTCACTTATTAAAACATGATTAATGTAGGTTCACATGATGGAACAATTCGTGTCTGGGAGGTTGAAACTGGTAGATGCATCAAAGTTTGGGAACTTGGTGAACCTGTACAGCATGTTGCATGGAATCCTTTGCCTGAGCTTCCTATCTTGGCAGTCACCATGTAAGACCAAAGAATCAATTCACTTTTTTAACAAATTTTTGTTGTATTTGTTTTAAAATTGAATGATCGTCATGATTACAAATTTGAAGGGGACAAGATGTTCTTGTTCTGAACACCGGGCTCGGGAAAGAGGAAAATAAGACGATTGCAGATCTTTTGCGTGTTGAAACTACTCCTGCTCCAGATGATCCTGGTTAGTGTTTCTGCTTTCTTTGGCTTTTTATAAATCGACTTTTATTGACTACTGTTTTATCTTTTCTTTCTGTATCCAGAAAGTGCTGGGTCTAGTGTAAGCTGGTCTCAATATGATAAATATGAAGGAATTAGGATCAAACACTTTAAGGTACTTTTATATTATTTGTTATTACTTCATTTTTAAAGAAGTGAAGGACTTAGTATGGAACTTCTTCACATGTTTTTGTGTTATTACAGACTGTGTCTTCAGTTGAATGGCATCGAAAAGGAGACTATTTCTCTACTGTCATGCCTGCAGATATCCTCCTCATTTTTCAGTTTATATTTATGTTTGCTTGCACGCTTTTATTATCTTTAGAGGTGGAAAAATGGTCAGGTTGCTGGTTGGGTAATGGGCTAAAACATGTTTTCTTTTTTGCTACCAGTTGGGTAAACCGGGATCATTATTTTAAAAGATATTACTGCTTTTATAAATAGTTGATCTGTCAAATCATTTCAATAATAATATACATTTTGGATAAAAGAACTTGGGTAGAATTGTCTTTGGGTGGGTTTGACCCGTTTTCTTTTAAGCTAACTTTTTTTATCTGTCTGGCTCGTTATAAAGAACATATTAATATGAACGAACCCTTCGTAACTTGATTGTTATGTCTTAACGTGTTTGGTTACGTGAATCAAAAGCCGTATTAATACACTTGCTTTCGAAGAAGCTTACCCAAAGATTACCATTCAAGTTGCATGGTCTTCCTGTGTCTTCAACTTTCCATCCTACAAGATCCATATTCTTTGTTTCAACAAAAAAGAATGTTCGTGTTTATGATCTTGTGAAGAAAAAGTTCATCAAAAAGCTTGAAGCTGGGGTTCGTGAAATCTCATCCATTTCTGTTCATCCTGGTGGTATGTTTACATTTCTTCTCTTGGTTTGTTATTCTAGCTTTAAAATAATTATAACAATAAGGTTGTGTTGTGTTTTAATTCAGGTGACAATGTTATTGTTGGGAGTAAGGATGGAAAATTATGTTGGTTTGACATGGATCTTTCATCAAAACCATACAAAATTCTCAAGTATGTAAACAATTTATAACCCCTCAAGTTATCATATGTGTTGACATCACGTTTCTGATTGTTTTGTGTTTGATGCAGATCTCATCCAAAGGACATAACGAATGTGGCATTTCATCGCACCTACCCATTGTTTGCATCATCTTCAGATGATTGCACAGCATATGTTTTCCATGGAATGGTGTTCTCGGATCTAAACCAGAACCCTCTTATCGTTCCTTTGGAGATTCTTCATGGCCATACTAGTGTAAATGGAAGAGGTCAGTTCTTAGCACACCTACAATTTTAACATAATTGTACATTCTAAGTTGTTTATTACATAAGTGAGCATTTTAAAGCATAATGTAAATTTAAGCATATCTACGAGCTCATCGGTTGTTTATGTGTTTTAGGTGTGTTGGACTGCAAGTTCCATCCAAGGCAGCCATGGTTGTTTACTGCAGGGGCTGATTCTGTGATCAAGCTTTTCTGCCATTAGATTTAAACGTATCAACGCCTTCGGTTTATACCACACATGCAAGCGAAGAGGTTCTAGGTGTGGCAGTGGTGGTTAATCTAGCATTTGCACAAGATCATTGGTGTTGTACTTGTGAGATTGAGTTCAGTTTTGTCATTGTAGGAACTGTCAACAACTTTGGTTATGATTATTACCTACTTGCTGGATATTATTTTTGTTAAGGGATGCTATAAATTAAATGAATTCAAAAGATGTAATGTTGAAAGCTATGATGGAGATAAGATTTGAAATTTGTTTATACAAATTCGTTTTTAGTAATTTCACACCCTACCTAGAATGAGGTTTATCGTGACTGATATCTCATAGTTGTACTTTTATCAAGTATAAGTGTAGTTTATTTCTCACTTGTATCCGATTGATATCACAGTTGTACTTCTATTCTTTTTTGATATTTTCACACCTGTACTTTTATCAAGTACAAGTGTAGTTTAATCAAACAAAATATAAGGATTTTTAAGACTTATAAATGTTCTTTAACGATGCCAAACTTTAAATCCTACTTTGCTTTATTGATCTTTTGAGATACGTGTTTAAAAACATGTGTAAATGAATACTGGTGAGCTCAATGCATGCATTTATATATCACATTCTGCTAAACTCCACGTTAACAGACCTAAGATTAACAATATATATGGATAGATAATATTTGTTAAAACGTATACAAATATTCTTTGAACAAGTATGAGCTTAATGCATCCGTTTGTATTGATAGAGGTGGGCAAACCGGTTTTTTTTTGCCAAACGGGTTCCGGTTGGGAACCGGACCCGGTTTGTGCTAGAGGTGATTCAAACCGATTCGGTTTAGAAACAAGTTTTGCTTAATCATCCACCGACCCTGTTCAAATCATTTTGGACCGGTTCCTAAACCGGTTTGGTTTTCATTGTTTTTATATATTTTTTAAATTAAAAACATAAAAACGTTAAAAAGCAACTAAAAATTCTATTTTTTATTCAATGTTTGAATGGTAAGCTTTTTTGGATCACAAAATACGTCATTTGCTAACATCATAAACCAATAAATTGTCTTCATTTGTCATCAAAATTTGACATCGAGACGGTTCTCATTTCAACGCCATACAATATCTCATTTGGATGTTATATTTCAAAGTAGAAGTCGCATCATTTGAGAAGAATTTCAAACACAACTTGCAACGAGTCTTATTCGGACCCGACGACATCTCACACAAATCATAGTTGCACAAAATCTTGTGGTTCCTCTTCGTAAGAATAATCCGAACAATCACATTTTAAGAAGAGTCATAACAACCAATCAAAGATTGAACACTAGATGAAGTCATTTTGAGAGTTTTTTCACACGTGAAAAAAGTAGTGAACATTTTTTATATTTCAGTGTAGAGAACGTTTTTTATTAATCAAGCAAAACACCCACCACATATTTATACTAGCTAACGGGGTCAAATGGCGAAAAAAAGACAAAAAAAAAAGAGCTAAAAGAAGCTCCAACGGTCAAAAACATCCATAGACGTTGGTAATGAATATATATATTTTTGAAACCCGGTTCGTAATGCAACTATAAAAAAACCCCGCTTAACTAGTGTGGAAGTAGAACCGGTTTGTAAACCGGTTCAATAGTGCTGGGACCCGAATTGGTTGGGGAGCTGGGGGTTCGGGCCAGTTTGAAACTGGTTCGGGCCAAACCGGTTTGCCCCATTTTGTTGGCCAGTTTATGACCCTGTTTAGAATTTCAAACTAGTTTTTCTACTCACCTCTATTTATATATCACATTTCATTTATCACTCCGGTTGAAACATGTAGCTCTTGATTATTTTTTTTCATGAATGACTTACAAACCGGACTTTATAAAACATGTACATCAGTTCTGCTAACCAATTAGCAGATATTCTTACAAATCACTTCCCTGACGTCCTTTTACAAGCATTATTCGATTCAAGATCGGCGTCTCCGATGAAGTCTTCGTCTTTCAGGGGCGTATTACGGATTCCACTCTTTCAAAGGAAGAGTCAAACTCTCATTCAAATTAATTAATTTGACTTTTCATTATTGTTGTACAATGAAAAGTATCAACAATCTACTAGGGATGTTTGTTCCAGCCTTTTAATAGTTCAGATGTTTAAATGGTTCAGCATTTAACGGTTCAGACTGTTTGTTTCGCGAGCAAATGTCTGACATTTGCCTTTAAATGGTTAAGTATTATACTGAGTCTGAATGGTTAAGACCTTTTATCTGAATTGGTCAGACATTTGCCTTTGAATAGTTAAACGATATACTAGCTTTTAATGGTTCAGACTTTTTAATGGTTCAGACCTCTTATTTGTTCAACATTTAATGATTCAGAATTTGCCAAGTACATTTTCATAAGAATATAAGAATATAAATCTCACCAAGCTTAAACATTCATGATTATTGATTTCAAAGACAAAAATAAAAGTTAACATTCGTTAGATAAAAACCACCACCCGATATTCATAATTTTTTAATTCTTAAACAGCAAACTTAATTCAGCTAAAAGTTTGAAACCGAGCTAACTCAGTAACTCACACGTAACTCAAACATAACATATAATTTTCAACCAAATTTATCACTCATGTGTGTGCATGAAACAATATTAGAGTTTCTTAACCCATCAAATTTTCAATCTCAATGCATCTGAAGATATCATCGGCTTTCGTTTTCTCCTTGAAAACAAATCTCCCACAAGTGGAATGATCGGCTTCTTCTTCACCGGAGCGAAATCCGATCTCAGCGCTATCGCCTTCTCTGCCACCTCAGCTTTCGCGATCATGGACATGTTCTTGTGAAGTTCCGCGTTCAAGCTCTTCAAAGCCACCTCGGTTTCGTTCTCTCTGTCTTTCAACAACTTCAACTCCTTCTTCGTCTCCTCGAGCTCCAACTCGAGCTTTTTCAACGAGTTCACAAGCACCATTGGCGGTTCCTCGGGTTCCCGGGGCGGTGAGCATGATCTCCATGATGTGTGAGAGCTTTGTGTGGATTTCCATGATGGGGTCTCTTGTTTTGGCAAGGTGAAAGGGGGTTTAGGTGATGGTAAAAAGATTTCCCCAGTCAGAAACCGCTCCCCGAAGATCTCTACCGCCTCTTTCACCGACTTGAAGGCACGGGAGGTGTCTACGTTGGCGCTGTAGTCGACGACAGGCGGTCGTGGTGTCGGGTTTTCGGTTTCCATTGTAGTGGAGGTGAGGTGATGAGAGAGTATGTGTTGGTTTATGATAAGGTGAATGCATGGGTTTTCTTTGCTTTCACTTCAAATGTTGGTAGAGGGCTATGTTAGATGGTTAGTGTTTTGCTATTGTTTGAAGGCTTAAAGTGGTAAGAAAAATTGACTAGTCAACTACTTTGACTTTTTAATAGTCAAGAAGTTAAGTTGGATTTGTGACAATATTGCATGTTTGTTAGCTACTATGTGTGTTTATTGTACTAGGTAATCATGATATGATCACCAAATCTACATTATTTGTTGTGGACGAGTGGTTGGTTGGTCAATTTGAAGTGGATATAGTTGTATATAATTTCTGTTTTTGTTTACTTTCGTTTTTTCCTTTGTGAAACTCTTAACTATTTGAATATTTAATTTCGTACACTATAAAAAAAACGAAATTTAACAAAGAATATAATAGATCTTCCGGAAACTCGTTGGTGAAAGGGTTTACGTTAGAATTATAATTATGGTTACGTTTTCTTCGACAAGTTGTACTAATGTTGTGTTTCCGAGTTTACTTAACTAGAAAAAAAAAATTATATTTTTTCTTTTTCTTTCTTTTTTTTTTTTACATTTTCCTTTTTTTCCTTTTCTCTCAATTTCCTTTTAATTTGAAAGTATTTATTTTAGGCTTTATTTTCCTTTTATTTTTTATTTTTCTTTCTTAAATGAACTCGGGAATAGAACTTTCTTACTTTCCTTTGTTAAAAAAAAACTCTGGAACGCAATAATTTTTTTATTTTCTTCCGATTTCTTTCTTTCGTCTCCTTAAATGAACTCGGAAACACAGCGTAAGTAATCACTGAGAGGACTATAAACGCATATTCTTGACGGATTATGATGACTTTTGTCATAACAGTTTCAACCACAAATTAGCAATGCTATTTTTCACCAATGATATATCAGATGGAAGTTTCAAACAATTTACTATAAACAAACCTAATAAAAAGGATCGCAAACCACATATTTATAATTATTATATTATATTATACTAATATTTAAAATACAAAGGCATCAATAGGTTGTTACTATAATAAAACTAAGATCTTGTATATGTTTATACAAAAAAAGCTATTTAGGGCAAGGGCCATGCGATGCTCTTTGGCCAACCTTTCACTTCACACTACAAAGTGTAGGCGAGAATTTTATTTAGAATCTTATCTTTAACATCAATAACAGATTACCAAAAGCTAAGCCGACAAAAAACTTTCCCATAGACACGACCAAATTGGTGGTTTACAAGTATCGATGTTCGGTCTAATCCTCCTTCTGGGTTTTACAATCCATAGGTAATCATTGACCGATAATAAAGATGTTTATCTTTTTAATTGCTTTTTATGGATTTTGATACTCTAGTAGGGAGGGGTCCGAGGGGATCACCTATTTTATATTGTTTTATAAAAGTTGCAAGATACTATACAACTTTTATAAAAACCATACATGTATATACGTTTTCATGCGCACTAAAAATATAGAGGTACATGTTATATAAACAGCCTAAGGGCAAGATAAGCTCATATAAACAACATAAAATCTAGTGAGATATCAACATTTTATCATTTTTACAATTTCATTTTTCAACATGCTTGTAACTCGTATGTACAAAAGTTTAATGAAATGGTTTCGTTTATTTGGTTCTTGTAACTCGTATGTACAAAAGTTTAATGAAATGGTTTTGTTTTATTTAGTTTAACCCTATATATTTCCCAACTTATATTTGTGAAGATTCAAAGGATGCATAATTTATTTGTTATTATTTAAAAAAAGCTACAAACATAAACATGAGTTATATTGTTTTCTTGAAAAAATATTTGGTAAACATATTAAAATGTGTCAAAAAGTTAGAGAAAAATACATGAAACTTTTAAAATATTATTATTAACTGGTAAGATATATAAACAAGTTAATTATCATATATAAATAAGTTAATAATCAGCATTTAGTAAATGAAGAAAAGCCTCAATGTGTTAGGTCGATATAGTATTAACATGGTTTTATGTACAAGTGTATTTAACTGGTTTTAACACATATTTTAATTTGGATGAATCGCTAACTATAGTTTTGAAGAAAAATCAAACCAGTTGAATTGGATGTGTTTTATCGACAAGTTGGTATACCGATTTTATAGTTTAACAGTTCCGTTTAGACAGTCTGGTAGTATAAACTAATATTTTTTTTAGTCAGTAGTTTATATTAAAAATTTAAAAACAGCAAAAAAGTCTGATATTATAATACATGAATAACCATAGGCGAAGCTGCGAAGCTTCTATGGTGCCCCCTGTTTTTTTACTCAGTAGTGTTAGTTTTCGGCTTGGTAGTGTAAATTTTCGGTCCGGTGGTGAAAATTTTTAAATAAATATAGAGTTTGTCCCCCTTAAAATAGTTTACTTTCGCCTTCGTCCCTCTTAAGGTGTGGTTCAAACTCAGACACTATGTATAACTATTTATTTCAAAAATAAATAAAAAAATAGTAGCAAAAAGCTAAACGACCGATTTAATTTATATGGTCTGTTTCACGTTTCAAACCTAACTATTAACTACCAAATCAAGAAAACCAAACCATACCCTAAGCGATTTAAATTAAACGGCCCATTTAATTTACCTGTTTGCAAAACACGAGGCTCATTTTACAAACATGCATCACATTGAAGGATAACGACACATATGCAAATAATAATATATATCGGTTTTATTTAAAACCGGTTTGGGGTCCAAACCGAAACCGGTTTGGTCAACCCAAGTCAAAACCGGTTTGGCTCCAAACCGGTTCGGGTTCTAAACCGGTTCAGAGCTATGAAACCGGTTTGGGCCGGTTTGAAAACCGGTTCAAGTTGTTTTTTTTTTGTTATTCATAATATAATAATGTTAAGATATAAAAGATATATAATCATATTTATATTAATAAAACTTTTACTTAATTTAAAGAAAAATATAATTTTTGTTAACATATAAAAAATATATATAATCATATTTATATTAATTAAATAAAAAACAATAAAATAAAAGTTGTGAGTATTATTATTATTAATATTATTATTAATATCATGGTGGTGGTGGTTCTTATTATTATTGTTGTTGTTATTTGTTGTGATTATTGTTGTTATTAATATTGTTATTAATATCATTATTTTGTTTAATGTTAAATTATTATATCATACGTTACTTGTTAATCAATATGACTTAACGTCTCAAAGTGAGATAAATAATGAAAGTGAAATATATAATATATAAAACATATAAACAATTTAAACAACATAGAAGTTTAAATAATAGTTTTTTTTTTTAAAATTAAACATTTAGCCTAGTCGACTAGTCGTTCTCCGTTCGTTCGCTGCATACTTGTATGGTTATTCTTTCCCACCAGAACCAGAGCTGTTACGAAGGTACTCATCATATGCCGCTTCATCATCGGTCATTCTGGATGTCAATCCGCTCTCTACCTCATCCTCGTATAATTCTGCTTCGTATTCCAATTCTCCTTCAAGTGAACATTTGTCTTGTACTCTTTCCACAATATCCAAATAATCCTTCAAGCAAATTGACATTTCAACCGCTTGGGGAGTGAGTTGAGTTTGTCTTATCGCTATAACCCTGCCACTAACGGAAAAAACAGATTCCGAAGCTACTGTGAAAGCTTGGACGGTTAGTAAATCTCGGGCCATGGTGGATAGGATGGGAAATTGATCTTCCTTACCTTTCCACTAATCCAACAAGTCAAAATTTTTAAAATCGTGTAGAGTCATGATAGATAAAAAGTTTGTTCCACCATACCTCCCGAGTTCACTACTCGAAGTGTTACCACGTTGACGCTTATTAGATTCATCCCTTAAAGTATTATATAAAGCAAACATTAGATCATTTGAACTTTCGGCATGTGCCGCATGCCTCAATGACTCATGGATGTGTGATGTTTTACCATATTTTAATAAATAAACATCAAATATTTTTCTAATTGTTGGTTAAAAGTAGCTTTTAAAGTTTGAGTATAAAATGAGTTTTCTTCTTTTAAGTCCAAATTAAAAGTAATTTTATCAAGTAAAGTTTCAACCCCTGACAAATTTAAACAAAGGTTTAATGCATCGGCACATGTAATAACCGAAGACATTTCTTTCAAATACTTTTTAAGTTTTTCTTTCATTGGGGGTATCATATCCGAGTAAGGTCTACCCCTAAACGACATCTCATTTAATTTTGAAGTCATTAAATAAATTTGGTGAAGTACTAACAGACTCGTCGGATAATAAACTCCAGAAAAACAAGTAGTTGTGTTTTTAAAAACTTGAAGCATTTTGCTTATTTCTTCAATAACGGACCAACCCGATAGATGGTAAGTATTTGCCTTTTCACGACTTACCAGACTATTATGAAAGGCTATTAAACTTTCTTTTTGTTCAATAGCCTTTTCAAACATATTACAAGTGGAATTCCATCGTGTAGGTACGTCCTAATTCGGACCTAAACATTTGAAATTTGCGTCTTTACAAAACTTGCGATATCTACTATATCTTTGGTTATTGCTAAAAATATCACGTAACATTCTTTTAAAACCATCTTTCACCATTTCAATCGTTCTTAAACCGTCTTGAACGGCTAAGTTTATGATATGCGCAACACATCGACTATGAAAAAAAACACCGTCACACATTAGTTTATATTTTAATTTTAAATGATCTATCGTAAGCGTGTTATTTGACTCATTATCAAAAGATATAGAAAATATTTTGTTTTCTAACTTATACGTTTTAATAACTTTATCAATAAGATAAAAAATATTTTGGCTGGTGTGAGAATAATCAAACAATTCAAACGCAATTGTACGTTTCATCATTTGCTATGAATCGGGTTCGACCCAATGGGCGGTGATATAAATGTACGAGTCCGGTGAACCGTGAGGAGTTGACCAAACATCACTAGTTAAGTTAACACCGGTTTGTATATTTTCAAAATAAGATATTAATTCATTTTTAGCTTTTTTTCACATTTTTAAACAATATCTTTGAAGAGTAGCACGACTGATATTGGTGTAACGTGGTTGAAGAGTTCGTTGAATGAGTCGAGTCAAATGTTCGTTGTCGAAATGTTTGAATGACAAGCTTTCTTGAATTACAAAATGCGCCATTTGCTCCCGAACCGCATCAACGTTATAAGCCCAAACATTTCCTTCGTTTGTCATCAAAGCTTGACCTTGAGACAGTTTATCTTTCAACGCATTACAATATTTATGCGCAATGTGGTTTTTCAACGTTGTGTTTGCATCTTTTTTGAAAAACTTATGGCAAAACTGAGCTTTGTTCGGACCGCTAGCCATTTGACATAAATCTTAATTGCACCATATTTCGGGATTCCTATTCCTAGGAAGGATTGCTACCACCATGTTGCTTGAAGACGTATCACAACCAACGGATGATTGAGCATTTGATGAAGCCATTTGAGAGAGTTTTTTCTAAGAGAAGGAAAGTATTGAGTGTTTTTGTGATTTTTGATAGTAGAGAGCGTTTTAAGTTGTTGCGATTCAACCAAAACATTCAATACATATATATACGAACCTAATGGGGGTATAATGATAAAAAAACGGTCAAAAAAGACCTCAAACGGCCAAAAAACAGCTATAAAGCCGTTATACAACGGCTAGTTTTGAAAACCGGTTTGAGAACTGGTTTGTGATATCTGTTTGAGAACCGGTTTGTGATACCGGTTTGAGAACCGGTTTTAAACCGGCTTGAAACAGGACTGGTTTGGATGGATGGAACTTCAAACCGTATGAAAACCGCCGGGTTGGGCCTGTTTGAAACCGGTTTGGGCCCCAAACCGGTTTCGGTTTTTTTTTCCGAACCGGTTTTCAAACCGGTTTTTTTTTTCCGAACCGGTTTTCAAACCGGTTTTTTTGCACACCTCGACAATTAGACAATTAGTACAAAGTCTATATAGTTCAAGGTTCATTCAGTATTTACACCAAACCAGAGGCAGTTGATGGTATTTACGTACAGAGTATTAAACCTAAAGGCTAAAACCCCCGTCACAAAACCGAAACCCTAACGATTTCACCTCTGAAACCCTAGTAGAGATGGGTGACGATAATCAACAACAGGGTGGATACCAGATCGACCTCGGGAATCTCATGGCCTTCGATCCTCATCACCAATTTTCATCTGTTCCTGATAACAGGTTAGGGTTCTTCTCATTATTCTGATGTTTATTGTTTACAAAACGGCGTTAAGAACAGCAGCAAAGTGATATAGTCGGTATGAATAGTAATCAATCTCTCTGTGAATTAGTTATTTGCTGATGTTGAAAGAGGGTTTAGGAGCATATTTGTTTTTACTGTAGATTTTTGATATTTACTAGTTAGTTTTCGCAATAAAGCTTTGGTTTTTTTAGGTTTAGAATAATTTGCTTAAATAAAACCACTTAATCAACGTTTTGTTGAGTGTAGACATTTATTAACATTTTTAATTATGTTATGAACCAACTAATGGCTTTGTAAGTTTTAAAATTTTAATGATTGGATTTTTGTCAAACCAGCAGGTCTTTTTGATATCTATGGTTAAACCTTTTTCTGAATTGGGATGTTTTTAATACTGACCGCTTAGGTAAAACTCTGCTTTAAATCTCTTATATAAGCAGCGCTCTTTAGAAAAGGTTGCTATGAGACTTGAAATCCAATCTACAGGAGACAATTAACATCGGAAATTGGTGTCATGAGTTGGTCTAAAAACTGAATGTTCATAGTTGTTGTGTTTGAAATGTAAGCTGTATGGAATCCACTTTTATGTTGGTGCAGGACCATGTTCTTACTTTTTATCAGGCTTTTAAAAGTCTTTGGTTTTGGAAGATATATCATATTACTTTAGTTATATGTATTGCTAGTTGGTACAGTCTATATTGTGCTAATTTCATGTTATGTCAGGGAGGATCTGGTGAAGGTGTGCATAGCACATGGTACCAAATTAATTCAAGCAGTTGCTGATGCTCTTTTTAACTTGCCTTCTACTGAAGATGCATCTGGGCCAATTGTTTCTCTGCCACCACCATCCACAAAATTGCCAAGAGAAAAGCCAGTATGTTTTTTTCTCTCTTTTTTTTTTTGTATCATCGTTTACATTAGAATTTTGCATAAAGAACCCTTTTTCTATCAATAGTTGGTTGGATTTGTTTGTCTTTTAGGGTTTATCAGCCTCTTCCATTGTTTGTTATTTTGCTCTTACTTTTATATAAACATTTTATGAACAATGTTGAGACTTTTGCAAGACTTAAAACATGCTCCCACCATATTCAGATTGTAATTTCATTTTAAATGTGAAATCTGAAACTTTTCAATCATTTAATGTAATTTTTGTATAATGGTTATATATATATTTTGATATGTTCTACTTCAAAGTACTTGCCAGTTGCCATAAAGTTCTATGCGGGTACAAAAAAACTAGAAGATTTGATTTAAGGAGCAAGGACAACTTACCTTGCTCAACATCCCGTTGATCTTTATTTGCAGTTTTTAAATCATTTTTCTTATGAATTGGGGATATTAAATAGGAATAAACTTCTAACATGATCTTTGTAAGATAGTTTCAGAGAAAAAAGTTATATTAGCTTGGAGATTTTCTTCTTCATTAGTTCATTTTAGTTGGATCTTAATAATAACAAGTTGGGACTTAAAGCTTTTTTGCTTGTTAACTTTGAAGTTCACTAGTTTTCTTAGTGCTCTATGGGTCTTTGTATATGTTATGCATCACTAAGTTCTTGTATTCGTGACTGCACACATAACACATCCATTTTCACCTATTATTTTGCTAACAAAATTGGGCAAAATGCATAAAAATGGCAATGTATCTTTGATTTATTTACTTATTTCCATTTGTAGCAATCTACCTTTTAAATTCTTTCATATTTCTTTGTATCCTCTGCTTGCAACTCACGTGAGACCGTTTTACCTGCAGCTGCCAAAGCCCAAACCTCCAACAAAATGGGAGATTTTTGCTAAAAAGAAAGGTTAGTTATTAGTACATAACAACCTCAACTTTGCTATTGGGTAGTCAGGCACTTGAAAATCATATTAAGTTATAGAACTATATTTAAATCATTGAAAACAAAACCTCCATTTGTAAGGACCATTATATCTGCTGATCTGTTGACCACTATGCAGGAATCCAAAATCGAAAGAAAGACAAACTTGTCTATGATGAACAAACGGGTTCTTGGAAGCGTCGCCATGGTTATGATCGGGTAAATGATGATAATGACCTTCCAATCATCGAGGCAAAGATGACGGATGGTAAGCATTTTATATGATTGGTTTTTTTTTGAAACTAATAAGAAAGAATAAGTCTTTCTCAACCATCAAATTAAGCAACTCACTATCTTGGAATTTAGATAGCTACAAACATCAAACTTGGAAGTATGAGGTTTGAATTTCTAAAATCTGAAGTGGAAGCTGTTTTAATTATGGATGAGTATAGTATTGGATTCAATTTCAATTTTGGTTTTTTTGGCAGAGCCAGGAGTAGATCCTTTTGCCAAAAGACGATCAGAGAAAAAGCAACAAGTTGAAAAACAAGAGAAGAACCGTTTGCATAATTTAAAAGAGGCTGCAAAAGTTGGTGCTTTGCCAAGGTATTTACCTTTTTTCCATTATTCATGTCATTAAGTAATCATAATTTTAGTATTTAACCATTCTGTGTGCTGCATAGTAATTTTATTAATGAACTGAACACCCCAACTTCTTTTTGTCTGTTGCAGTCATGTTCAACTTGCTGCAACTGCATTGCCTATAACTGGGACCCAAGCTGCACCAAGAAAGGTTAGCAAGGATGAATTACAGAATGTAGCAGGAATGGCAGCAACTTCAACTGCCAGTGGTGGTAAATTTGACAAAAAGTTGGCTGGTGAAAAGCCCCCGAAACATGATAAGAAATACAGGAAGGTGTGTAAACGGACCTCTAATCTTCAGCTTAATGTCAGTTTTCATCCAATGCTTCTATTTTATCTTCATGGCCACTTTCTTCATTTTTCCAGTTCCTACCTGTTGTCGAAGGATTAGGAATGGGTTCCCTAGAGAAGCAACAAACTGACAAGATTCTTAACAAGTTAATGGCAAAAAATTCTCATGAAATTTTTAATGTTGGAAAGGTAATATTGTTTTCTACTCTTATTCTATGTTTATTTACTTTTTAGAGGTGCAATTTGACACCTTGCTTCTGACGGTATAGATAGGTAAAAATATAAAAATTGATCTAAAATTCTAATGGATTGAACTGTTGAGGGGGACAAACGGGTTAAAAGTAGCCTAAAGCGTCTTTAAATTGCATTAAACCTTCAAGGGGTGGCACAATCACATGCGCCTGATTCCCTTCTAGCAGGGGTCTCAGGCTAGAATCCTCCTCCATTTATTTCGTACCATAACCTCTTGAAGGTCACATATCACATGCCTATTATTAGCTGCGATTTGCCTTATTCCATTGGTTAGCAATGTATGGCCGACTAGGCGTGGTCACATGAATATTCTAGCAACAGGTTCTCATAGTTAACAAAAATAATTGTATAAAACCAGTTAATTTTTTTAATGTTTATACATATATTTTCATTGTATTAATACTGTTTTTAATCATATTTAAAACACTTCTTTTCTAGTATATCCCAAGTAAACTGCCATATATTTTCTCTGGAAATTATTTTTACATTAAATCCAAGATTCATTTATATTTTTTTTCCATTTGAAGGGTATTTTAGGAATTCGCCATATTGTGAAAGTAATATAATACATGTTGTGATTACAAAACTATTACATTTCAAGAGTTTCATATTTCTTTTACTGAATTACTTCTTGGAAAAAGGCTGTTGACATGTACAACGCGAAGAGCGACAAGAAACGGAAAAACCAACAGGGGAGGTCCTCATCAACATCCAGTAAGTTGAAAGTAAAGAAGAGCCCATATAAGAACAAACCGACGAAGAAATCATCGAGCAAAGGAAAATCAAAATGAGAATGTGTTTACAATTATCTGAAATGATCTCAAAAGTTGTATCAGGTTTTTTATGACGCGAATCAGGAATACAGCAATTAGGTTGTCATCCTGGTACTTTTAGTGAAGATTTATTTATATATGATCTACTTTTCAACTGTTTTGATGCATATTCTCTTGATATTCAGTATTACATATGTACCTGTAGTTTTTAAAATTCGTATGAGTCATCAATTGGTTCATACATGTCGAGTTAGAATACTCTATATCTTGACTTGTACTTTGACTTGCAAGGCATTGACCAACTTTGAGTGGGTCATGTCAACTTGTAACTAGTAAAAGTCAAATATGAAATATGATTAGTCATATCTTACAACATCTTAAATTATAACTTAAGTGTTAAAAGGATCTAACAGTAAAATGAAATAAAAATTTTAAGCAAAATAAAAACGGTCGATGAATGATCTAACTGTACAAAGTCGGGTCAACTCAAACATTGCTCGAAGCTGAAAATTTTTAAAAACAGAAGACAAATGATATTCTATATAAAGTGGCTGAAGATCATACGCTAAAAGTAATGGAAAAACAAGTCAGAATGGAATGTTTAAAGAGGCTATTGGAATTGAAGGCGATAAGAAACGAAGATCTAAAGCAAAAGTACCTGGTAAAATGGGCGGTCAAAAGAGACGAGGAGATGGCTTTTTTCATGGTGTAATCAACATTGCGATGGGCATGATTAATGGGTTACCGTTGGGGGCTAAGTGAACCAAAAAAGATTAAAGATTGTAATTCTAAAATTTTCCAAGATAAGTTCGATGTACTGAATAACCAAAAATTAGTTTGTCATGGTTTCAATCAATTATCATTTATCAGGAGAGGAGCTCTTAACGAAATTAAAGGAGCGGTGTGGGAATGCGAAAGTGGAAAGGACTTGGGACTGGAAGGGTTAACTTTGAATTCATAAAGGTGATAGGGATGGGTTAAAAATTTATCGTATTATCCCCTTAAAAACAAAAAATGTTCTCACTCTTTCTTTTACTTGTGATACTCTTTTTTAATCCGGCACTAACCTAGTATTCTTGTAAAAAAGTAAAACATATTCAAAAATAAATAAAAGAAAAAATTATTGTGTTTGGAGTTTAAATAAGCTAGTGGGAATTCGCTCGCATGGTGCGGGGAGAATTTTATATTTGCATAAAACAGTTGAGCGTTTTTTTTTATCAGTGTTTGGACTTGATAAAATATTATTATGTTATTAGTAAAAGGTGTAATCTGTGTAGATGTTAAATATGTATTTGGTAAACTTAGTGAGCTTGACGAGGTTTTAGTGTGAACAAAACTTATATCAAAACATAACACAAAGTTAAAAAAACTAAAAATGTTATATATGATCCTACACGATTTTAAATAATTTTTTTTTAAAATAAATAAAATTAAGCACGTATTGATCAAGTTCGATTTTTATAAAAATTATTTAGAAACATAGATAAAAATAAGCACGTCTCAACGATATATGCATAATACATAACGATTGTATGATGCATGTTGTAGCACACAATTTCCACATTATTTCAGTTGTTAAACCATGAATTTTGGTTGAAATCGATTAAACGGCGAAGAAAAGAAGGATGAACGCTAATTTTTCCATTGGACATAGTGTTTGTATGTGTGGTAAACGATATTTAAACCTTTTTTTAGATAATCTGTTCATTCAAGATTTGTTTCCCTACATATGTTCACTTTTCTAATTTACTATTCACTTGAATTAAAACCTGATCAAAATCTCATTTTACGATTTTAAATCTTTAAATCCTTCTTTAAACTGAAGAGCACTTTTAATTGTTCACTAAAACAAAAAAAATATATACACAGTTCATGGATGTTTAATTTTAATGTATGTATATATAATTAGAATTATTAGGTTAACATAATTATAAAGAAAACTATCATTATTAATGCAACAATAGATAATTAAAAGACAAAAAGAAATAAAAGAATACCAAAGGTTTGATTCATATTAACTAAAAACTTGAGAGGAGAGGTAGTATAGCAACACCAAGAATATTGACATCTATTTAAACATGATTTCAAGAATATTATCGTCCAATTTCATGAATGTATAATAAAAGGAGATTGTAGCTCTTCGTTCATTGCTCAAGAATATTATCACCCAAAAAGAGGACCTATAAACCTTACTCGACCACAAACCTATATATCTCTTTAGGTGCATAAAGAAGTTGGGTTCCAAAAATGGCTAGATGCTGGATAAAAAGGTTGTATTATATCGGCCAGATCTTCAGTCCTATGTAAACGAGGCACCTACCAAATAATTCATGATCCGAAGGGGAGTTAAACAAGGTTGCCATTATCCTTCTTTCTATTCACTATCGTGATGGAGGCATTGAACGTGATCACACTGAAAGCTTGCACCATAGGGATCCTACATGGCGTTACACTCCTACACAATGGTATGACCCTTTCCTATTTAAATTATGCAGATAACGCACTATTATTAGGTGAATGGTTTTTATCAAATCTGTACAATCCAACAAAATTTTTCAACATATTTACTTGCCCTCTGCTCTAACTCTAAAAAGTAAGCCTTTATACAAGTTAATTGTTGGGGATTGGTATTGATCAAAGCCGGATGACAGAAATGACTCAGTTCTTACGTTGTCATTTAGGTTCCTTTCCATTTACCTATTTGGGTTTACCTGTGGAAGCAAACATGAACCAGATTAAAAGCTAGAAACTCTTGATTTATTGCTTCAAATATAAATTATCCGCCTGAGAAACCAATAAGCTCTCCTTCGGGCGTAGAATCACAATTGTTAAATTGGTTCTCAGAATTCTACCAATTTTTATCTTCTACTTGGAGCACAACATTCCTGTCATCAACATTCCTGAAAGAATCCAAAAAAAGGTTCTATTGATAGGAGAAAACACAAGCTCTAAAATCCATTAGATTGCTTGAGAATGATAAAACATAAATAGCAAAAAGTCTTGGGATTGGCTCCTTAAAAAGGGCTACAAATTTGGCCTTATTGTCCAAAAAAAGTGATTTTTGCTATGCATTATATTATATTGTATATTATACAAAAAACAACATGATCTACAGTGATATACAACTGGTATGTTTCAATGTACAATGGTTTTATGCGTAAACTTTATTGGTTCATCTATGCTCACACGTGTTGTGTTCAAGTGATTGCCACCAGCTTACTTTCTCTTTTCTTTCCATCGAAGAAGATGAGGCTGACGGACGACGATCGTTCGCCACTCCGCTTCTCCTTAACTCCATCGATTCATCATGCACCCTTCGTTATTCTCGACGTGGGACAGAGGCTATGAGGATGAAATTTAATCAGTACGAGTGGTGATGCGGATGAAATTTAAGACTATCTCATTACAAAGATGATTAGAAATTAGAGATAAAAGGTTTCTTGTTGGATAAAAACAAAGCCAAATGGTGTGACTAATGTATTTTCAATTTCAACATAACTAGTAAAAACTTTCCGCGCTCCGCACCGGTTTCACGTGCTTGTTGAGTGATTTTACGGTACACAACAATCTAAGCAATTGGCCTAACCACTTATGTCAACCCACAATTACTCCTAACATGTAACACCATTATAAGCATAATGAAAAGTGATTTAAAGTAGTCGTAATTAGGGGTTTTAAACGGGTCGTGTTTTCAGGTTGTCTGGTCAAACCCGACCCGAACCCAAAAATTAATCAAAAATGTTAACCCGAACACGACATGAAAATTTACGGGTTGACACGAACACGACCAGATTGACCCGAATATTTAAATTTTTATTTATTTTTCACATATTAATACTTTAAAATTACTATTTTATAACAAAAAATACCAATTAATATAAAACATTTATATTTTAGTTGCGAAATCTTATGCCAATTTATATTTGAAGTTCTAAAATTTAAAATAAAGCATATAAGAAATTTAATTTAAGATACAAATATATTGAAAAAAATAAAATAAATGCAAAATGGGTCAAACTGGTCAATCAGTGAACCTGTCGGGTTGAACCCGAACTGTTTATCTTTGCGGGTTCGCGGGTTCGACCCAAACCTGACCCAAACCCGTTTATAGTAAACCCAAACCCACGAATTTTGTGTTAGGTTCGTGTCGTGTCTGAAATTCACACCCCTAGTCGTTATAAAATGTCTTTATGCATACATTGACCCAGAAAAAATATTATGATCCTAAAGATAAGCATCACCTATGTGTTACCTGCTATAATGTGAAAATGGCTGTTTGGTCCAAAAAACACATACCGAAAACAATCCAATCACCGAATTCAACAATTGGGAATGCGTATGTGATGAAAACAATTTGACCGATGATACAATCAAGAACACTCAAATTCTTTGATCTAGAGCGCGTACCATCAGCGGTATGATTTTGTACTGCGATCCTGTACGGACGATCTGGTACACGCTCCGTAGGGGGTATACCGTTTTCCTGTGACTATGATTAAAACGTTGTACCACATGCATAAAGCACATGTAAATCACTATCAATGTAGGTTGTTTTTTTATAAGATAGCATCTTGTACATGATGAAACCTGTACATTGCTCCGTACTACTTAACCGGACTCTCAAATTAGAATATTCAAATTAGAATATTATGGATTTATCTATTTTTAGACTGGTCTATTAATTTCACAAATATAAATTCATTATGCATCTTCAAGTGGAAAGGACGTCGCGAAGTCGATCTTCTTGTCGCTAGGTTCAAGTTTACCTTTCTATAATTAGTATCTATGTGTATCTACTAAGATTGTGTATTTCTACCCTTCGATTGACCCGTCATCTCAATGTTGCAAGTTCTGTCACAATACAAATTTAGCTAATGCATCATACACTTAAATGCAAATAAAAATAACTAATTTCGAATCGCTTTCCGGATATAATTGATTTATATATCACATAAATAAAGTACATAAACAGATATTTCCTCCATTTTATTCTTCATATTTCTAGAGTAAGGATTTATAATACTGTCAAAGAAATAAATAAAATCAAAGCAGATACTTTGATTTGCTACACAAAATCAAAAATATACCTCATTGTACAAATACACAAACAAAGATTTGGGTTAGGGAACCTCTTTGATCGGTAATACAGATGTGAAAAAGTAAGGTCATACGTCACACATATATCATAAAAAGGTCATGGATGGACATGTGTAATAAGCACGTAGACCACAAATGTACAGATACAATAAGACATAATCAAGCTGTAACCTCGCATCAAAACTTGCAAAACGATATAAACTCTTGGATTAAAGATGAACGACCCAGATTTTGGCCATTAAAGAAATACTAGAATTTTGGCCTTCCCTTGTGTTATAATATAAGGTTAGTTTCCGTCTCTTTAGTTTTTTTTGTCTTAATTTCAATAATAATAACATAACTTTAGCCATTAAAAAAATACTAGCGTTTGACCACAACGTGCGTTACGCGTTATAATAACAGGGTAAGTCAACACCTAGATGGGACACATCGTAATTGACATAGCACGGCTTAGAACTGGTGCTCGGTTACGGCTGCACACCAAGAATGGCTGCCAAGCCAAGGAAACCAGCACCAGTATTGGTGTATCATCACAGCCGCTTAACAACCAAAACGAAGGGCCTCAGATGAATAAATGTCCATCATCATCGACACCAGCAAACAATATTCTTACCCAACACAACCAGATCACCGACACTGCAGAGTATAATCTGTAAACCAACGTATCTATCGTCTCAGATGAATACATGATCATCATCATTGACATTAACAACATAGTCAATTAAACTGACGTCTCAGAGGAGCTAAATCTTAGCATCATCGAAAGTCTCAGGTAAGCATAAGCCTAACATCATCGACAACAACATGTAGGGCCAAAAAAGCAAATCAAACGGGATCTAAAATGGCAAGGCCAGTCAACAGGCACCGTAAACGAACAGAGACAACATAAGGCACCACGTCGACAACAAATGGGAATCGGCTTGACAACAGAGCAACCGACACTGCCAACAATAAAACCAAATCCGATTAGAGGTCGGGGCAGCCTGAAACAAAAGCCAAAATAGCACCACATTAAACACCAGGGGCAGCACAACAACAGATACACCCCTACCGCAACAATCAAGAGCCGAATCGAACCTCAGATAGGGCTACCTGAAACAAAGAAGGGAGGCCGATATGCAACCACCAAGAGCGTCACCAGCAAGATAGGAAACGGAGAGACCAGGTGCGTAAATCAACGCTCGAAAAACAGGCAAAGCGCAAATCAAGGGTCGGAAAGGAGGCCCTTCAGTTGTTGGGTTCCCCCATTTCTCACTGCTGCACCCAAAAACCCTAGCCTCATCCACCACCTCCGCCGCCATAGCTAGAGATATCAGAGAAACTGAACCGGTGGAAGCGGTAGACGATGGTCTTGGGTTGCGGCCCGGCCACCGCCACACCCTGATGGATGAGGGTTTGAGAGGACGATGGCGGGAGAGAGAGGCGATCGGCGGTTCGGGCACCTCAACAAGTCGGAAGAGAGCGGCGATCAGCGGTCCGGGGACCTCAACATCGAAGTAAATGTCACCCACCTACCTTTTAGTAGTTTGTGCACGCATCACGAAATTATAGAAATGATTTACAGCTTGTACCCGCATAATCAACTTTTTACATCACACAAAAGAAAAAACACATGATACTGTTCTATGTTTTTTTTTTCATGTTATGTAATGTAATATGATAATAAGTAGAATTTTGTATTTCCATCTTTATCATAGTTACTTGTCTAGTGATATTATTCAGTGAGTTATTTAAAAGTAACCAACAAAACTCCACTATTTCTTCTTGATCCAGATCAAAGCTATCCAAACCTCCATTAATGGCGAACCAAAAACCTCCATCAATCTTCTCCCCATTACCCTACACTCTCCTCCACCTCATCACCCTCCTCTCCATCTCCTCCCTCCTCCTCCACCACCACCTCTCCGCCACCGCCACCGCCTCCGCCGTCTCCCACTTCGAAGGCTTCGACGCCGACGAAGACCCACAGGACGACCCCACCACCACCCTCCCCCGTCGCACCCCTCCGCCCCCCACCACCCTCTCCACCTCCTCCGATCAACCCCCAACCACCACACCACCCTTCGATTACTGGGATGAAGACGAATTCGAAGGCTTTCCAATACCACCGCCGGAACTCACCACTGAATCGGAACTCACTGAGTCTCCGGTCGAGTCTGTATCGACTCAATCGGATGACACTGTGAAGGTGTCTGATGAACCGATTAGGTTAACTAAGAGGATTAGATCGTATGCGGTTGAAATTACGTGTGTGTTGTTTTTGATTACTTTTACGATCAATTATTTCGTTGGTAAGAAGGAGAATGAAACCCTGGCCCTAACATGGGCTGCGAAATTCGCCACTACGGATACCATATTCGATAAGAATTTCAGTCTGTTGGGTGTTGGTGAAGGTGATGATTCGCCATTGTTGTTGAAAGAAGGTCAGAATGTGTTCAAGTTTTACGCGAGTGGGCGTCGGTTTTGCCAGGGGTTGGTGGCGACAATGGAGCTTAAGAGTCGACATGATCTGATAGCTAGATTGTATAATGTGATTGTGCAATGTAAGGATGAGATTACTGTTGAGGTTTATATGAATGAAGATGCTATGGATCATGTGGTGTTTGCTTTGGCGAAGAAGAAAGGTGCAAAGGCTATGCAGAAAGAGGTTAGGGATCTTCAGAGGTTTGCGGGTTTGATGACGTCTGGACCGAGTGGGAGGAAATGGGTTGCGGATGAATTGATGGTTATCGCTGAATCGAAAGAGGTGGCTGGTGATTTGATCACTGAGGCTGTTCTTGATCAGGTTAGTGATTATGGTTCAAAATGCTTCTTTTTTCCTTACTAATTTGCTTTTATTAGTTGTGTAGATTGATTATTATGAACTGCTACAGAATGGTCATATACTAATATCTTGTTTCAAGTGTTCTATCGCGACTAAGTGGGTTCTTGGATCTTGAAACTTGAAAGGTGCTATAAAAGCTTCAATACTTTCCAATTGGGGATTCAAGAAAAGTTGCAATAGTTTCCTTTTGATTTGGAATAGTTTTCTTGAATACCGTTTAGCAATTTGATCTTTGTCATCATTATAGAGAGTGGATAAACTTGAATTGTGATTACAAGATTCATAGAATCTTTGCTTGTTATATGGCATTGATGTCTTTTAGCTAATAATTGAATGCCAAAGTTTTTCTTGATCTATATGTTGATGAGTCCAAATCTTTTAATCATGAAGGAGAAGTCGTAATCTTGTAACGATGTCATTTAATTTGATGCCAAAGCCATGTGAACTTTAATGTGGAGTGTTTAATTATAGTTGATGACCTAATTATAAGGGTTTGTTGTGTATGGGCTGGCCCCCTCAGCAAGGGTTATCATGTATCTATTCCCTGGTTCCTCACATGTTCATTTGGTCCACTACGATTGTTTCTATACATAGTTTGTGTCTTTTATCCAATCTTTTATATGTAACAAAAGGAAATCAAGCTGACATGTGTATTTAATAATCAGACCAATCACGAACGTTGATTTAAAAATTTTTTTAATTCCAATTGAGAAAGATGATGTCATCGAGCTAAACTTTGTTTTAACTTTTAAAATGTTCAAATCTCTCGAATATATCTTTACTTTTACGTGCCATTTTTCCTATCAAACCTCATAATTTGAAGTTTTGAACCATCTGATAGAAGTTTCCATTTCCACCCTAATTGGTGAATTTTTTAAAATCTTTATGTCCTGTGTTTTTAGGCTTTTCTAAAATAAACTACTTTGAAATGTATTCTTCAGCTAAATACAAAACAAATATAAATAGTAAATTAATTTTCAACTTTGTGAAATAATTTACCATATATTTCATTTATCACTTTATACATTTTTCTATAGAAATTTATTTGACATATATGAGTCACATTAATGTATTAATTCAAGTCTCTATCTGTATGTATATAACAAAATTCAAGTGTGCTGACATCATAATATTGCTATGTATGCTTTTGTATCAGATATTGCTAAAGTGAGTTTAAATTCTTAATGCATTGTCATCTTACATAATGTATATATTAAATACAGTCTCTTTACTACGGTTCTCATGTTTAAGTAGTCTATACATAAAAGCAAATTTGCAGTCATATCATACCCCTGAGATTAAAAATCATGGTTTCAATAAAAAACTCTGCAGGTGTTTGGTGAAAAAGCCTTTGAGAAATATGGAAAGTGGTTCATCTCTATGCATTTCTCAGATCAGCAGCAGAGTACACACAGGAAGATGCTAGTATTTAAGTTTGCGATCCCTGATGTTAAACACATGGCTGACATGACACGTCTGGTGGCTCTAGTGCCCTATTACATCGATCTAATTGGTCGTTACAAACTCAGTTCACAGGTTCGTCTATAGTTTTCTACACACTTTTCAGTAGTGGTGGCAGAATGGGCGGTAGGGTAATGGACCAAAGTGGGTCTTTTATGCTACGTGATAAAACAGGTCGAGTTGGATTGACCTATCCAAAAATGTTAACTTTCTTTCATAAATTATTAGTGTATGATTACTGAATTACTGAATTCATATTATTTGATAGTAACATTATTTTTCAAACAAAATCGATTTCGGAGGTTTAATGTGTTTAGACTTTAGACATACTTGTGGGACTCTCAACCCATTTTAACTTTAGCCAATCCCTTTCAAGTTTACCTGTTTGATAATATAACATAGCCCGAATCAATCCATTCATAACTCATAAGTTAATGGGTTGAAATTACCACCTCTACTTTTCAGTAAAAATCTAAATGGCAATTTGATGGTCAAACTGTAAACAGGCCCGGTCTAAAACTGATGCAGCGCGGTCAAAGGTTGCACAGGAGGTGTACAAGGAACTTCAAAATGCAAGGCAAGAAGCATTGCAGAGGAAGAAGGCGGAGAGGAGAAAGATGATGGAAGAAGCAGAGTCAAAGCTTAACGCCGAGGCTCTTCGTAAGAGAGAAGCAAAAGAGCATGCCCGACAACTTAAGAAGGCAATGCCCAAAATCAAGATGTCTCGTGGCGCCTAAATCTTATATCTTTCTGGATTGTATTCAGGTTAACCTGTAGTCTCCTATAAGTTTGAGCTTATATCTTCAATAGAAACTAACTGCACACCATTATAAACATTTGATGGAGTTACTTGGGTTAGTATCAATCACCACATGCTTGCGTTTGTGGTTTTGTTGTTGTAGTCTTGTTGGGTCTGGTCAGCACCATATGGTTAGCTTAGTTGAGATGACAATATGTACGGATCATTTTAAAGGCGGGTCAGGGTCTTCTCTTAAATAGATTTTAAAGTTCTTAAAAAGATATTTATTTTTCTTATTTTTAAAATGCCGATCATAGTACAAATTCATCGGTTCTTTTTATAACCATGTCTTGGGAGCATCCTTGACGAGACTTCTTGGCTTCCACAAACATTGAACATCTCATGGATGTGTACTGCGTGAATACGTCCGTAGGAGCATTTTTTCTTGTTTTTTTAACGGCTATCTGGATTACTGACGAATCACTAGCACGTCTGATTATTTTTATTATTCGCGTATGAAACCCGGTTATTGTGGGTGTTTTTGGTGAACTTGTTTGTTGGCATGGTGTCATGATATTTAACCTTTTCTTTTCATTTACCTTTTTAATAAAAAATGAGTTATGATTTTAAGAATTTTTTATAAGAGCTAGTGCGAGTTGCAACGACTCGGTGTTAAACATCAAAACATGGACAATAAAAATGTCATAATGGTATATTATGAAATGCAATATTGTAAAACCGAATGCATTATAATAATAAAAAGCAACTTAAAAAAATCGTTTTATAAAAGATAAAGCCATGTAAAATTATCTCAGATGAGCCTACGCTCATCATCATCGACTCATACCTTGCATACTATGGGTCTCAAATGCGCATAGACGCATCGTCATGGCCTTAAAGGATGTTGTTGTCTATAGAATATCAACTTTCAAATGATTGCCATAACCAGAAAAGAAGGAAGAGCGAGCCGCTCAAATGCGGCCAAACTCATTATTAAAGCCTCCAACATCATAAAATCGTGAACCCCAAACATCATATAATCAGGAAGGAAAAAAGGTTTGTACGCAACACCATAAAAAAACCATTAAACTCAAACAACAAATTCAAACTCTAAGAGACAAGCCTAGACTCATCATCATCAATTGAACCATAGGAACAAAATAAGAACCTATAAAGGTGTGTATCTTTCATGCGATGAATCTCCACGCATTAACAAAGCCCCAAAATATAAACCCTAAAGCGTGAAAGAGAGAAACCCATAGAAACAGAGGCAACCGTAAAAAAGACAACCACCGACCGCCGAACCTAGGTTAATCAGATGAAACCCACTTTATCGACAACCATTGTTGATCATTCATGCATGGTCACACCATGGCTAAGTAACCTGAGAGACAGAAAGCAATCTAAGAGAGAGAGAGAGAATGAGAGAGAGAGAGAGAGAGAGAGAGACGGTGTTCGAGAAATGAAAAAAGAAGAGTGTTGTCACGATGAAAACCACCGGAAACAAGAAAACACGTCTCTCTGCATCCTCTCTCTATTTAGCACGTAGAAAATCATAAAAATAATACGGTAGGAAAGAAAAAGAATGCAAATCCCTTGTGTGAAATAAGGTGTTGGATCAAAAGAAGGAAGTTAAAACTTAAGACTCCACGTGTTAACGGTAACCGACTAATAACATGATGAGTAACATAACTCGTAGAGTTAATTACACTATTGGTCCCTGTGGTTTGTTCATATTGAAGGATTGATCTCAATTTTTGAGAAATTACATTATTGGTCCCAACCGTTTGTCAAATCGTAACACCATTGGTCCCCGACACGTGTCGTTAGATGATGGTGATGTTTGATGGTGGCGGTGGCGGTGGCAGCGGTGAACGTGTATGTGTGTCTGTGTATATATGAGTGTATATATATATATATACACAATTATATGTATATATGTATATATATAATTATTTAATTAAAAAAAATGGGTCCATGTGAATTAATATATATTTTATATATTTTGTCTTTTAGTCAGGTGTAAAAGTGTCTTTTTATACTTATTTAACTGAAAAAATTAACAGAAGTTAATGTAATGAACTAATAATGTTACAGTTTTACAAATAGTTAAAACTAATAATGTAATTTTTTAAAAGTTAGAACCAATCTTATAATATAGACAAACAACATGGACCAATCGTGAAATTAACCGTTATTATGTATCACCAGCCGGTCCCAGCTCAATCGGGTCGGGTTTTTTCCCAACTAAACCAGTAAACAAAGCCCTAACCATTAAACCCTCTCTAGGCCGCTTTTCCATCCCCTTCTCTCTCTCGAGTTTTCATATCACCGTCGCCGCCGGCGTAAAAACCACCCTAGCGTCACCGTCACCGTCACCGGCACCGGCACCGGCACCGGCACCGGCAGAGGTTAGTCCTGAATTTCCTTCCTTCTCACTTTCAACTTACAAGTATCAATTAACAAAAACGTACTTTATTCCGCCGTTGAATCTGCTTTTCAGTACCCGTCCTTCCTCTTTTCTTTCTATTTGTTTTCATAGCTGAGTTTGCTTGTGCTGCGTTGCATTTGAATGATTGTTAATTGATATTGTGATTCGATTCTCGACACAAGTGTTATTTAGGTTAATCGTGCTTTGTTGCGTCGAATAGGGAATGGGGAAGAAACGGAAGGATCGTGAGGTTCAATCTGACGATGATGAACCGGTGAAATCACGTTCGAAGAAGGTTGACGGTGGGAAGCCGCAGCTGCTACCGTCGATGATCAAAAACAAAGAGAAAAGGGCCGCATTGTACGCCAAGCTTAAGCATGAGAAGAAGACGGAGAAGCGAAAGAAGGCCAAGGCTCGTGAAGCTTTGGAGAGCAGAGCTCTTGAGCTTGGAGAAGAGGTTTGTAATATATATGGTTTAGTTTAAGCTTTGATTATGAAGATATGGAGGTTTAATTACATTTTTATTTACATTATATTGTTGTTAACTTTTCAGCTTCCACCAAAGAAGATACCCCGTACAATTGAGAACACTAGAGAGGCTGATGAAACCGTATGCAGGCCTGATGATGAAGAGGTTGTTGATTGCTTCTATGTATCTTTCTTTATGTGACAATAGCATATCATCACAAATAAACTAAAGTTCTATCTGTATATGATTATGATCAAATTGTAATGCTCCATGTATGCTTCTGCAGCTTTTTGCTGGTAATGATGCTGATGAATTTAGCTCGGTTTTGAATCATGAACGGGTTCCAAAAGTATTGATGACAACTTGTCGGTTCAATTCCACTGTAGGTTTTCTCTTTAGTTCCTTGTGTTTGTTATTTTGTAGAAGAGGTTGCTTTTGTTAGTTTTATATGTGATCTTGATCCAAAGATATATGCTAATGTTGCTAATCATTTGTCTCGTATACACTTTTGAATATAGAGGGGACCGGCATTGATCAAGGATTTAATGACTGTGATCCCCAATTCAGAGTATTATAAGAGAGGAACCTATGACTTGAAGAAGGTATTGACTAAGGCCTATACTTACTTTTATTATTAATTTTTTTGATGAAATATGCTTCTTAGATGTTTGGCCTCAATTTTCAGATTGTGGAGTATGCAAACAACAAAGAATATACATCTGTTATTGTTGTCCACACCAGCCGTAGAGAACCAGGTTATCTGGTTTTCATTCATTGACTTGATCTTGCATTAAGCTTTTTATCTCATTTTATTCTTTTCAGTTACTTTTACTTACCTACCTTGCTGCAATTTTGTAGATGCGCTCCTGATTATTGGATTGCCCAATGGACCTACTGCTCATTTCAAGCTGTCGAATCTTGTATTGCATAAGGATCTTAAGGTGGAGAACTTGTCACTCATTTGTTCCCCCTCAAAATCTGAATTTTTTTCGCCTTCCAAGTATTCTATATCCAAAGATTTACTTTTATTATGCCAAAAAAATCTATTATTTATATGATTCAAGTCTTTAGCAGTGAATGGATAGAAGCCTAGAAGTCAGGACCAAACACTTAATTCTTGTTTTTAGTTTATCAGCTCATCAAAAGCTGAGTCACTGACTGTCATAGATTCTATATTATGTTCATGTAGTTGTACTAGCGAGAATGTGTTACTGAGATCAATATCTCACATTAATACAGAGGGAGATATTTATAATTTTTAGTGTTTTAAAAAATGTTCACACTTTAGTTGTAAGTTCATGATGTGAAAGCTAAGATATTTATTAGTGGTTCTCTTTACCAGACGAATATGAAATTTCTTGTTGCAAGTGCTTGACACATAAATACATAATGGTATTAGACCCTTAACTAACAAATTAATCATTTTCTTGTATATTATTATTGCAGAATCATGGAAACCCAACTAGTCATAAACCTGAGTTAGTGCTGAACAACTTCACTACGCGCCTGGGCCATCGTGTTGGAAGGTTGGGATCATTTTTTATCAATTAGTTCATTTTCTGTATCTGCTTGCGCTAAAAAATTTTTTATACCTTCTTTTATGTAGGTTAATACAATCACTTTTTCCACAAGACCCTGAATTTCGTGGTCGACGAGTTGTCACATTTCACAATCAGCGAGATTTCATATTCTTCCGACATCATAGGTAAGTTAGTTTTGATGAGAAAGATTTAAAAATAAAAGTAATAACAAAATTTTAAACTGCTTTTTTTTTCAGTTTAAATAATGTACAAATACTTGTTTGCTGTGTAGGTACATTTTTGAAACTAAGGAAGATAAACAGACTGATGCAAAAGACAAAGACAAGGATACTGGAGATGAGAAAAAGACTTTAAAAGGGAAAATAATTGCTCGTCTGCAGGTTATTTCTCTTCTTCCTTTTCTTATTACAACAGAACCTCTATAATTGAATACTCGATAAATTAATAACCTTGATAAAATTAATAATTTGTCCGGTCCCAACTTGGGACCAGTACAAAATTGGACCCAATCGATAAAATAATAAGATAATAATTTTTTAAAAATCCCAATGTAAATATATTGGTCCAAGCGAAACTATAAATTAATATTTACTAAAATATTCCAAAATTCTACGATTGTCTAGTAAAAAATGAATCTATAGTCATTTGTTTTTTTGTGAGCTTGAAATATATATTGACTTCATCTTTAAATCTTCCCATTGCACTTAAGAGTTGAGGCACTGTATTCTCATATTGCAACAAAAAGTTGTGAAGAGTTGTCGCTTGCAATACTTCTTTCCGAGTGACAAGTTCATTAATATGTGAATGTACATGAGAATTTTAAAGGTCCTTGTTTTTGTTTTATTCAAATAGGTAAAATGAACGGGCATGAAAATTTTGAAGGTCGTTGCATTATTTTGAGAGTTACTCATGAATATAAGCCAACTCTTTAAATTAATAATTTATTAGTTTATCGATATAATAATCTCTCTAATTAATAAAATATCCTGGTCTCAACATTATTAATTTATAGAAGTTTTACTGTAACTCAAGTAACACATTAATTATGATCACATCAATAAAGTACATGTGAGATGGTTTTCAACCCATTTGACCCGTTTAACCTTAAACATGTTTACTTTCAACCCATTTGACCGGTTTGACTTTCAATCCTTTTGAGCCATTCTTTTAGTTTTCGCTGTAATTTGCATTCTTGTTCTGGATAATGTATAAAACAAAAGAAATAAAATTAGTTGTTAATTTGCAGGAATGTGGGCCTCGTTTTACCCTAAAATTAATAAGTTTACAGCATGGGACCTTTGATACGAAAGGAGGGGAGTACGAGTGGGTTCACAAGGTATTAAACAAATTTCACTCAATCTTGATTTTCCTCTTTAATTGGTTGTCAAAAAACACTAATTACTTGCATCAAATGCATGTACTATGATCTCTTTTGTTTCACAGCCTGAAATGGACACCAGCAGAAGAAGGTTTTTCTTGTGATGAGCTGGAGATTCAGATTGTTGGCGATATCATTACCCTATATTTATTTTCACTTGCATATTTTTTTTGTGTATTGGGATCAATCAAGTTTTGTAGTCTGAACATGCATTTCAATTAAATACATGATGAATGATACAAAAAAGTTGAATCAAAACGTTCCTACTTGTCAATTTCAATATATTGTCTCAATTATCATGAATTGGTAGTGTTGTATAGAACTTTAAGCGTGGCAGGTTATTGACCCTCAATTTCTTGGTCATTATTTATCCTGGGTTTTAAGATCTGCATCTGTAGACAAAACTAAATATTAATTATTTTGAAGTTATCAATAATTACTTACTATATTTGTGTTTGATTCAGTTGTACTGTACCTGTTTTTTGTTCATCAATGAGCTTGAATCCAGGACAGAGAAGTATTCCTCAATGACTCTTACCCACCTGTGTAGGAGATAGAGATTAACATGTCGATGCTGTACTAAATCAAACGTCTATAATACCCTTTCATTTCAACGCACAAAATATTACAGTGGAAGCGTGTGCAAAAGATACCTCGTACTTGAACTATAGTTAAGTTATAGACCAAAAACAATGTCACAGACCCAATATCATACAACAAATTTGTAACATCCTATTTGAATTTCTGAGGTGACATGTCAACACAAACATGTTCAGCTGAACATGTTTAGCTAAACTAGTACATGACATGAGACCAAGAACAATATCACAAACTTGATATCATTTCAACACATAAAATAGTACAATGGCAAGTCTAAACTCATTCAGGTTGAACTTACAAACGCGTTTAACCAAACTGGTTATGTTACTCGACATGTTCATTTGTGTTTTCTTGTTTATGTTTATAGTTTTTTAAAGAGTTTTTTGTCACAGCTTAAACCAACTATCTATGGTCAACTAGTGTAGCTGTAAATTCTATATAGGTTGTAAACTTGTAATTTTAGAGTATTAGCATGAGAAAATAAAATAAAATGTTTGAATTAAATTGGTCATGTTCATGTCTATCCGCGAGAACTCGTGTCATGTTCAGGCTCATGCGCCAGACATGATTTTCATGTTCGTGTTGGGTTCAACCCACCAACCCACAAACATAAACCATTGAACACCCCTCCCCCATACCATTCAACACACACCCTCATACTAGCCAAGCATAAAGAGCTCTAAAGTTTGTTCATGGTTGTCAAAATGGAGATCACTTGTCCTGGAACTACTATCAACTAAGTATGCTTACTGTGAAGTTTTCATCTTATCCACAACCAATGTGTGTTTTGATGGTATTTGAGGGTGGATAAGGACGTAAGGATTTGCATGACAAAGTCTAAATGGACAAAGATTCACAGTAAAAAAAGATGAAACTTTCGAAGATATCAAAATAGAAAGTTTACCACAAGTTCTTCCCAGACATCCCTTCAAAAAATGCATTGTGTCCCCCATGTTGTGTGGTTGCTAGAACAATATTTTTGTTCATGCTGTCAATAAAATCATTTCTTTGTATTAGAAAGAATACACAGGAGTGCTGTTTCGTATTTTCCATTAGCGACTGAATAAGTAAGGTTTTAGTGACCAGCAAGAATTGATGCAGTTTTGGTCAACAATTAAAGTCAAAACTAAGGATCTTAATAGTTCTTCATACCGACACTCATCCCATGGAATGACTTCATGGGTGCAGACAGGATCATCTATCGCATTGATGCAGAGAAGTGGCACCTTTACGTTGGAAACCAGATGGACACTGCTAGCCCATCTATGAAATGTATCAACGGTCTGAATGATTGAATGAATGACACATCATCATTGATAAACCAGGAATGCTGTTGAAAAAATTAAACAGAGAAACAAATAAGAATACCTCAAAATTTCCAGTAATTCGAGCGGTGTATTTGTTGAACTCTCCAACAGTACGTGCCTGTGGGAAGATGTCACAGAGAATTAGATGATACAAATATTGCAACTATAGAAGATATATGAGATAAATAATCGAAGATATGAGTAGAAGGCATGACTCAGAAGTAGAGGCGACGACTTCAATCATTTGCTAATTAATGGCTGATTTGGGTTATGTTCTATTCGTAATGGCTAACTTAAATAAAAAAGTAGCTTAACACAAAATAGCTCAAAAATCACCCAAAGTGTATCTTTAAACACCCTAAATGATTCCTACACAAAACAAGTCAAAGTCACCCAATGTTACATATAGTTATTAGCTAGCCCATTGCTTCAAAATATCTTTGTACTTCTAAAAATTCCTTGATATATTTTTCCACTTTTATTTTCAAAATTCAGTAGCCAGAGTAAAAAAACTAATAAGTGGATTACCTTTTCAATGCCTTCCCAATCTGCAATACGAGCATAGACAACGCGATGCCTACAAAAACTCGCAACAAAGAACTAATTAAATAGAGTGCAAGACATAAGATGTTTATTACTGGTTCCGGTAAACATTAAATTACACTATAAAATAAAACAGATGAAGAGTGATGACATACATTCTGGCAACATCTTTTACGGCATTTGCTAAAACTCTACTATAAAATCTCTGCATAGGCCCTCTGCCAAAGAATCTGTCACCCATCTATAAACGGGAGGGTTAGTAGAGTTTAGAAGAGAATATATTATTTATAGGTGGCATGGCAATATGGGGGGTTACGTAACGGATCAAGAGGGCAATCTTTTAACAAGTCAAAATGGGTTGAACTGACCTGATAAGAACCGAACTAGTCGGCTTGATTTCGCTGAAGCTGAATACAAACACAGCCACTTCGAGAGGGCTAATCTCCAAATACAAGACACTAATTAACAAGATAAAACTTCACTACTAAACTAGAACAGGGAATTGCATATTTAAACATAAATCAAGCAGTTAATTTCTCCTAATATTCAGCCACTTTCCCACCACTGCAGTTTCTATTTGACTGGGTCATGGGTCATGGGTCCAATTGGGTTTATTGGATACGTATCAATTCTGCCCCACCGGAAAAACGACTTGTCCTCAAGTCGAGATGAAGCAGTGCGAATGAAGCCTGGCTGGCCTTTATCACGGTGGACGCCATTCGAGTCGTACCATGGGATGTGGTGCACTTTCAACAGTCCGCCAAGGTGGGCGCCACTCGTGTTGTCCGGCTACACCTTCGTTCGGAGTCTCTCGCATTGTCGTGAGTTTAAAAGGGAAGTGCCAAACATGCATAGATTTAATGCTTTGGTTGGGCAACATAACTAGTAAACCTGATGAGTTGGCCATGGGGTGCATAGGTGCAATATTTTGGTTGTGTAATACAGTTAATTTTGGTAACGGTGTAGACGTTTCGATCGACGGGTTTGGTACCAGTGACCGGTTTGGTGTTGGTCTTTGTAGCGGTGTTGGTGGTTGTTCATGGCATGGCGGTGGTGCGAGGGTTTGTAGGCCGGTTTTGGGATGGTGTATGGTGCCAAAATCAGGGAGAAAGAGAGGTGTAGATGGTGCGGGTGGTGGTGCTTGGTTGCTGGCTGGTTTTCCAAACATCGCGATTTTGAGCGCTGCAACATCATCCCTCCATTGTGCCTCTATGGCAGCAAGTTTGGCAGCAATGGCGGCTAACTGGGCGGCAATTTGATCGGATGAAACACCTCTACGGGTTTGAACCATGTCGATTTCCCGGCAATGGAACCAAAATGATAAGAACCGAACTAGTCGGCTTGATTTCACGGAAGCGGAATACAAACACAGCCACTTCGAGAGGGCTAATCTCCAAATACAAGACATTAATTAACAAGATAAAACTTCACTACTAAACTAGAACAGGGAATTGCATATTTAAACATAAATCAAGCAGTTAATTTCTCCTAATATTCAGTCACTTTCCCACCACTGCAGTTTCTATTTGACTGGGTCATGGGTCATGGGTCATGGGTCCAAATTGGGTTTATTGGATACCCATTTCGTAGTTTTATAAGTGGTTAACGCATTAAATATGATTGTAAGAACTAAGAACGATATTATCAAAATAATATATAAATTGTTTGTCAACCTTGATCTGACCCATTTGGCATGCTTGATCTGTTCGACCCGTTTCCATTTTAAATCTGTTTTAGTTTGACGCTCGTTTAGGATATATTTTATTATTAATTTACACATTTTCAAGTGAACGGATAAAATGCCTCATCTGCTTGCATGCAATCATTTATCTTAGTGAAAGACAAATAAATCTGAATAAAGACTAACCAACAAATCCCAAGGATTACAGATAGATGCAGCCCCAACAATCGGGACATTAACCCCATCCTCTCCGAGATATTTCACCTGCAAAATTAACTATCATTAAGGGTATGTTTGGCACATAACTTTTAGGAGTTTTAACCTTTTGTTTCTGCAAAATCTGTTGTTGCCAAAAAAAACAAGGAAAAGAAAGTATTGTTTAGTTGGCAAAGCTTCAGCTTTCATTTTGGAAAACATAAACTCTAAAATGCTTTTTAGTTATTTACCAAAGATTTCAGCTGTTTCTGTTTCTGAAAGTTTATGCTGATCCATGTTTTAATCTTCTAACTACCGAAAATCGCTATTTGATTATTTAATTTAGTTACTTAATTTTTAATCAAACATCATAATCAGATTTCCCCCCTTTTCAACCATAGGTACGAATCCTAACAGGTTAACAAACAATGCCTCCTTAGACCGTGCATTTGGGGATGGTAACACGTAGCCCCTGGACCATTTTGTTGTGCCCAGGATCGATTAACAATAGAATCGTTAAGGATGAACAATTAACTATGAGTATGCACAAGAATGTGCAGTGACTCGAAGAACACGATGGAATAATAAAAGATACACAATTCAAATATGATTTACCACACAAATAAAGATCATATGTTGGGGTATTTATACCCCTTACAATTGGCGGGTAATTAACTGTCTAATGCCAGTTATATGTCGGTAGGATAACTACCATTTGACCCATAAATACTCATATGTTCATACCATGCATTCTAGAACACCAACAACAAATGCCTAAAAGATCAAAGTACCAAACAATTGGAGAAAAAGATAATGGATAGAGAGAGAAATAGGACGATTGAGCCTGGATATACTAGGTTTGGACAGTAAACAAGTCAAGACCAATGCCAACAAACATTGAAAACGAGAGAGAATGGTGCACAACAAATGCATATTTTGATCAAGAATTGACCGTGGTAGCATTGTTGGGTCTCGACAAACAAATTAAGCCAAACTTAATATTTTCAAGTCAAACTCGAGCATGGACATCTTCGGGCATTCAAGATACATTCAAAAACAGATTAAATAAGATGTGTTAAAGATTCTTAAATGGTCATGTGAAAATGTATATTTTGCAAAACTAACGTTTAAATAAACTTCAAATGTATTACAACCCAAAGTTTTATCAAAATTCTACTCTTTAAAAGTTTTGAATTTTGATCAAGTGGAGAATCTTCCTTGAGAGGATATTATTACAAGTTCAAACTCATTATCATTACTTGTGATGGACAAATTATGGTATGTGTTAAACTTGTTAAACATACTTGATACTTTCAACATTCCCTTTCTTGATCAATGTATTCTCACAATACTGGCTAAACTTTCTTGTCTGTTGATATGGTGAAATGTATCTTCTTAAAGTGCCTTACATCTAGTTTTGGCTGCTTTATCCGAAATTTTACTCACTCTTTTATTTAAGAACCTTTCCACTTCTATTTAAGCAACCTTTCATAACACTTACTCAAACCTCTTGCAAAACTAAAATTCATACACATTCTTGAGTGATTTAACTTCTAAACATATCTCATATTTTAGATTCAAGATCATAGATAGCAAGAGAAAAAGTGAGTTAGTGTGAGGTCAATGCAACATTCATAAACACTTATTTGTATTTGATGATATCTACCATCTTACAGAGAAGTTGTAATGGTGATCATTACCAAATGTCTTCGGGAGAAGTTTTTGTGGTGTCCGTACCAAGTGTAAGATTGGTGCTCCCTACCAAGTGTACCAGGGAGAAGTCTTTAGTGTTCTTTACCAACTTAAAGGAAAGTTTGCATAAGGTGGCCTCTACGTAATTTTAATGAGAATATGGTGAAAACAACCCTTGGTTGAAGACGAAAGAGTGGAAATAAGGTGGATTAGTTAATATCCACCAGAACCACCATGCATCCTTGTATTCATGTGGTAATATCTCTCTTAATCTAAACTCTTTACTTATTGTTTTGCAACCTACAAGCCTTTCAGAAGAAATATGTCTTCTTAAGAAACAAAGAGTTCTTACAAAAAGTAATCACCAAACCTAAAAACCTATTCACCACTTTCCCATTTCTAGGTTCTTACATATGTAAATTATTCTTAAATTTCTATGCATATAAAATGCAAAACTTGAGAAGGTAAATGCATTGGCATAGTTGATTCCATTTGTTAACACCAAAAATGACAAAAGTAGCAATTATGACATCAGAAGATGAAGGCCATTATTGCAAAACAAAACGAAAAACAAACACAGATATCAATGGCACCGATGATGAAAAAAACATGCACACCCATAAAATATCTTACCAAAATATTGGCACCAAGGCTAATCCCAATAGCAAAAAGAGGAGCTTCAGGGTGTGTACGATGAAGTTGGTTCACCACTTCACGAATATCCTCTGTCCATCCACCAGTATAGATACAATCAGACTGTCAAACAAACAACAAAATTCCTAAAACTACACTTGAAATAGTATAAACATGTTCAAGTTCAAATTCAGGTTCATGGTAAATGCAAGCTCAGCATGCTTTGAACATGGATGGAATTATACTAGATTGAGAAAGATGCTCCCTTTACCAAAAGAATTTTATGCTTATATTTGAAGGGTGAAAATTGATATGAAATTATTTTAAGAAAGTTGATTGTGTTATAAAATGTTGAAGATGCTGCAAATTGAACAATGTTGGTTATGAATGCCCTTTACTTGAACTGAGAATACTATGTTGCAAGTTAAAATTCTTTTTGACCCATATTCTAATTTGTCCTTTTTCCATTTCTTATGCTTGGTAGGGCTAAGTACATGGAGCAATTGTATTTTAAAAGAAAAAAAATTCTTGGCTCTCTCATTCCAGGAGACTTGCAATGTTTGACTGTAAGTAAATGTCCAACAACCCTTGCAATGATTATCTACATGAAATATATGTAAATCTTTCAAACCACAAATTTGAATGGTAAATTGTAAATACTTACAGTGAGTTCTACACCTCCAAGACCCCGGTGATTGCTTATGACAACATTCCATCCATGTTTTGCCATCTTGTATGCAACGTGTTTTATATACTAGCATAGACATCACTCAATTTAGGAAAGAAGCGGAGCTAAAACTTAAAGTAATTATGTAACAATCAATTTTTTTTATGCAGTTGCCTTACTAAGCTCGTTATTTAGTCAGAAATAAAAAGAAACAAAGGTTATATATAATAAACATTATATTGCAAAAAGGAAAAAAAAAACTAACCGGAGAATCAGAATCACTTGTTAAGCCAGGAATCACCATAACAGTAGGAACAGCTTTTGCAACACTGTTATCTCCATTGACTTGAAATCTTGTCTCTAAAATGAGAGGAAACACAATCCATCAGTTTTCTCAATAGTTTATCATATGATAGTCCTTTCTCCTAGCGAACTATTAAACCAACCGAAAACCTACTATTAGTAACATGATTATTAAAAGCTATTACATTCAGGTTTTAGCATTACTATAGAAGATTAATTATAAAACAAACAAGGGTCATTACCATCAAAGTTCATCAGCCAGTCCAAAGCTATTGTTCCACCATCAGAAGTGATAAATAGTTGTCTATCCATAGAAACACAATAGCAGGTTAAGTGTAAGAACTTATTGAACCTCAAAAAACCACCATTCTGGCATGATCTAACCCTAAGCCAATGCCTTATCTTAAAACTCCTAATAAACCTAATCCCCATTGTACAAAGATATAAAAGTACGGAATCGAGCCTCAAGGCGTTTTTCCTTCGCCTTATGAGTCGTAAGTCCGAGGCGGAATTAAAAAATAAATATAATAATTATATATCTTACAAAAATAAAGTACAAACTAATTTCATCATCAGATTCATCAAAAATATCAAAAACACGTGTTAAAAAGACACGGAATGTTTGAAACCGACACAGATAGTATAAAACATCAAAAACAAACATTAAAACCCCTTGATGCGCCCTGAGGTGCAACTTTTCTTAACGCCCCAGCCCTATGAGGTGTCGCCTAATACTTGTTTCTCAAGGTTCATGCCTCAGCTGTTTGTACAAACTGCAATTATATCAGACATGTATTTGGGATAAACTTTTTACCTCTTGTAGCTGAAGTTATGAGTCTTCACCAGAAAATTCAGCAATATAGTCTGCAGATGCGGACTAGAAAGCCACGGAGTCGAGAAGTATCTACACAGAAACAATTATCAACACTAACTTCATGCTAATTACCTACAAACGCTTTAAAACCTACGATTCTGCATTTTGACTCAAAAATCCACAACCTAACCTATCAGCGTTTTGCATTTAATTACAGAACACATATCAACAAACTCACAATCACAAATCAATGAATGAATGAATGAATGAAACGGACCTTCCGTGAAGCAGGTGGCACTTGGATACAACTTCACGGTACAAATCGGAGGAGGAATCGAAGGTGAGGGACACATGATTAGCTCGAAAGCCACTGAAAATGTCATGGATGATATGGATTTCTAGTAGATTGTAAAGGAATGCGATGAAAAGTAGAAATGTTGTTAAGAGGTAGAGGGGGATGGGGATGAGTGTGAGGCCTTTGAAGAGGAGGTGATAAGGGGAGACGTCGGTGCCGGTGGTCTCCATCTCCGGTGGCCGGTGGGGCTTTGAGTTTGACCAGTGAGTCACTCAGTGAGTGACTCAGTGAGTGTGAGTGATTGAAGTTTGATCTATTATGTCGCAGGTGTTTTGTTGCTTCGTTTGGATTTGTTGACTAGAGTAGGTAGGGTGGTCCACGGTGGAGTTTTTCTTTTCCTTTTTGAATTCTTTTTTCCAAAGGTAATTTTACTTTTAATTTTTTTTGAATGGCTACTTTTAAAGTTTTAAACAGAAAAATTCACGCAGATTTTAAAATTTTTTTTTAATTAAATTACTTATATTTTTATTTATTTTATTCAGATCATTAATATTTAAGTTTTAAAAGTGTTGTGATTAAATCATTCATATTTTTTTCAATAATTTTTAATAATTCGCAAAAGTTTTTTAAGTGATTCGGTTTTTTTTATAGATGTTATTAGTTATTTAAATATTTCAAATTTTTTCAAATATTTTGTAATTTATGAATAACTAAATTAGATCAATCCTGAATTTTAATAACTTGATTGAGATAAAAAAAATTATGGGTGACGTAATTGTGACAGAAAAATTTATAATTGACTTTATTAAAACAATCTTGAAACTTGATTACAATTTTATAAAAATTATCCTATAATCCTACACCATCTTACAAATTCATCAATAGAGTTACATCATTCTTTATATTTCACCTACTTTACCTTAAAATAGTTCTCACATCCTTTACATTCCATGTTTCATCAACATTTTTTTTTCTTAACTTAAACAGAAGTAATACTTATTTTTTTTAACCAATAATCTAATGAAAACTAACATTTTCCATAAGTAAATTAAATATGTTATAAAATAATAAATAAAGAACCAATAACAAAGCATAATAATTATAAAATAACAACTCACAATATTTTTTATGAAAATCAGTTTTGATTGTTGGGACAAAGTGTGGAATTATGTTCCACCAAATCCGTTTTAAGAGGCCCAAAGTTTGGCCCAAGTAGAAACCTACCCATGGCCCAAAGTTTTCTGTTGGGCTGTTGTCTTATGAACATAACCAATGCACAGCCCAAACTTTGGAGGGAGGGACAGAGCACGCAGAGGACCTCCACCACCGCCTTCCGCCACCGCCACCGCCACCGCCACCGCCACCGCCACCGCCACCGCCACCGCTTCCGCCACCGGGCGTCGGCCGCCGTTGTGTCGCTGCAGTCCCGCTGCCCGACCGTTGCTACAGGTTCTATTATATTATTTCTTTCTTAGTTTTGTTTCCTAATGTCTGGGTGTTTTTGAGTTGCAATTTCAAAGTCTACTTGCGTTTATGTAATTCATGAATTACAATTTATTAATATGTGTCTCTGTGTGTGTTTGTTTATAATATAAACAACTTCAATTGGCAAGCCTGTGCGTTCAATTGGAACTATCTTAGTGTTAGGAACTTAGGGTTTGAAACGCTTTAGTGGAACGTGTTGCCCAAATTAAAGCATTTTCTTGAATTTGTATCTCATAAGATGTTCATAGGTATGACTATAGTGCTATTTGGTTATTCAGGATACTCACATGAAAGTATGAAACATACATAATTTGTCTGGACTCATTTTGACCCGTAATCAGACCCGGTATCTATCCACCTCTTTCGCGTGGTGTCCCTTACAGGAATCCGACACCAGTCATACCGAATCAGTATTTGGTGAACATAACTGAGATGAAAATAAAAGTTGTGAAAGCAGTAAAAATCTACAATTAGACATCTTTTGGCAGTAGAATTCTTATATGCGCTGTGTGTCCACATTTGTAATGATATTCTAAAGTAAGGTTTGGAAATGTAAAATAATACATACACAGAGAACACATATTTCTACATGATATTTACAGACTACATGAAAGACCCAAGAATTTAAATGCCTCTTTGTGGCTTTATTTGATGCATGTAAAACCAAAACAACCTTACAGTACCAGTAGTGTATTATAAGATCTCTATCGTTGCAGCATAGCTTTATGAGTGAAATTTACCATGTATGTTTGTTTGTTTGGTGAGTTTTAACTTTTAGGTCTCTCCATGCATCTTCATTATAAACAACAGTAGCAGTAACACACTTCACTGTTTAGAAAAACCGGACACCTGATACACACCGGTTGGGATTAGGATCCGAATCAGAGATAGAATTAAAAGTTATTGCTTGCTGTTCTCTGAACATGCCAATGCTTCTAAAGCCCTAAAGTTATAGACCTGCAACCAATCTTCAGTCTTAAGGAGTTTGTCTCAGTTTCAGTTTCTTGGTATATCAGGATCAACTTCTTGTGCGTTAATTTGTTGTCAACGATATCTTGGAATTTATAACAGTTTCTTTATTAGACATAATTTCTATTCAATAAATCAGGCTCAAGTAATTGGTATTTACAAAAAAGGTACTGAGATGCACTGTAGCTATCATCAACTGGAGCATGGTTTATGTTAGATTAGGTCTTTTAAATTTGCATGAAACCTGAATTTGGCACTTAGAACTTTTTGAGAACAACTATGTAAGTTTGTTTGAATAATATGAGTATTAATTAACAGCTAGCACTGAGTTTGTCTTTCGTTTGTAACTTGTACATTCCTCTTACTCCATTCAATTGAGTGCTTGTAATAAGGTTTCTTTGAATCTCTGTGGAGATTTGTTGTGTTCAATTGTGTAAACTTACAAGTTTTTCTTTTCATATCTAGCACTATGCTGACTATTCAAGGACACGTGAACTTTGCAGAAATATACTAGAAGTCTAGAATTTTTAAAGTGGATTCTCTAGTTTTTGATGGCTTCGCATTGTTTTCAAGACAACCACTGGACTTTTTGGTAAATTCTGGCAGGGTATCTCAAATGGCACTGTTTACCCGACATGTCATCCTGAAGAACCACCTTTACCATCATTTTTACCTGCAAACCGTTCGCACCTTTGTTGATGCCAGAGTCAAATGGGTCCGAGATGCGTACCTTGATTTTGCAGTTGAAAAAGAGAAAAACCTAAAGCAGATTATTTCTTTTAAAAACTTAATCATCTCTCAACCCTCTAAAACCATACCCCTTTCAACCGCATCCATTTATAAAACCACTTTTAATCTCCCAGCCACTGCCACTAATTTCTTCCAAAAATACCCTTCAGTTTTCAAAATCTACCAATCCTCCAAACCATTTTCCCTCCCTCATGTCAAACTAACCCCACAAGCCGTCACTGTTCACAATGAAGAGTCCAAGATTCTTAACTCTAGCCATTACCGGAAAGATGTAGCTGAGAGATTAACAAAACTGTTAATGCTCACTCGAGCGAGTAAACTCCCTTTAAACATTATAGATCTACTACGTATCGATCTTGGTTTGCCACATGATTATATCCTCGCATTACTTCCTGAATTCCCCGAATATTTTCAGATCTGTAACATGGGTGACAATTCAAATGTGTTTGGTCTAGAACTGGTCACATGGAGAGATGATCTTGCAACCTCGGTTTTGCAGAAACGATCGGAGGAAAATAGTGGGATTAAGAGGGGAATTCCCATTAAATTCCCAATTAATCTACCAAAAGGTTTTGATTTGGAAAAGAAAGTTAGAATTTGGATGCATGAATGGCAGAATTTGCCATACATATCACCATATGAAGATGCATTTTTTCTAGCACCCAACAGTGATCAAGCGGAGAAGTACACAGTGGCTGTTCTACATGAACTGATGCATCTTTTTGTATCGAAGAAGACTGAAAAGGAAAACTTATTGATTTTAGGAGATTATCTGGGATTCGGGCGGCCGCGGTTTAAAAAGGCGTTGGTACACCATCCTGGAATCTTTTATGTTTCAAACAAGATCAGGACACAAACTGTGGTCTTGAGGGAAGCTTATAAGAAGGATCTATTGTCTGAGAGGCATTTGTTGATGGGGATGAGGTATCGTTATCTTCATCTTATGAATCAAAAAGTGAAAGCGAAAAGAGCATATGGAATTCGATTGAATGGCAGTTATAAGCCTGTGGATTCTTCTGTTAAAGGAAGTTAAGGGCTAGTTCTCAGTCCGAGCTTGATATTATCGACCAGAGGTGGCAATTGGGAATGTTATACAGGTTGGGTAACGGGTCAAAATGGGCTCTTCCCTTTACAGGGTGAAGTTGGACGGGTCGGGTTAGTTTTTACGCTTAGATACTGTCCCCATTTTCCCATGAAGGTTTCAAATTTCAAACATCCCTTTCGGGACTGCCATCATCATCACAAAATATATAAAGCCATATGGAGCATTTGGAGTCTAAGATCTTTGCTTCAAGGGTATCTTATTTCTCTTGATGTTTATAATGTATTCTATTTAATTAATATATTTTTAAATAGTTTTTGGATATCTAGAGTGAGTAATAATATGATCGTTAAGCCATAAGAACTGAAGACACTAGAACATACGAGGAAAATCAAAGATGGATTTGTATCAGGTGCTAATTAATCCTTAGAGAGTAAACTTGCGAAAACCTCGCAACCATTTAAGATCCATCAAAATCTTATTTTTATTTTATTTTTGGAATAACATTGTTACAAATATACAACAAGTCTTTTATGTATATGTGTAAATTCACATGTGTTAAAAATCATGTGTATATCGTAAACTACATAGTGTAAACAGTATACATATGTATATTTACACCGTGTGTAGTTACAAATTACATTTTTGTTAATTTGTTTAACATATGCAAATTTACATACATACATAAATTTCATAATGTTGTATACTAGCAAAACCACCGTTGTAGGAGTTGATTACGGTCTTCCTGACGAATGGGCGGCCATGTAATTACAATATTACTTTTGAGTAACCAACCTTGAATCTCATGCATGAACATAGGTACACTATGCATCTTAACTTGTAAATCATTGTAGATGAACTTGCTAATGGTTATTATATATAAATATGTAATAATGTTAATCCAACAATAAAAACAATGATTGTGATTGATCTCTCTCAAATAGTTAAGGGTTCAAGTCTAATTGTAAACAAATGATGTAAATTTAAAAGTATGTATCGTAGGTGTTTAAGTTTTTCTTTTAAAAATGGAATGGGAGATCATGACCTTTCTTTCTTCTTCACGATCCCCCCTCACTTAAACAAGTGAGCCTTTCATGTAGGGCTGTTCACGAACCGAGACGAACTGAGCGGACCTTTGCTCGTGCTTGGCTCATTTCCAAACTGAACCGAGCGGATCAGCTCATTTACAACCGAGCGGAAAATTGAACGACTATTTTTCGAGCGTTAATTTTTCGAGCTAGCGTCGAGTGAGCACAATCGAGCGGTGACCAATTTGTACAGCCGATCTAGTGTGTCATCGGATTTATATTGCAATGAGAGCGGTGACAATGTTTTAATGACTTAAAAAGCAATCACATTTTATAACGTAACATTGTCATGAATAATAATATGTTATGGCTGACGATAAGGCTAAGACTATAGCCGATAAGGCGATGAACATATTGTAGAGAACAATGATGATGAGAGCGGAGATGATCGATTAAGAGTAAGAGAGATGTCAAAATTTGTCTCTTAGCGGTTTAGGATTTAACTTTATGCTTAGTGTTAATTTTTTTTATTTGGTTGATTGATTTAGTATGCATAAATACAATTATATATTTGTATACAATGAGCCAAATCTATTAGTGTTATATATAAACTATATATATATATATATATATATATATATATATATATATATATATATATATATATATATATATATATATATATATATAAAGGAGGGATCCCTTTAAGAACATGTTATAAATGAAAATTATGAAAACCAAGGGTTACATATATATAAGTACGTGTTACCAAGTATACAACTAAGTGTTACATGCATGTAACTCATAACTCATATAAGTTACGTATACGTAAGTCGTTTCGCTATCATCGTCGTTCCTTGGAGTTTAAATTAAAAAATATATATAATGAACTCAAAAAATAAGGGTGAAATTTACTCAAATATACTTTAAACAATCAAAAAGTTAAATCAATTATAAGTTATGTAATTGGTTAGTGATGGTTTTTATGGTTTTTAATTATGAACATGGTTTTCATTTGATCCCTATGTATAAATATATAGTGTATATATACACAATGCAAAATTTAAACCCGGTAATAATGCAAAATTCTTTAGGGGCAAATTGGAGATTTTGTCTATTAATGGAAAAGTTGATATCGTTCTTTGGATTTTCGGTATTAACTTGGGTTTGTAATATTAAATGAATAAGTGATGCATCATTACTAACTAGTATTTAAACCCGTGCTTTGCCGCATGCTGTTAAAATTTATAACACTTGATTTTGATTACTTGTACATTAGTATTCAATCCGTAGATCTAGATAAAAATTATATTGACAACTTTATTTTGGAAAAAAATATCATGTCAAAACGTTGATATAATTTAGCACATCATAACGAAAAATTTAGATTTAATAAACCATCATATTTTTATGATTATAAGAGAAAAACGATATAATATTCAGAACCTTGAAACAATTTTGAGAGGTTGTATATTTTTAGTTTGATGACTTGTATATTATTACACATTATTACTTATTACTAAAATTATTTTTATTTTGTAAATAACTATTATAATTACTTTAAATACTACTATTATTATTATTATTATTATTATTATTATTATTATTATTATTATTATTATTATTTCATTCAATGAATTCATATGGATTAAAAAATTTAAATTAAAATCCACCATAATATTATCATACTAACCCTATAGTTATCTTAAGGTCAAAATAAAATTATTACTTTGACATACTAAAATGCTTTATAAATAGTATAGATTATATAGATATTCATTATTGTTTTCTATATGTTATATATAATGAACTGGCTCGCGTGATGCGCAGGTGCTACTGAGTCTTTTTTCCGACCAGCCTTAAATACTGATTATATTATTATAATAATTATTATTATTATTATAACTTTGTAAATATTTGGTAAATAGTATCTAGTTAATAATATAATACTTAATTTAAATAGTAAAAATATAAATTAAAAATATAAATATAATATTAATTTAAATTATTATAAATAAAATAATACTTAATATAATGAATTTAATCATATACATTAACTCATTTATTAATTAGGATAAGTTTATTAAATGAAAACAATTTAAGAAGACTTGCATAAAACACTTGTATCATATGCTTAAATAGTTGTTTTAGGTGTTTTGCAAAAATAAAAAATTACCAATCTTTCCATGGGTTTTGTATTATATAGTAGTAGAGAGTAGAGAAGAGATTATTATTATTATTATTATTATTATTATTATTATTATTATTATTATTATTATTATTATTATTATTATTATTATTTTTATTTTTATTATTATTATTATTATTATTATTATTATTATTATGTAAATATTTGGTAAATAGTATTTAATTAATAATATAATACTTAATTTAAATAGTAAAAATATAAATATAAATATAATGTTAATTTAAATTATTGTAAATAAAGTAAAACTTAATATAGTGAATTTAATCATATGAATTAACTCATGTATTAATTAGAATAAGTTTGTTAAATGAGAACAATTTAGGAACACTTGTATAAAACACTTGTATCATATGTTTAAATAGTTGTTCTAGGCGCCTTATAAAAATAGAAAATTATTAATCTACCTATGGGTTTTATATTATATAGTAGTAGAGATGCATTCACATAGTAATCATTTTACAAAACATGTGCTGTTAAACAAAACAAGTTGATCAGGATTATTTTTAATTTATTATAAATTTGTTTATCAACTTTTACATTACATTTAATAGTAATACTATTAGATGCATAAAAACCTTTCAATATAATAAAAATAAACAATTTAATATAATAATAATAGATAAGTAGAAAGTGGTAAACAAAAACTAACATCCTCCTCCATCGACTTAAATTATCAAAAATAATTTTCTTTCACTAATGTTCACAATTTTTGAAAGTGAACGTATTTTTTTTCAAGATTTACAAGTCCCACATGGTTCCCCCACCTCTTTATATACTCATCGTTGTCATTAAATACTCTCGCCTAGAAAAACGATTCCTCGCTGATGTGGCGAGAGGGATGTCACATCCCTCGCCGAGATACTAGTGAATCTCCCCTCAAAGACCGTGCACAACCCCATGACTCGGCGAGATTAATGTCAAATCCCTTGCTGACTAGGCGAGTTGTGTGTCACATCCCTCGCCCTAGTTAACCGTTCCCTCACTGACCTAGTGAGATGCCTATCACATCCCTCGCCCGGGGACCCGTGCCGCTCGTTGACATGGCGAGGGTTGGGTCAAATCCCTCGTCTCGGGTAACGTGTCCCTCGCTTGTTATTTTGTTAATTATAAAACGTATTTACACGTGGGCGAGGAAAAATCTTGCCACGTGAGCGAGGTTTCATGACTTTTCCTTGCTGAAGGCGAGAGTCAAAGTCAAATGGTTACTTTCGTACTTTGAGAAGTCAATGGTTATTTTGTTAATCAAATTCGGTCAAATGTTCATTTTTGTAATTTTTCCTAATATTAAATGGTGACATCTAAACAGATGCATTCAACGCAGCACATGGTGTTTAACAGCTAAAGCCCTGTTGCTTGATTCAATTAAAAACACAAAATCAATAGACCCCATACCAAGCCGATAATCACAAAACTAAAACAAAATCACATATAAATCAGATTAAACATCGGTTGTAAATGTAATTTACGGATGTATAGTGGATTGGTATATATGAAGCATGACGTTACATCCTAATATTTATCTTTATTTTGAAAAGGGTTATTTGAATTTAATAATCCTAACTTTATTTATTGGCCGTGATTAATTTCAACTCAGAAAATATTTACAGACACTCCCAACTTTAAATTTATTTCCTCCAATGATCTCTTACTAATTGAAAATTAACCCCATTAGTTTTTTGATAACGTGAACTGCTTTTGTGGCCAAAACACTAATTTGAACCATTAGGTCCGTCAATCTGAAACCTCCATACTCTAAAACCTATTAATTTCCACCTCCTAATTTGAACCACCTGACTCGTTGGAGGTAGATTTTAGGTGACGATGGATGCTAGACGACGGAAAACGGACCAAATAGAGGCTAGGTGGCACCGAAATTGAAAAATGACTCAAAGTTAGGCCCATTTCATAAAGAAAACCTAATAAGGGTTAACTCTTAGTTAGTAAGAGATCGTTGGAGGACAATAAACTTACTGTTGAGAGTGACTATAAACATTTCTTAAGTTTAAATTAATCCCGACTAATAAATGAAAGTTAAAATGATTAAAATCCAATAAATCTTTTAAAAATATGTTGGAGCTAGAAAAGTGAGGAACTATCAACTTTTCATAAAGATAAAAGTAAAAGATAAAAAAACTATGTATTATATGTTTCTAGAAACTACACTTTGTATAAAGCAATAGCAACAATTAGTGATCAATTGGATTAAATTATGTTTTTATAATAATAACAATAACAACTAGGAAATCAAAGTAGAAGAGTTTGTTGGAATGGAATGATGATTATATTTTCTGTTTCGTGTCAACAATGGAATCCAACACTTGTGAGACCCATCGAGGATACATGTTTTAAGCTGGATGTACAATCTGTTTTAGCACATTTTTGTCATTTTATACCCTCCACTGCCTTTGTATTCTACCTTCTAGACAACCGAAGGGTTTCTGAGCCCTCTTACAGTTGTCGACCACTGTGTTGCTCTCCGCCGGGATGTGTTTTCGGTACTGCCGGACGGTATATGGGCGGAAGCCATGTCAACTCCTGTCTCTGGCAGCGGTCGACTCTTTGATGCATTTAATTGTTGTCGACAATGATGAGCATAGGCTTATTTGAGACCCTGAAAAGGTTGTCAATATGGAGTTTCTAAAGCTTATTCTTAGTTCTAAATCTTTCAGATTTGGTAGTTTTTGATGACGATGAGCCTGAGTTCATCCGAGACCCTATGCATGTTATCGACTTGGACTTTCTAAAGTACTACTAGTATGCAAATTGTTGTTGTCAATGATGATGAGACTGGGCTCATCAGAGAAAGGTTGTTGATCTGGAGTTTCTAGAACTAATTCTTAGTTCTAAATCTTTCAGATTTTGTAGTTTTTGATGACAATGAGCTTGACCTCATCCGAGACCCTATGCATGCTGTTGAGTTGGAGTTTCTGTTGCATATAATGTATGTTGGTTGTTGGCTCCAAGATTTGCGTACACTGTTCATTACGTTTTTAAATTAACATAGTTCTATGATGTAACTTTTGTTGTGTGTACTTTAAAGGTTAATCTTGCCTGTTTAGAGGTAATGATGATGAAAAAAGGTTACGTTCGTTGTTACGGCGAAGTAAGCTTGCTGTTTGCAGCCGCAACGAACGACCGCTTTTAAGCCTTCTAACATAATTACATTACTACATACTATTAAAAAGGTAACAAAATGAACAGTGAAGTGCAACTGTTCAGCATTGTGTACAACTGCCTAATGCGCGTACGTGTTTTGCGGTTTGATGCACAACCTATTCATGTACGTTTGCGCCTTATATTCTTTGTGACACCTTTGAACTCTTGACTTTTGAATGGAACACACAATGTGCGGTGATGTAAGAAACGACTTATGTTCGATGTTCTAGCTTGATAAATATATTGTTTGTAGCCACAATGAACAATCGTTTTTGAGTCTTATTTTAAAGAAAATGTTGTTCCTTCGTATTTACAAAAAAATGCATCTATGGTATTTGTCACACTTTTGAGTACACGAGTGACTTAACCGATGTTCTCATAAACCTATATCGATATTGCTTGAAACCTGCCGTGAAGTACAGGTGGAAAACCACTAGTTTTTTATTTAAAAAAATAATTTATACATTTATTTTTAGGTTAAACAAGATTACGGTTTTTTAAGATATATTTTATCATTCATATACTACATCATCTAATGTATATTATGCGATTAATATACAGTCGGAATAGTTATTTCTCGCTATTCGTCACTTTCTAAAGGAAATTTTTATACTCTAATATAAGAGTAACTTAAAATGTCACGTGGCAGCATCACATCATCCTCACCAAAATTTTCCCGCCTCTCTCTCATATTAAATAATTACCTTAATTATAAATTAAGAAAAATATCTATTCATCAATGTTATTTCTAAATAAATAAATTTTTATAAAATAATAATTTTTTCTAAAGCATAAACTTTTTCAAAAATACGAAATATTTTAAAATTGGTATTTTTAAAAAGTCATTTTTTTAAAAGCCAAAAATAATCAAATTTAGGAGTTATAATAAGAAAATTTTTAAAAATGACATTTTTATACGGTTTGTTTTAGAACAAAATTTTATTTTTTTGACAAAAAAAATTTAAAAATAAAATTTTAAAAAGTTGATATCACTGCTTTATTATTTATAGTCATCATATGTAATTTCAGTCATATCATATCAATATCCAACCCGTGTAATACACGGGTTTACTAAATCTAGTATTACTAATATAACAATGAGAAGATGCGTGAACAGTAGTTAAATTGTCCATGTGAACATACTCTTTTATAATTCTGATACGTGGGTGTTATATATGTTAAGGTTGTTTGCAATCCACGAGTTTGGCCCACCAAGTCTTTTAGTAGTTTATGTTGTGCTTCGGTTGTTAAATTTTGATTTTTCTAACGAGTCATAATCATAACAACAACGTTCTTCGTTTTTTTTCCGGAGTTTGGACGTTACATGATAAAAAAACAACGAAATGAACAAGTTTTGATACCCATTTGTTTACACTATGACTTGAGTTTTCTATTGCGTTTGCTATAGCAAGTACATCAAAAATCAAAAACTTTATGTCTATCGCACTTTAAGTAAAATTTGACTAACCAAATGTCTTTTAATAAAATCTCAATTGATTTTTATTTTTTATTTTAATACACCATAAAGAATCAAATAATACCAACTATAACTGAATTGATTTTAATGCAAATAACCAACCCCATGGCAAAACGTGGGGTAACATCCTAGGTTAATACAATTGCAAGCAATAGAAAATGCTGGCACGTCAGAATATCAGACGAAAGACTAAGATAAACACCAATATTTACATGACGGCCTGGAGTTGTTAGGTTACTTTGATTTATGTACGTATTGTTGCCTTAGTTTATACAAGAGAGTATTTTAACAACTCAAACTTATTACCTCTAGATCACATGATAACAACCCTAATATTGCTCAAACTTATTACCTCTAGATCACATGATAACAACCCTAACATTACTCTAAGATCTCTCTCTTTTTAACTCAAGATATGATATCGACCAAATCAAAAGCTGCTGAGCTACTACTTGTTAGGGGTCTTTATACATCGAATGATATTACTTTGTTATGTGTTTGAAATGTAGGTTTAATGTAGCTTAAAAAAATTATCTGAGAAGGATACCAAGACCTTTAAGGATGCTAAAAACAAGGAAATCTATTCAAAATTCAGGGTGGTCGTAAGCTACAGCACTAAGGCCATAAGTTACGATCATGTGATGACACCGTCTAGGAAGACCGTAAGCTACGGCCTATAGGTTGTAACTTACGGCCGATTGCGATCTTTTGAGGGTTATTGAAATTATAAATGCTATTACAACCCTTATCATTAGGGTTTCGAGAACACACATTCCTTGAGCCCCAAGAACGAGTTTTTGGACGAATTTCAACTTTAGAACCTCCTCTAAACATTCCAATTCATCAAGAATCATCAACCAAAATAGATTAAAGAGCCAATGAAAATCAAGCGTGACTTAATCTTTCGTGGTTGCTTTCAGGTGGAGAGTTCTTGCTAAGTGAAATATTTAGTCTTGTTTAGATTAGGGTTTTGTGTTGAACACTTTGTGATTGAATATAATTGAAGATTTTGATTGATTTAAACAATTTGTTTATATACAAATTTATTGGCTTTATCATAAGTTTTTGATTTTTTTGCATCTTTAGCTCATTGAGAAAAGTAGATAATTTGATATATGCGAATTAGTAACATTGTGACTGAGCGAATCTTAAAATATAATTTCTTTATTATTACTTTAATCAAAAGCGAACAACTTAATTTGTGTTTACGCAACCCGAAGTTAAACTTAATAATTGTTGATCTTTCAAAACTTGAAACCGAAAGTGATTGCCTCCTAGTTAATTATTAAAATCTCTCTAAAAGCTTGTTGCTTTCATAATCGCGTTTTTACAAATCATTCAAAGTCGTAAATTTTGCTTTCAAGTTTCACATATGTAATATAGTTTTAGTTTAGCTAAGCACTTTCTATCAATTCCTTGTAAAGACGATCTTATTTACCCTTACACAATAAGGTAGCTAAGACCGGTTAATTAACTTGTTATATACATTTTAATTTATGTCCTAATTTAAGCATAATATGCAATACTAATTGCTATCCACTTGCCAATAGTAAGTCTGAGATGTTCTAGCTCATGACTTGAATCTTGGTTGTAGAAAAACTGAAAAAACTTCGTTTGAAATCGGCTTGTTTACAAATCGAATCAGCTCGGCTGAAATCGTTTGTAAACCAAGCCAGCTTGACTCTGATCGGTTTTAAACCAAGTCGATCTCGACTTGACAGCGAACCCTGACTCGGCCATCTCATAACTATATACATAACACACCGTAAGGTAAAACACTCTTCGATCGGTAAACTTTATGGGACCCCTTTTGAGTGGAACCACAAACAAAGCCTGAAATAGTTTGCTAACATAGAAACATTATATCTTATAATATTATTATTACCATCTACGGTAGAAATTTATGATTTGCTGAGTATGAAGATGAATATGAAGACAAATGGTTGTTATATTTCTATTTTAATAATAAACATATTTTTTCAGTAATGCAATAAAAGGAAATTGATAAGAAATTATCTGAAAATCATCCAAATAAACCGATGGTGATTATATTTTCTTCACATTTTTCTCTCTTATTATATTTTTCGATATTTTATGTGTTAATCCTATTATGAGGATTATATTAAATAAAAACATGCATTAATTCTCTTTATATAACGGCAATGGTTACGGATTTAGGATACGAAAATCAATACTCATCCATCCAACTCCAATACTGCCAATGATGTAATTAACATGAGTCTAATTGGTGTTATATTATTATATGTATCTATATTAACAAAAGGAGAAGAAGAAATTAAAGTGCGGTCCCTTATCCTAGCGAAGTTAAATAGTTGAAGGAACATGATCAAAATCTATAATTTTTAGAAAAATGTTCAAATAAAAATTCTATTAAAACTAAAAAATGTAATAAGTAATTTCAATAACTAATACTTTTAATCAATTGTTACGATTAAATTGTAGTGAAAAGCTTGTTAAAGTAATATTGTGGAAATAACCACTTTTGTTGACTTTTTGTAAGTTCCTTTCATTTTTTAAACGTTTCATAACTTTTATGTACGACATTAATTTTTTATAAAAATTAGACCATAAAAACGAGCATTTTTTTTTAAATGAGTACAGCATTGTTGTATAAAAATATAATAATTTTTTTTACGTTTTTAAACCCATATTTCGTCATTGTGTGCAGTTCATTATGTATTTTGTTAGTTATAGTGTGTTCTTGAATACTATTGTGTTTTTTTTAAATATTGAATTTAAGATAAATATAATGGTGGAAGAACCTTGTTGTGTATTTTTAATATGTATAACACAATAACAAATTAATAACTCTTAATCTAATATATTGAAAACAATGATAAATAACACAATGTCTTATTACGTCTTTTGATACTCATTGTGTTATCTTAAACACTATGAGTTTTAAAAATTACGTTGGTGAAATAGCATTATTTTGTACTTCTAATTGTAAAACATAATGATAGATAACAATAATCTTCTATAAACTATAAAAACAATGACAAAAATAACATACTATGCTATCTTCAACACTATGAGTTTTGAAAAATACATTGGTGAAAGTATATTATTATGTATTTTTAATTGCAAAACACAATAATAGATGACAATTATATATAATCTATAGAATCAATGACAAAAATACAAAATGATCTAAAACGTAAAACACAACGATTAATACATATGACAAATGATGTAAAATATATGACACAATGAACTTATATGACACAATAAGTTGATTTATTTGACACGATGATCAAAATACACTCCTCTTTAAAACAATAAAAGACACGTGTCAAACCCACAGTTTTTCTTAAACCTTTTAGATTAAATTTTTTTTAATATAACACTATCCTAATTCTTAAAGCTTAAAAAGCGCATTCAATAAAAAGTTAAGGTTAGATTACTCAATAGAAACAATGATTAAAAAACCATGAAGGCACCAGCAATAGTTTTTATGTATAATATTTTAATATTTATGTTAGAACGAATTTATTAAAACGTAATTCATATTTGTGTATTTACTTTTACTCGCATATTACTTTTTAGTTTAATAATTATACCTTATCTTAAATATCAACTCGAAAGCTACAGCTTCTTTTGTTAGTTTTGCACTTTGGCCACTAATCTTTTACTCTTTGCTTTTTGTACTTTTTCTAGCCTATAGCATACCATACACACTTTCTATATCATATAATATAAAACACATGATAAGTCGGACCGATAACGACTAAAGTCACTTCACGTGGCGAGAGGAAAAATAATAAAAGTCCCGCCGCGTAGCGCAGGGCAAAACTAATTATACATAAACCATACTTACACGAGTATAGAAAGCATTTGAATAGTAATTTGTATTCGATTTTGTTGTAGTTTGTTGATTTGATTGTAAGGCTTAATGATTATTGACTTAAATTTGTTGTAGTTCTTGATTTCAAATTGGTGTATATGGGACTGAGTTTTGGATTGTATGTACCTAGTTTGCTTGTATATCGTGTTTAGCCCAAAGTTACTACGTTTGACCTAATATGACTAATTGTAATCAAATGTGAGAGGTTAAATCATGTTTGACCTAATTTGACCAAATATGACATGTTCAACCTGATGCAACAATGTTCGGCGTAACATACTTTTATTGACTATGTTTGATTTAGGTTTAACCTTCTAATTCATTCTATAGAAGATGACACAAGACAAAAGAAGGATAAGCAGGGATAGCACCAACGATAAGAGTAATGTATCTAACACACGTCAAGGAGCAGGAGCAGCTTTGCTAGGCGTAGTCATTCATATGCTGCTAAGCAAGTCGGTGCAAGCCAGGCCATGCCATATTTTTGTTCTGAAAGAGATAGACATTGGCGTTGGCTTTATGCACATCACTTCAATGTTAGATCGTGTCCTGAATGCTATGATATTATTAAAAATGTGTACAATACTAGCAAGAGAAAGGTAATAGAGGTTGATGGGCAAGAGTTTCATGATGAAGTCTTCAATATCATCAGGCAACGCGCTCCTATATAGATACCAGGAAATTTTAGCACCATAGCTTCGATCAAATAATCTAATATATTGTAGCTATGTTTTATATCAATTCATGAGTTATTCTTGTGAAAGGTGTGAAGTACAAGCAAATGAAAGTCCAAAGTCCAATGCGACTAAGGCCAATAGAGTGACCCTCTTTGACATGCTGTCGTCCCGACACATTCGGGGGAGGGGGTGTTCAATCAATACTGCATTACATGAGAAGAAGAAGTTAGTAAGCATTTTAACTTTTATCTTATATTTATATATGTTTTAATTGTTAACATATTAACCTTTTATGGTAAATATATGGAGTTAGGATATGATCCCATTAGTATTGAGGTTTTTTGTGGATCAGCTTAAAAAAGAATCTAATGAAGGCTGGATGACGACGGAGTTGAAAATAAGCTCGAAACTGGCTACATGTCATCAAAAAAACTAACGAGGGTAAACTCTCAATTAGTAAGAGATCATTGGTGGAAAATAAACTCAAAGTTAAGAATGTCTTTTCTGAGTTGGAATTAATCCCGATTAATAAATGAAAATAAGTATTATTAACCCTCGTTCTTTTTGATAAACAGCATGAGAGTACGATCACCTAATAGTAAAAATACGCTAGCATAAATTGTATGCTCAAAACCTACTGATGACCTACAACTCTAGAAGCAGAGGGCCAGAGGCTAGAATGAGATTTTTAGGTGCTGTTTGTTTTTTCTGCGGCAAAATGTCTGCAATCTGAGGACCACATCTGCAGATATCTGCAGGAGAAGAGGTGGACCAAATCTTTGCAGTCTGCAACAAGAAGAGTGTCCGTTTTTTAACGTCTGCAGATTGCTAAAATCAACTGGTGGTGGTATACGGCGGTGTTGGACGGTGGTGGTGATGGTAGATGGTGGGTGGTGGTGGGTGGCGGATGGTGGGTGGTGGCGGACGGTGGGTGGAGGCGGACGGTGGTGGTGGCGGACGGTGGTGGTGGTGGACGGTGGTGGTGGAGGACGGTGGTGGTGGAGGTGGACGGTGGTGGTGTTGGGCGGTGGTGGTGGACATGGGTGGTGGTGGGTGATGGTGTTTAATCCTCTGCAGACTTTAGAAGTGGTTGTGCCAAGTCTGCACCATGCAGACCTCGCGCATACTTTTTTTTAATGAAAAGTCTTCCAAAAAACAAATACTCTGAAGAGCTCAACGTCTGCCCGCGGTCTGCGCGGCGCAGACAAAAGAGCGCGCAGACAAAAGAGGTCAGGAAGAGTTTTTCTGAAAAAACAAACACCCCCTTAGTGATATTTACATGTAAATTGCTAGGGAATTTTGTTAGTGATCATCACCAACAACCGTTGGTAATTTTTTTAGCAAGTCATTTTCTGATGAGGTATCGCTTACGAGACTTTATCTTTACCAAGAGATTTTAGACAGACATTTCTATTAAAAAAAGCTTCTTTTATAATTGTGTTTCTTGTATATTTTTTATTATATGAGTCAAAGTAAATACATAACTAAATACTATGGTATATCAAGACAAGCACGCTTTCTTTCTCTCTCTCTTTTTATATACATATATATTTGACCGGAGAACATACAATCTATATATTATACATTTACTTTAATTTATAAATAATTACATTTGTATTTTCTAAGATTTGAAATCATAATCTTTAGTTGAAAAATAGACTACTTTTAAATCCATCTAACATGCATATCTTAAGACTTTAAACTCTCAACCTCGTTCTTCTCCACATCTTTTAAATTTCACCTAATTACGTTAACGACAAAACGTGTTTATAAGATGCACAACAAAAACACGTGGGTTGGAGTTATAAATCTCTCTCCTCGTTACATAATGAAATGACGGATGACGCGTTGCCACGTTGGATCTGATCCTCCAATTAGATATTTATTCAAATCCACAGCCCATCTTTCTCGACTATAAGTAAGTGAGCTACACACCAAATTTACAAATTAACATATACTCGCAACTCCGGCCCATTGCTACAATTATTAATTAATACCCATTAATATACCTTTCAAGTTTATCAATGGCGGAACAAGTTCAGATCATGACGGAGGAGGACACATCATCATCATCTTCAACGCGACAAACGTCTCGTTTAAGTGCAAATCGGTTCGTGCATCGGTCAAGTTTTATCATGACATTCTCGGATTTGTTCTCATCCGACGTCCTTCATCCTTCGATTTCGAAGGTGCTTGGTGAGCATCATAGGTTTTTCTTCTTACGAGTCTAAGTTATGTTTTTCTTTAAAAATCAACTTTTTTACATAAAGGTTCTAGCTTGCAGACACCACTTGTATTTTACAATAAGATAACTGATTATCATATTTTTCTTAAAAATTAGCTGTTTTACATAGGAGTTCTAGATTACAGACACCACTTACTTGTCAACTAATTGTCATGTTTTTCTTAAAAAAAACATTTTTTTCATAAGGGTGTTAGCTGCGAACATCACTCGGCTTGTCAACTGCATTTTACAATAAGGTAAACAAAGCTGTATTTGTAAACAAAGCTGCAGTTTACAAATCAACTTTTTTCACAGTTCTAATTTGCAGACACTACTTTACCTGTAAACTGTATTTTATGATAAGATGATCTGATTGTCATACTTTTCTTAAAAAATCAGCTTTTTTACATAAGAGTTCTAGATTATTGACCTGTAACACTTGTCAACTAATTGTCATGTTTTTCTTAAAAAACAACTATTTTCCCCCTTTTTCTTTTGCATAAGAGTTTTAGCTACAAACATCATTTGGCTTGTCGAATGCATTTTATAATAAGGTAAAACGCAGTTTAAAGTCACAGAATATATAATCAGTGGTGTATGAATCTAGAACCTTTTTACATAAAATATATAATGAGTGGTGTATAAATCCAGAACCTTTTTACATAAAAAACTAACATATTTTGATGCTGTTCTTGACCCTACTTGGTTCTCTGTTGTGTTCTGTTTTTTATTAGTTTGTGCTTAGTTTGATTTGAATTGCTACAGGTTATTTAACCATGGGATTGGAATCCATTTGTTAGAAGTGGAGTCAACTCCAACAAAGAAAGAAGTTATCAATCCAAAAGACAACCACATTTCGTTTCAATGCTCGGATACGAGTCTAATAATCAAGAAACTTGAGAAGCTAGGAGTCAAATATGTGACCGCGGTCGTGGAAGAAGGCGGTGTGGAGGTGAACCAGCTCTTCTTTCACGATCCGGATGGTTACATGATTGAGATCTGCAATTGTCATGTTCTCCCTGTCCTTCCGATCGCCTCATGCCCCCTCAAGAAGATCAATCAAGTCGAATCATCCTTATATGGTATGGTTATAACTTACAAACCTGCGTTGAATTGATCACAAAGAGTGATGATTATGTGGTATTTGTTTATATAAGTGTAGAACATGATATCTAACATATTTGATTTGGGGGTGTTGATGAAAATGCAGATGAAACAAGATCAAAGAGTTACTTATGTGGAGAAGATGAGGTCTTGATGATGGACAATTTGTTGATAGACATGATGGGTATCTCCTTCTAAGAGTAGATTCATGTTAGTTGAATCCAGAGAAATCATTTGAACGTAGATATATAATAAAAGTAAAAGAAAGAAAATCAATTTGTAAAATATGAATATTGTTTTCCATTTCTACTTTTCTTTCAAGTTTATTATATGACAATTAAGATTAAGCAAGCCTGTATTCTTATTATTATTCAAATGACTGGAGAGATACGTAAGATTGAATACTTTGTTTGCTTCAGAGAACAATATAAAAGTTCACAAAACTAACCATTATATAGATATTATATACTCATACTCATATAACAATATATCAACAAATGAATAAGTGCCACATGTGTTATGTATTCACTTTCCATCCCATATCACGTATTTATATTCCGGTACTACTCTCTTAGGAAAGGGTGTCTTCTCCTTTTCTCTAGTTTTATGGGATAACACATCAGCGTCATATCACTTTTTTTATTTCGTCAGTTTTTATAAAATTTATCTTCCGGGGCCGGGTATTCCCCACCCAATGGTTTAGGACTGGTATTCCTACCTGGGCCGGGTACTCCCCACCCACCGGTTCCCACTCCGTGTCTTATTACAAGCATTTCTACGGGATTCAATTAATCACTTTCATTATGGTCAAGTTGTTTAAGTCATATATCTTTAGAATCTTTTCCTTTCGGTAGTAAGTAACTAAAGATATTAAATGTGTACGCAACCGTGTCTAACGTATATTGTCAGTAACCACATAGAGTTAATTTGTAATAAATATGACAATCTTTAACCACATAGAGTTAATTTGTAATAAATATGACAATCTTTAACCACATAGAGTTAATTTGTAATAAATATGACAATCTTTTTATGGTTTGCATTTAAACTAATCCAAAATATCTCTCATCCACGTACATATATATGTACAAAGTATTTTTCTACACAAAATACACGAAACTATTAGGATGCGACATATGTATTTACATGATTATGCATGTGTTTGTTTAATTACACAATATGTGTATATAACTACACATATAATTTTGCACCTACTGTATTTATTTAAAAATCATTATTATCAGCATGTTTTTAAAAAAGTTTTATTCAAAAGATATTTTTATACTCAAACTAAAAATAACATAAGTATGATTTTATGGTAAATTTATTAAAAATATTGCATTATATAAAAATTATTTGTTTTAAAATAATTAGAGGAATTATATTTTAAAAAAATTCAAAAGTGAAGTTATTTCTTTTTTGTCCATTCAACCGTATTTAACTTTTTATTGTTTACATTTAACTTTTTATTGTTTACAATATTGTTACCGCAACAACCCTAACCATTAAAAATGTTTGATTAAAGTCCAAGCGCACTTCGTAGACTTCTTACTCAAAACTATTATTATATTTATTTTCTTCGGAATTCAAGATATATATACAAAATGATATCCGGCATTAAAGCTTCTAAAATGACGTCGAATGTTTATTAGAGGGGTATTTTATTGGTACAACCAATTTATTTCATCTTCTTTATATTTTTCTATACATACAAATAGATAAATGAAATGAGATAAAAACAATAGGGTGTCTTAATAACATAAATGAGTGTTTGATCAGATCAATCATTAATCGTGTTGGTTTGTAACGCATCAATTAGCTATTCATTCTAGTGATGAATAACTTTATTACCTATCAGTCTTGTAAATGATGAGCAACTATTTTGATTTGATGGAAGTAGAACTTGTTCGTTTGCTTGTTCGTTATGCACGTCTCACATTATACTTTTGAGAGATTTTGTTCCTAAGAGTGTACGACGTCTCTTTATGCACTATTTGAAGATACATACTATTAGGAGTGTAAACGAGTCATACTATTAGTGATGTAAACTAGTTGAGGGAGTTTGGCTCATTTTGACTTTCGAGTTCTATATCCATTTGAGTCTCTCTAGAAAAACTTTTCAAGGTCGAGGTCGACTCATTTATTCTTTATTAATTATGTAATTTCTACTAAAAATTTGTATCTCCTCTCGACAAAATAATATATACATCAAGGAAGAGACTCATATGTTTCTTACAATCTAGGTATGTGACTAGTGCATGTACTAGGCCTGTCGATTTTATCCGTACCCAATTAGCCTGCCCGACTCGATCTCACCCGTACCCGAAGAAACCCGACCCGTTACCCGAACAACCTCGAATACTGATTAACCCGATTCTTATTCAAGTCGGGTTTCGGATAGACTCTCAAACCTCAAAAACCCCGAATGACCCGAACAGATTAACTCAAATCCGAATAACCCAATCAACTGACATTATAATTAAGTAAAATGTATGTATACACTTGTTTAGATTGTCCAAATTGATCAAAATATTTGTATACAATTATATATTTAAGCGCATGTTATAACTTATAGGAGTAAAATAATTTAGGTCCGCTAATTTTATAAGATTTCAAAAGAAAACTCACTAAAATCTACTAAATTAAGTATGTTGTTTAATACCAATACCTGACCCGAACAACTCGAAACCGATTAAACCGATTGTTATTCAGGTCGGGTTTCGGGTAGACTTTCAACCGTAAAAAACCCGAATAACCCGACCCGATTAACTAATCCGATCAACACCCCTAGAATTTATCATACTTCATTTGCTATATTGTAGTTTTTTTCATAATTAAATTAGTGGATAATCATATCATTGAACTTTCTAGTCTGTCACCGCAGTGGGCCAGAAAATATATTTTTATTTATTAATTAGGTTATGAAATTAAATGCTTTCTTGTTTTATTGTAATTGCTTTAAATGCATTACATTATATAGTATACTAGATTAGTCCCGTGTATTACACGGATTGAATAAATAAAATATTAAATAATGTACTAAAAAATTATGCATTATAAAATCATGATTAAAGATAAAATATGTTTATAATTACGTACAAATAACTATTTTAAGTAAATAAACAATTATGTATTTTTTTTACACTTTTGTTTTAAAAAATTGTGATTTTTAAATATTTTATTTTAAGAAAAATGATAAAAAAAAGTTTGTTGTATTCTGTATTTTATAAAATTTCTATTTTTAAAAAGTGTGTTTTTAATAGAAAATAGGTTTTTAATTTATTAAATTATACATTTTTAATTTGAATATGATACGAGTAATATTATTAATATTCAGTATTATTATTAACAACATAGAGAAATGAGAAAATAAAAATAATGAGTCTTACAATTGTGTCACGCTTACTTTAGTTTTTTTTTTATAGATAGATGGATAGGTTAAAACCATTAATTAAACAGATTATACTTAGTAATAAACACGAATAGTTACAATATAATATTTTAATATAAAATATAATTATAGTTATATATACGTAATAGTTCAAGAAATAAAATAATTATACTAATTTTAACTCTCTTATCTAAAAAGTTTCATATTTAAACATTCGTTTTAAGTTTTTTTTTAAATATTTTTTTATAAAAGTCTTGTTTTTTAAAAATGTTGGTTTGTAATGATTCTTGTTGTTTCAATAAGACAGTTTTTAAAAAAATTCACTTGTTTATAACTTTTTTTAAAAACAAAATGATTTAAAATATTTTGTTTAAAAAAGGTTTAGTGTGTTAGAAAATTTCATATTATATAAAATTTTAGTTTTTTATTATTTAGATTTTAATTAAAAGATGTGATTTCCAATTTTCTAAATAAAATCTATTTTTATAAAAGATAGTTTGATTTTAATAAGAGAGAGAAATATAGCAATTAATATAATTTATTTTTAATAAAAGAGAGAAATTTATTTGATATTTAAATTACTATAATACCCCTTTGGAGGGAAAATTGATATGTGTATGTCTAGAAGAATGACAAGTGGCAAAAAAATGAGATAAGAGAATAACAAGTGACAAAAAAAAAACTTGTTTTATTAGAGGTTATAAATGTTTATATTTCATTAAGTTCTTTTCGTGGAGCTCAATTACACATAGAATATGTCTTTAGGAGACACTTTATTATGTATTAGGTACCGTTGGACTATTTAGGCTACCCTGATTAAATTTCAAATTCAAGGTTTCTTATAAAAGTATTAATAATCAGGCACTCATGTTTGTCAAATTTATTACTTTATTTTGCATACAACGAATCTTATATTCCAAACTAGTTAAGATAGGCTAACGCACCCGGGTTAACTACTTATTAACATTCTAATTTTTCTACTTTAAAAATACATGGTAACAGCACCTTACGTCTAATGACCGTAACAACACCTTCCCCACAAGAAGTTTTTTACCTTAAAAAATAATAATTAAGAATTTTAATATGGAATCACGAAGCCTTCTGACCTAGTGATAGACTCATGGCTTCCCAAATGGGAGGTCGTTGTTTCGAGTCTTGCTCGGACAAAAAATGCTCTGGGCTGAGTAGGAAGTTTTTGTAGTTATAAGTTTCTTCCTAATTGGGTTGAGGGCGGGATCCCGACTAGAAACGACTAGATGCGTCCGATTAAGATAACATATATCTTACGAAACAGTGTCGTACAATTGTTGTTCAAAAACAAAAATCTTAATTGGAATACACAAAAGAACATAATGATACTGCCATTACAGACTACATTGGCATGACTCATTTTGACAATCTAATGAAGTACAAATAATTTCTCACACTCTTGGAACAACAGTTTGGATAATTGGATTCCCATTTGTGCCACAAATGCACCATTGCCTTCTTATTTATGATATTCTTGTTCTCTTTAAGTAAAGTGTGAAACTTTAGTTCCTTTTGTTGTAAGTTATTAAAAATGGTCATTAAAGGAAACACACTATGTAACCTTATGTTCATATGGACTTTACGGCCTTTTGCTATGTACATTGTATTAATAAGAAATACAAAAGACAAGTTCCTTTTAATTTATCTCATGATCAACCAATTCTCGATTGGCACTCAAATCACTAATGACATTAGTCACCCTTTCAAAAATGTCATTGTCAGTATTTAGTTCTTGGTTCCGCTCTCCTCTTGACATTGGTGTATCCTCCATCACCGTCTTATAATCATTTCTCTCTCTTTATCATAGCCTAAGACGTTCACAACGCTACTTTCTTGTTTAGTATAACTCTTTAACTATTCCTCCGCCCCCTCATTTGTAACATCCATGAATTGGATGATCTATTGGATTGGATGGTTGTAGAATGTGTCAATTTCATATTTGAAATATGTATTACGGTAGGAAATGCAAAATGTGTTGTACTTTTTGTAACACTTTTTCTGGTATTTTAGTTTTCATCTTATCCAAATCTATAATATAATAAAAAAAGATTTTTAGTGACACGTGTTATCATTCTAGCATATCAAAGAACATGTGTCATCATTCTACCATATCAAAAAAAATTCTTTTTCCGCCTCCCTCTCGTAATAAATACGAAAATTATAAAAAACAATCAATTTGACTTTTATTTTTTACTAAAATATGTTAAAACAAACATATTTACATTTGGGTTTCTTGTCTCTCATATTAAATGATAATTATTTTAAATAAATAAACTAAACTATCAAACATCTCAAATATAAATATTTTTATTTTAATAATTTATTAATACATACTAATTTATATGATGTCAGACATATTTTATATTTAAATAAAAAATAATAATTTTTAATTTTATTATTTGTTATAATAAATATTCATTATATTTTTATTTCGACAATTATTAATAACATCTAAAAAAATAAAATATTCATAAAATTAATAATTTTAATATATTTTATTTGTTTCACCCATATAATACATGGATTATAACTTATCATCTATAACATCAACTTGTGATATTTATTTACTGTAAGCCTAAAAGGATCACGACATTATTTCATCATTATTCATTACCCCTTACAAATATTCCCTTAGAATTTTACTCTTACCTAGGATTAATTCCTTTGACTATACATGTTTGTTCTATGAGCTTCTTTTACTTCAAGGTTTGGATGATGACTTGTAATGCAAGTTATGTTTTTGTACTTACTAAAATATTATACAAAAAGGTTAACTTTTTGTTTAATTTATATTTTATAATTTTGTTTACTTATATTATGTAATATAAACAATAATTACAAAAGTTATATACAATATAGAAGAAGTAAAAAATATATTATACTTTCTATTTTATAAAATAAATAAAAATATACATTACTTTGTGTTTTATAAAATAAATAAAAGAATTTTTAAAAAATATCTTTTTTTTTCTTCATTAAAGCTCGGTTTAGGAATTGGTTTGGAACTCGAATGGGTAACCCTACCCTATCTGGTTACTTTCGAGTTGGCTTTAATCCCACTGCAAATCAGGCTCGACATAAACCGGTTTCAACTTTTTGACCGACCTACACGGGTTTGGAACCTAACTGGTTTCAAATAAAGCATGGTTTGCCCACCTCCACATGTATGTTGGTCAAGAATTGGATCATTAGAATATGTCATAGAACTGAAATTACTATTAGATCGATTAAGTATTTTTATGGTATTATTGAAATTCCAATCAGATGATCCAGAAAGAATCATGAACCAGAACGTATGTTTCCATTATGAAAAATACTAATAGTACTTGACATAGACATAGACACAGACAAAACACTTATATTTGGAGAACTCTCACAACGTCTCGTTGAAACGATATAATGTTTCATGAAAGTGTCGTTTTGTTGTTTGTTGAAATTCAGTTCGGTTTTCATCAACACAAACTATGTCAGCTGAAGATTGGCCTGCATGTGTCAGCACTAACTTAATTACGACCAATTGACTGATTAGTGTTGATCGTCTAGTTGGTGTGGATCACATAGTTGTTGCTAATTGCTCAACTGCACTTGTTGATCAGTAAGTTCCTATTGATGGATCAGCAGGGGCGGCCCTGAGAGTGGGCCGGGTGGGCAATCGTCCAGGGCCGGTCTTCTCAGAGGCACAGAATTTTAACTTTTCTTATATATTATATATATGTTTGTATTTTTTTATAAAAAAGAAAACTATAAAACTATTAATAAACCCAATAATATTTTAATTATTTAGCCTATTAAATCTTACATTAGAGTTCATTAACATTTTAAATAGTTTAGCCTAATACCATTTACTCAATCTAAATGCAACTTTATATAATAATGTCAATCTAAACCCGATTCGCTTAAGTAAATTAGATCATTTTGCTTAAATATCGTCGTTTTGCTTTTTGTTATAACAATTATCGTCGTATTATCAATATTTTATATACAAATTATTCGATTTAATTTTTTTTCTATATGTCGCAGGGGCGGACTTACATGGAGTGGAGGGTTAGCCTCCGCTAACCCATACCCCTCCACTAACCCTCAACACGTGTAGTGTAAAAATTAAAAAAAAAATTATGTTTTTATGTAAAAATTTTTTTTATGGTTTTACGTTACCCCTGAGAAAATACTATTTTACCCTTAAATTTTTTTAAACTCAAAACTTTAAAGAAAGTTTTAAATTTTATAAAAATTAGTATAATATTTTATAAAAAATATTAACTTTTATAAAAACATTAATAACTAATTAACCCAATTACCCAAAATACCCAATAACAAGCCTAAAATTTAATTAAGCCCAATTAAATCAAGACTTCAAGGTAAACTTTCTAGGCTTTTCTTTTTCTTTTTTACACTATAAAATTAGAGATTTAGGGTTTATATTATTTAATTTCTAATATTTAAGTGTTATTTGCAAGATTTCAAGAGTAGGATATTGATTAATGGTTATTTGATTCAATTTTTAAAATTTAGGGTTTATTGGCAATTAGGGATTTGATATTAAAATTAGGGATTTGAATTGTGTTATTTGTTATAAAATTAGGAATTTGAAAGATAAAAAAAAAAGTTTTTATTGGCAATTTTTTCTAAAGAAAATTTCAAGAGTAGTATATTGGTTATAATAATTATTTTACTGGATGCACCCGCAACCGTTAAAAGATGTTTTTCTAAACTGATGCTTATCAATACGGATTTACGGAATTGAATGGGGGAAGAATATTTAAACAATGCTCTAGTATGTGCGGTTGAAAGGGAAACGTTTGACGAAGTAACAAATGAGGATGTAATGCTTCGTTTTCAAGCTATGAAAAACCAAAGAGTAGAGTTCTGAGATTAATTAGGTATTTGTTTAACTTTCTTTATTATCATATTTTTTTTCTTTTATTTGTATTAATGTACGAAAAAAATTTTGAATTACGTTACCCTTGAAATATTATTCTAGATCCGCCACTAATATGTCGTATATAGGGCCCATTTTACGTTATCGCCCCGGGCCCAGGGTCTTTTATCGGGCCGGCCATGTGGATCAGTATCTATTGTTCATCGGTTCCGACTAATTATCAACTCTTACGAGTTACGATGGCCAGTTTTCATTTATTATTAGTTCACTAGCTCAATTGGAAGCAATTTTCAAAAGCCTTTTATGTATGAAATAATTTCTTAGACAGATCAGAGATCCCCATCAAATTTTACAAGAAGACCCTCATCATGGGCTCCACCCCGCCATGGGCCATGGGAACGTTGCTTCTTGAAACCTTGAGGTTCTTTGGTGCCGAAAATCTTATTAGTCTCAACTTTGCATCCACTTCACACCTTATAGCATATAATGATATTTAATTAGATATTCCTTTGGTATCAAATAAATCTTAATTAACTGTAATAATTTAATAACATTAAAATCATCATCAAATATAAATAATAGTAGTTTACTCTGTTAACAGTACATGATTGTCAAAAGGAATACAATATTAAATTTACAACAAAATGTTTGCATGTTAAAAAATAAGAAAACCTCAACACGGGTAGTGCGTGAATGGCTAACGTAACAAATACGAAAGGGGTAATTTTATGTATTCGACTTGGAAATACGATCATTTCTGCACAAAATCCGCACGTTTGTGCATGAAGAATGGCAAGTGATGGTTACATATGAAATTATGAACTCAAATTATTCATATATTTCAATATCTTTTAATTTAAGAAGAAGCTAAAATATCAATTTAATAGCTTTAGTAGCTAAAATATTAAATAGCATTAAAATTTATTTAATTATAAAATAATATTTTAAGATAAGATGATTGAAATTACGTGTGGCTGAGTACTATAAGTAATAATATAATAATATCAATTTTTTAAACTTTTTTTGTTTTTTTAAATAACATTTTGTTTTAAAACAAACTGTTTTATAAAAATATTATTTTAAAAGTATCCTTATTATAACTTTTTTTAATTATTTTTGGTTTATATAAATTTTACGTTATAGAAACATCAATTTTAAAAGATTTCGTATTTTTAAAAAGTTTGATGTCTTAGGAAAAAAATTTATTTCATAATAATTTGTTTATTTAGAAATAACATTAACAAAAAGATCTCATTTTATATTAATTAAAAAAATATTTCTAATCTATAAAATAATTAAATAATATTATTAGTAATTAATCTCCTAATATAATAGGATAAAGAAGCATGAATATTTTGATAAAAAGAATATGGTATTGTCACGTGTCCTTTCTAGTTACCATTTTATAAAAGTAGTAAGATATATTATTTAGTTTTATCATTAGGGGTGTTTCTAATAATTTAGGTGTCTAATGCGAGTTGTAAGAAATAGGTCTTCAAAAAATAAAGTTTATAAATTATAAAATTAAGTAGTACGTCGATAATTGTTATAATAACAAACAAAACAAAATTGTAATACACTAAAACCTAATTCACATAAAACACACTATTTAATTTATAAATTATAAAATTAAGTAGTACGTCGATAATTGTTATAATAACAAACAAAACAAAATTGTAATACCCTAAAACCTAAACTCTAAACTCTAATTCACATAAAACACACTATTTAATTGAACCTTTCTCATATAAATAATGTATATTAAATTTATAAACGAAAACTAAACTAGATCAACTCAATTTAATTCATCTTAGGCCATAACTTATTTGACATGGTACAACATAAGCCTCGTGTCGCTATAAAACATTTCACAACTAGACGATTATTCCTTCTAAATTTACAAAATATCATAGTTACTTAGCTGATGTGTAAAAAGAATTATAAATTATGTATTAAAAATATGTGTTCTAGTAATATGATTTTTTATAAGTTTAGTGAAATTCATCCTTTGAAAACAAACGTTAAATAGGTATGGCAAACTTACTAAAATCCAAACAAGTAGTAACTATGAAATAAATATCATTATAATAGTTATAGAACGGCTTCCAATTTAATTCATAATTATCTATCACATGTAAGATTTAAACTTTAATATGTAGTAACTATGAAATTGATATCATTAGGTATTGTATATTTAAAGAATCTATATGCGTACTAAGCAAAGATAAATATTATAGTTTTCAATTACATCTATTATTGTCTAACTACATACAATTTATCTAAAAATAAGTTAAGCTATAAAATGATATATAAATACCCACGTACATGTTAACATTTTGCATAGATGCAAAGAGATGGAGACAATTTCATTCAAGATTGTCATCTTGGCTGCCCTTGTGATCATCAATTGTGGTTAGTTTCGAAAACTTAATATTATCAAAAATTGCATTGGTTGTTTATCAAAAAATTTCAATGTTTATGGGAAGTTCAAAACCAAAGCCCCGTATAAAATAACTTAGCCCTTGGGTTTGCCACAACATCGAGGCACCTATAATCATTCTACGGGCAAAGTAGACCTCGTCAATGCTAATAAGGTAGATTTTTTAGTACGCTCGTGTTGTTTCTGAGTTGCTCGTGTTGTTTTTGAGTTTCCTAAGCTGCCAGTCTATTATCTTTTCTTTTGATCTTGTTGATCATGTGTTCAACACAATTTATTTGATATAGTATTTCATTACATTCGGCACATTAGGCATTTTCGTAATTAGTTATTGATATCATTCATGACCTCATACGAGCAAATTCTAATAACATGAATGAATCGTATATTGCGACATCTTGTTGGTTAGCTAGAAAGTTAAGGGGTCAAATACTGTATTTTACAGGTTGTGATGTATTTATTATAAATAGTCGTTATTTAAAAATTAAACACCAGACCTTAATAACAAATTGTTACTATTACTTTTTTTTGTAATTAACAGAATCAAATTGGAGAGCTGTTGAAGGAGGAGATGTTACAAGTAACCCCAATGACACGATTTTGAAAAGTTGTAAAGAGAATGGCGACTGTAGTTGCAAATGGTTTTGGCAAGACCCAAAATGTAAAGAAGGGTCATGTAAATGTGGTTAAATAACCAATCTTTAATGTGACAACAATATGAACTCTAATAATCAAGTTTCTACGTGTTTATTGTTTATTAGGTTTTCAAACTTTTATTTTTCATCTTTGGCAATACGGAAAAAGATTGTGATCTGTGTTTAACCAAAATCATAATACTCAAACTAGTGTGATTAGTTTGTTTTTTAAGAAATGAGACAAAACGGAATTAAATAGATAGAACCTATTTTTAACTAGGTTGCAACTTTAATCTTATCAAAATCAAATAGTTAACCAAGACATGCCATTTTTGTTTTATGGTTTACTTGTTATGTTACATGTTTTCGAACAAAAGCTTGGACCCAATATCAATAGTTGAAAATTGAGGTGTGTGTCTATATGTATGGGTGTGCAAAAATATCCGTACATGAATTATTTAAAAATCCAAACCCTAAATATGCTGAATTTTTAGGATTCAGATAGTGTTTATGAAAATTTTTAAATATTAAGATATTCAAATTATTTGACATATCTTTATCATAACTATTAAATAATAATTATTGATTAGAAATTTTGGATATTCCGAACATATTTTAAAATCTCTGGATATTCTAAATTTTTTAATAAAAATTACTGAAACTTTTTTAAAAAAAATTATTAAAATTTTTATTAATTTGTTAAATAATACATATTATTTTAGAATTTGGATATTTGTTCGGATATCTGAATTCGAATCTGAAATTTTGGATATCCCAAAAAATTTCGGATCTGAATTCAAATATTAAAATCCACTATCCAAAATTTTCAGATATTCGATTTGAACATCCTTATCCATATGTGTTTGTGTTTGTATAGAAACTAGCAAAAAAACCCCGCTCAATGCGGCGGGCCTTCTTGCTTTATTAATTACTGCAACTTACAGGAGTTGCTTCCAACTTCATACCATACAAAATAATACGTGAAACATTTTATGTATTTAGTTTATGTACATAATGAACAACAATACATAGGAGAACATCGTAGCTAATTTATGGTTTTTTTCATAGGTGGCTACAAAAGATATAGCAAAAGAGCTCGTATTGTCCTCATTTACATGTTGTTGCAAAAAGTGTTGTGGCGGGGGAACTTTTAGGATCTGCAATGATAAAATATGTTAGATGTTTTAATAACGTTTTGATAACAAAGTAATATAATATATGCGCGAAGACCAAAATGAAAGGTGTTTGAAAGTTACTTAGGAAGTTTGCGGTAGACTTAGTTTTGTAGCTTTTTACATTGGTTGGCAAAAAAAAGTGCAAAAGATACCGGTACCATATTCAATCTGGGTGTAGCTGTTTCGGCCTTTTTTGCGATGTACTTGTCTCTGTAAAATATACCAAAGAAAATGGCAAAGAAAGACCATTCAGTATGTATTTGATGCAAGTGTTTTTTTAGAAATTAAGAATGTGTTTACGCACCTGGTGAATGTTCTCGAGGTCTTTTCGGTTGTTTTGCTGAAGGTGTTTCTGGTTGTGATATAGTTGTTGTGTGGATTTCTGTCATAGGAAGAGACCTTGCTGATTGAAAAACTCTTGAGACACATATTGAACCATCTTTTTTTAGTTGTAGATGTAGAAGCCGAGATGTTCCTCTAATAGCGCTGATGATGTCAGGCAAGATTTTTGGATCAGTGAACCCGCGTGTCACCACCATATCCAAGCAGCTGATTTCTAGAGTATCAGTCATGGCCTCGTTGTAGAATACAACCTCAGGAGACCCTGTTTTATCTTCAATTGTGGTATTCACACAGTATCTGTGTTGAAAGGGCATCAAACCACCCAAATAAAAAAGAGAATTGGTATCTAATTGCATACATTTCGTATTTGCTATTATTAATAGAGGTTGATCTTCAACATAAGAGTCTTAAATTTTACAAAAACAAATGTTGTTGCTCGTTTTAGCTACTATGAATAGAAGTTGACCTTCAGCATAGAAGTCTTAAATATTTAGGGAACAGAAAATTGGTTTAATGAGTAAATAATTAATGTAAATACCAAAAATATGTATGTGAGTAAGTGTACCATGATCAGTTGTCTTACCGATAGGTTGGTCCAGGAATTTCATCATGAGTGCCGCACACCCAAACAAATCTTCGAGTTTCATCTTTTTCCTTTAGCGCCGGCTTTGTGCATTCTGAACATGACAGATAGTACCATGTGTGATATGCGTGTATTTCGGTGATCGTTGCTAGACATGTAAACCTTGTTCGCTGCAGTTATGAGAAGTTAGAGGTTTAGTTCTAATGATATGTATGTGACAGCTTTAGGTTAGCTAAACATATATACCACGTGATCGTGTGGATTTTTCATAAGGAGTTCAGCTATTGTTATTCTGTTTTCATTAATGCTTGCTGGGTCCTGTGAAGAACGAAAAGACGTTGCCTTTCGTATGTTCTTAAATCTGGACATAGATTAGAGATCAATATACGCATAGAAATAAGTATCTAAGAAGCTTGTAGAAATAACCTCTTAATGATGGCATGTAGATATGGAATTGGAGGATTTATAGTAGCAGTTGTTGCGTTGGTCGATCCAAGCTGAAACGCCTCTGCAAAAGTGATCATGTTTCGTGTGAGTAACCGCTATTTCATCGTTTGATATTGCTGTTAATATACCTTCGTATTTTGTGACGACTATCGCTGTTAGCACTAAGATTTGGTTAAGAGCATTTTCTCGATCAAACGCCAAAGCCTTTTCCTCCCATAAGGTAACAGAAATAACATTTTCCCTTTTCAATAGCAATATGTTAGTGCATGTATGAGAAATGATCTTGTAGTTAAAATTTCATACCTGTCATCCTGAATTGTCACTTTCAGCCTGGTTCTTTCAGCTGCATGTATCACGTGTGAAACACTCTCAACACGACCTATGTAATCTATTAGTAATAAATGTGTTAGGTTAGTGTCTAATGTTATAGTTTAAAATGTGATTATTTGTCCAGGTGGGCATATATTTACCTGTGAGTGGACTGCCTCTGGGCCAACGATCTTTCAGAATGCCGTATGTAGCAAAATTGTAATAGTAGGTAGGTATGTTTCTATCAGATATTCCTGTGAAAACAGTTCGTCTTCCTATTTTAACCGATGCCTTATGGGGGACGACTTGCATATATGTTCTTGCTGGCACAGGTGTGTATTTGGTGATCATGTAGCATGCTTGTAGGCTGATGATTGAGTCAAAATAAGACTCTTCATTCAAGTCAGCAACGGCCTCTATCGCGTCTCCCTTACATGAAAGAACAACTTTTCATTAGAAGTAAGCACATAAACACATTATAATAAGAAAGTAAAGGCGGGAATACTCACATAAGTGTCCACAAACAGATAGGATAACTCGTGTCTTTGTGAGTATGGCTTCCATTTTCTTATTATTCTAACCTCAATCGCAGCTGGAAATTTTGATGTGTCTATTTCAGCTATACGCTTTGAAGCCATTATATTGCAGCAGGTATGAGTTATGTTAAAACAAAATCATATAGTAAAAATTGAACTATACATGGAGATAAAATATACACTGTAAAATATTTCTAAGGATGTTCAATTTCTTCTAAAAAATCTGAGTATACTATGTTTTTTGTCATGTTAGGTTCTTCATTTTCTTGGGGAACAATAAGAACTTCAGTGCCTGAGGCGAGGTAGCCCTCGAGAAGGCGACATAAAGTTGTCCGTGGCTAAAAATGGGTTGTGGGAGGTAAACCCCTATCTTATTTAGTGATTGGCCTTGGCATTTATTTATTGTCATCGCGTAACATAACTTAAAAGGAAATTGTTTTCTTTTAAATACGAACAGTAGTTCTTTGTCTGTGTAAGTCAGGCAAATGCGTGGTATGTATACACGGCGACCCGTTGCTATTCCAGTTATCACCTGTGCCTCGACAACTCTACGCAATAGCTGAGTGATTATTAGCCTAGTACCATTACATAGGCCTGCTGTTTGATTTATATTACGTAGCAATATAATTGGAGCGTTTACCTTCAATTCAAGCCGATGGGTTGGGAGTCCATTAAAATTTAAAATGTTAAGGTATTCTGTCGGGTAAAGTATTTCAGTATCCCCATGAGAACCTGCAAGAGGTGTTATCGAATCTGAACTAAGGTAAGTCACACTATCACCTGAGGTAATATTAAGAACTAATGTGTTTATCTCATCAGCCGTTTCATTTTTAGGGCAAACAATAACTTTTTGAGAAAGCGTTATAGCTGATGGATTATCAAGTATGGTATGATCATAGATAAAGTGTATTAGTTCTATAAGGGCATCGTTATGAAAGGGTATTGTAAACTCTAATGGTATCTGAATGTTCTTAGAATTTTGTGGATCTTCCTTATCAGGTGTACCTATTGTTCCATCACCCACATTTAATAACCATGTCGAGAAAGCTATGATGTCAGCTATATATGTTGGATCTAGGTTTGGTTTTCTTAAGCGCATGTTTTCGGTTACTTTATAGAGCTTGAAATAACGCCATAGATATGACCTAGGAAGCGATGAAGCCATGATTGTAGATTTTGAAGCCTTAGGTTTTATTGGAAGCATTTGTCGAAAATCACCACCAAATAATAATGATTTTCCTCCAAAGGGGATATCATGATTGTTAAGTAAATCCTTAAGGGTTTTATCTAATGCCTCAAAACATTTACGATCATTCATAGGAGCTTCATCCCAAATAATAAGAGAAGTTTCAGCTAATAGTTGCGCGAGATGTGTATTTTTTTTATATATAACAAAGTGACTCGTCTGTTAAATCTAAAGGAATTTTAAATCGAGAATGAGCAGTTCTGCCAGATGGTAATAGCAAAGAGGCAATGCCAGATGCTGCAATAGCGAGAACAATTTTTCCTTGTGCGCGTAACGCAGAGATGATCGTTGTCCATAAAAATGTTTTACCCATACCACCGTGGCCGTATACAAAGAGCAGAACTTGGTTATTAGATACAACCATATTTGTAACAAACATGTAGACTTCTTTTTGTTGTGGATTTAGTTGTTGCCAGAGCGCCTCATGCTCAACTTTAAGTTTTTGTCTGTCATAATTTTTCTCTTCCAATAGTAACTTGTTTCTTAAATCTAAAAGTAGATCTGATTGTGGTAGTGGTAGGCCGAATTCTGATAAGGATGATGGGTTAGCTACAGAATTGAGTAAGAGCTCGATTTCGTAAAGCACGTATTGTTTCATCTCTTCCTCATTCAAAATGCCATAGCTATGTATAAGGTCGTCGGCCATTTTACGCCATTCTGTGTTCCATAATTCTCCAGGATTTGATATTTCACAGAAGAGAAGCATATGAGTAAATAGTGACCGTAGTTCAGAAGAGGTAGCCCATGTGGCAGCCTCTTCAAACGTATGCAGCCACTCATTATTATCCTCAAGTAATCCGAGCCTCTCACATGCAGCGCGAAACGTAGGTAGTGTTTCACCAGCAACAGTTCGTATATCTTTAAATGATCGACAACCTCTCTGATGAGTTAACAACAAACGTAAGTAGAATGTCTCCCCACAACTGGGATGTGTGTATATTAGTCTACCAATTGTTGGTGTTCTATTAGTTGCTCTTCTCACCCAACATTTTCCTGTGTAGTCCCATCTGTAGTCAGAAAGGTAATCAATGTAACGAAGATGACGTCCTTCAACATCAGTTTGATTATTCCGAAGCCATTCAGTCAAGGTTGTTTTCCTTGTAAATGAATTTGTTACTATTTTGTCCAATTGTTCGTTATCTTTGAAGTTTATGTTCTGTATGTTCTCTAGGTGTACAGCTAATACCTGAACAGGTGGATTTCTTGAATGAATTAGGAAATTAAAAATTCTCTAAGCGGCCTCATGAGGACAAATAAATCTGCCATCAACAAAGTTCTTAATCTCATCAATTTCATAAGTGTGTCCATCTTGTGTATTCTCGGATGGGTACGTTCTTGTAATTCGAAAGCGAATGCGGTCAGCTCCCTTTGAGATATATTTAAATAGGTATTTAATCATCATACTCCAGCCACAATATTCAACGTTAATATGAGCCTGATAATGAAGGCAGAGTGTTTTGTTATACGGCACAACGTAAGCGTTATCTAGTTTAATCCCATTCTTGACCACGAAATTTCCTATTGATCGTCTTCTATAATGTGCGTATCCATTCTTGTCAAATACGGTTTCCGATTCATAGTCTTTAGGAAAACTCTTTATGCATGAACCGTTCAACATGCATGGTGCACTAGGTCTTACAATACCACATGGGCCATGCATCATGAGATTCCTTATAACTTTATAAAGCTCGGGCTCAGCGATAGGATCTGGAATTTTAGCAGATATATAGTTATCAATCTGATCGGCTGTTTTTATCCTAAACGACTAGCTGACCCATAACAACATATGGCAATGAGGTAAGCCTCTCTTCTGAAACTCTATAGTGTAAAGGTCTACATTAAATCGACGTGAAAGAAAGTTTAATACGGTACATACGTAAAAGTAAATAGTAAACGTAAACGAATATTTAGTATATTTACAAATCGACCTGCTGTGACATATCCAAATGGCCTTTTGGTCCTCAAGAAGTTAAGAAGTGAAGCTACTTTAAGTTGAAAGGTTCTGGCAATGATTTCCGAAAGATCTTGTGCCCTAAGCGATGGATATGATGCTATGTATCTTACAATCTCTGGCCATTTAACGTTGCATGTAAATGTGATAAAATATTGTGGATTTCCATGAAGTCTACATATAGCTAGAGCATCCTGATAATGTTTATACATATATCTTGGGCCGCCAGTAAAAGTTGATGGTAAAATAGTTCTTTTCCTGACATCGCGTCCTTCAGTATCGCCTCGAAGAATTGCATCATGAATACCCTGAAGATATTCACATCTAAAAAGGATTTGGTTCTGCCTTATATAGTCTAGACGATTTTGTTCAATACAAACATACGCGTCCACTAAAAATTGCTGGAAAAGACGACCGCCTCTTAATAGCAACGTATATAACCCTAAACGATCATGTAGTCGATAACTGTAGAACATATTCATCGTTAGATGCCTATCTCTAGTCCTTCCCTCTACCTGCAAACGCAGGCCAGAAGACCATCCACTTTCACCATAGATAAATAATAAAGGGTATTGTGACGACATATATAATGGATGCATTTTGTTTACTCGTTGTGGACCGTCATTCCTATGTCATATAATTATGTCAAAATCTTTGGCTAAAGTTTCTTCCTCATATACTATTGCACCAATAGATCCTCTAGTTGGTATGTCATAGGATAAGTCATTATGAGGATTATATAAGCCAACACTAAAGCTAGGAACATCCACTGCGTGGCACAAATCTCTAGCCGTACGGAAAAGCCTAACTAATTCATTACAATCCTCTAAGGTAGAAAGAAGAAGGTTGACGATTTCAGGTTGAAGTTGTATACAGTTTGTGTCACCGAAGAAACGAAGCCTATTAGAAATCTCATTTTCAGTATCGTATATATACATTTGCAAAAAACAGGGTCTTTCATCTGGTGGAGGACATAAACTGCCTATCCAATGATGCACTTGACCCTCAATCCTGAAAACATATGGGCCCGACCCATCGTTAACGGAATCGTCAATCTTTGCACCGAACGATGTCATCGAGAACATGTTGTTGTAAGCACGTATGTTGTCAATGAAATGAGATTGCTCAAAAAGATGTTTGATTATCATAGGCGGCTCATTCCGATGACTAAGTCTAACTCGACCTCCCTTGCAACATTGATTATACCTCACACGGCCGCTAGTAGATGCAGAGACGATACGTTCTTCATACCAAAAAGTAGCATGACAATATTCACAAACGTAATTACAGTCACCACTGTCTACATAAAGTGGTGAGCTGGATGAGAAATAAGAAAGCAAGAATGAGGAGGTAGCATGTTGTTGTGAAAATTGAGAGGCCTCCTGATTTACTACGGAATTTGTAGTGAGCTCTTGCTTGCGCGAACGCTTTCTTGAGGAGGACATTTGAAATACCAGGTAAGTGTCTGCAGGAGCAAAAGGTAACATAAGTGGCACTCATATAACCTAGCATAATCTTTTTTTTGCCATGATATGCACGTCCTATTCACCTAGCTTCATATTAGGCAAAGTTTTCTTCTTTTTTTTCAAACAACGCGTAAAGGCCCTAAATAGCGTTATGAATAAGTAGAGGCAAAAGTGACATTAACATATTAAGAAGAAAGGATAAATAAAGAAGTGACCCTATAGAATTTGCCTTCAAATTCACTATTTAACTATTTATTAGGCATCTGGGCGACTATGAAAAGATAAGGTTGAACATATGATCAAATGAAGTCGAAAGTCTTCGTTCGCTCAGGATTAGCAAAAGATATGGAAGAGGCTTATAATGCTTTTCTGGATCATGAAGAGGAAAGGTTGTTATACACAATACAATGCATTGTAGCTTACAAACAAAAGTATAATAATAAGTCGGTTATTTATTAAGAGATAGCTTCATAATCATATATAATAAGAAAGCATGGGTATATGTCCCTAGGCATCATGAGAATGTAGCTAATGTGAGGTATGGTAGAGAGATAAAAACCTACCAGTATTTTGTGACATATTTAATCACCAAAAAAAACTCTTTATGAATAACAGCGGCCATAATGACATGAGTGTACTGTACATAACCCTAAGAAGAAAGGAAAAACAAAGAAGTGGCCTTGAAGACTTTGCCTATAAGGTTCAACATATGATGTTCAAACAATTTGGTCAATCAAGAACAACAAAAGATATGAAAGAGACTTATAATGCCTTTCTCAATCATGTAAGGAAAAGCTTGTTATACTAAATATAATGCCCTCTAGCCTATAACCCAAACTATAATAATAAGTCGGCTATTTATTAGCAGATAACCTCTTAGTCACACGTAATAAGAAAGCATGGATATATGACCTCAAAAACCATCAGAATGGAGCTGATGTGAGATATGGCAAGGAGGAAAAGACTATCTGTACATAGACATATTTAATCGCAAAATAAAAAGCTATTTTATTTAAGGCCATGTTACCAAGTCAAGGATAAATCGCAGGTCCAGTGATGTGTGACGTGGTTACATTTTTTTACGCAGCACAAATTGCATCTGACGATCGAAAGAAGGGACGATGAGGGTGACAACTATATGACTCGAAAGCGAAGGCGATTCCAGATTGATAAATCTGTGAAATGCTACCCTATAAGTGGTATCCTGTTTTTAGATTTTCATTACGACTCAGCCGGGCCTGCATCAGTTAACAACCTTCGTTTATGGGCCCACTAATTCTTCAATGATATAACTCATTGTAAGAAAATAGGCTTGGGTGATAGCCACATGCATGAACAACCACAACAAACTAATCTTACAAAGAAATCTAGGAAACTAAGTTAACTGTATCAGATTAGTATGAGCACAATTCCTTTTGCAGTGATTAACTGAATCAGGAAAGTCTAGGCCTTTGTTATTTTGACAGCAAAAATCAAAGAACTCCTAAACCGAAAACCTATATGAATTTACAGGCATGAAAAGGAGAAGAAATGAAGCATCACAGATATAAATCACACGCAGAAAGCCCAAAAAAGAGGTCGTAAACATACCTGCAACCACCTTAATGGAGACAACAGAAAATTTCCTGGTGAGGAAAAGGGAACAAACATTCAGTGAATAAACGAAAATTATTCGCGTATAAAAAGAAATCCATTAAAATATTGATGTGAAAGCCATTTGGAGATGAAACAGAAGCACAATTTTTCCAAAATTAGATTAGTTCTAGAAATGAAATAAATTGAACAATTAAACTTAGTGACCATTAAATGGAATTCTAATGCAAAAGCAAGCATAATGAAAGGCACGAGTAAGGTTTAATTATACAAATTAGATTGCAAAAGGCCTGTTTTTCATCAGAAACATCAGCACGTTAGCTAACATAAGGTTGCCTAGCACCATCTACATGAATTTCCTCCAAAAAGCAAAACCCTAGACGCATTTACGATTCACGAACATAGACGAACTTCGAACTACTTTGATCCAAATGCTATAAAACCACCTCTTCAGAGAAAAGAGCAGATGGATGCCTCAAATAAAGAAGAAGCATCAATAGGAAAAACCAATGAATTAAAAAATAAAGGCAGATGAAGGGAAAAAGGAGTATGTGTTTGCAAAGAAAGACGGAGAATAGGGCATAAACGCACCTGTAAGAGGTCTGATCGAAACCCTAAAGACACCCCTGTTGATGAAAAAAATTCAGAGATGCAGCAACAATAAGGAAGAAGAAAAAGATAATGAAACACAAAATCCACTTACCGAGAGGATCAACACCGAAGATTTATGCGAATCTACAGAGAAAGCTCAAAGAAGAAAGAAGGCGGTGTTTTGTAGGAGGAAAAAGGCGGGTGTTTTGTAGGAGGAATAAGGCGGTGGAGAGTTTATGCTTTATGAGGTTGTAAATGATGCTTCAAGTGTGTGCTGTTTGGTTTTTAAAGTATAGATAATGAGGTGTGTCGATATGTAATATGTGTGTATAATAATATGCATGTGTATATATATAACATATTTATATAATATAATATAATATAATAATTGAACAATGTAGGAATTCGGATCGTGAATTACTTCTGATTTCTTCTCATTGGATGTGGAATTTCCAATTATACAAACACAATTAATACAAGATGTAAGAATTGGGTCTTGCATCGGGTTAGGTTTTGGTAAAGACTCATTAAGTCATTATTCTAAACAGGGTAAAAAAGACACAATTACGTGCAAAAACGACACAACGAGTAGCAATTACAAGCAATAAGACATAATGACGAGCAAAAATGACATAATTAACAGAAAAGACACACTGAGCTAGAAACATATAAATTCTAAACCTACAAGTTAAAAATACAAAATCTAATCTTAAAATCTAAGATCGTAGAATTCCATGAGCCGGTTCTAATGCCGCTAGAATGAATCAATTGGAATTCTTGTGACCCACTTTATGGGTGGCTAAAAAAAATCCTTTTTAGGCCTTTTGCCTTTTTATAAGAACTTTACTTGTAAGAATTAAAAAAGGACAATGGAATCATAAGAAGTCATGAATTCATTCATCAAATTGTTTGTTACAATGATACAAAAGACACAGCTATCGCCTATAATTTATAGTACAAATGAATTCATAGCATATACTAGTAAGCACATAATACACGTGGCATTCCTCATTAAAGGCAGCTCTAAGTGTACAAGTCAACTTCACCCGCATCAATTGTTTTCTTCACTTGCATTTACTAATAGTCTACCCTCATTGAAGATGTCTTCACCTATAGCCATCTATACATAACATATTATGACTATTCATCTCATTGGTTAAGCCACCAGTAGCGACCAATACATCCGCAAACCGCAACCACCAATTATTCACTTGTAGTGGTGAATAGTTATTATATTACTACATTAGCATCTTCTCTGACTCCTTCATTTAGAACTTGAATCTTCATTGACTTCAATTTGAGAAGTGTATCTCTATCAGAGTTTTTCAAATCCCAATGTTCTTCTATTATGATATAATGTAAACTTGGTATTTGAATTACCAAACAATATTTCCAATGGATGTAGTAATTCTTTCATCCGCAGCTTGTTGTTCTTGGCTTCAGCTTTGTTAAATAGATAATTATTATATTCAATGTCCTCAAGAAAAAAGACAAATCAACCATATATTGTTCTCTGACTTTGTTAACTGTCATCTAAAAGTTTAAGTTCACATATTGTACATAGAATTCCTATCCTAGTTTTCTTCTTTCAATTAATTCAAATTATTCTTATCATAATACAAATGAGTGATTGAATCTGATTGTTTGGTATTCTTCTTTTGAGGAAGAATATTCTTTGGTTTAACTTGGAAGACATCTTCAATATTCTCTTTTATTTTCCTTTCTTTACACTTTCTCTCTTTATAACATCTTTGTATCCGATAAAATCATCCTTTCTTGCAAGACTTCCGATTAGACCTTCAAACTCATATCCTCTTGGTCAACTCAAGACGAGAAAATTCCATAGGATCATGTTATGACACTTGAATGATTTCCATGTAAGATGTATAAATATGTACCAGGCTTGAATATCTTTTAATCATGAAAGCATTCTATGCATCATTAAATTTACAAGCAATAATCGAAACATTGTGTATATCTCTTAGTATTGAACATCTAGAACTAATCTCCTTAACGGTTGTACTAGGTTTAGCTTATTGATTAAGCTTCTCCTTATTAATCATTCTAGGTGTTTTTGAAGCAATGGATGTTCATTAGAAGATGTAAATTTTGCTATTGCTTATTTTGATGATCTAGTTGTTGGTTTTGTTGTTGTTGCTGCTTGATGTTGAATTGCTTAATCTTTTAGAAACTTTCTTGTATAATCTTTCATTATCTCTAGTTTCATTCTTACAAATATCTTACGATTGAAATTTCAGTTAATTAAAAAATCTTTTCATATCATCTGCTTTCATCTTCTCGAGATACAATGATGTTTTAGTTGAAAAAGATTGTTAGTTTCTTTGAGACCGCTACCGGTTCTTGTACTAAATCATCTTTTCCATGAAGGATATCTTCATAGGTTTTGATTGCTTCATTCATTTGATCGTTATTCTATGTTAAGACAAGATCATCATTATATCTTATTCCTATCATGAACATAATCTTATTGTTTACATGATAAACATCTTGAGTGTTGAAAGGGATAATTGGTATAATTTGCTTGCCCCTCGTTATCACAAAACCGGTTACATATATCAACAGGAAATCCCATTTAATTAGGGATGAAATCAACTAACAATATTATCTATATTTAACCGATATACATGCCAACTATACAATATCTATTAGACCCCCGCAGTCGAAGCTGGAGGTTCACGAAGGCTGAGACTGGTATGAAAATCTTCAAAGAGGGCTTTAGGAAGGCCTTTCGTAAATAGTCAGCAATCTGGTAGCGGGATGGAACGTGAAGAACGCGCACGAGACCTCGTTGAACTTGTTCACGAACGAAGTGGATGTCAAGCTCAATGTGTTTAGTTCGTTGATGCTGGACTGGGTTACCGGATAGGTAAATTGAACTTAAATTATCACAATACACTAATGAAGCATGAGTGAGTGGCCGATTGAGTTCCAGAAGAAGGTTTCGAATCCAACATATTTCTGCAACAACATTTGCAATACCTCGGTATTCGGCTTCCGCGCTTGAACGTGAGATGGTTGATTGGCGTTTCGAGGACCAAGCTAGCAAGTTGTTACCAAAGTATACGCAGTATCCCGACGTGGATCGACGAGTGTCGGGACACCCTACCCAATCGGCATCAGTGTAGGCACGTAACGAGGTCGAGGTCATCGGTCCAAGAGTAAGCCCAAGATGAGAGGTGCCCCGAATGTATCGTATGATACGCTTTAAACTATCCCAGTGCGGAAGGTGCGGGGAATGCATGTGCATGCAAACCTGTTGGACCGCGTACGAGATGTTCGGTCTCGTAAAGGTGAGATACTGGAGGGCTCCGGCCAAGCTTCTGTAAAGGGATGGGTCCTCGAACTCGGGGCCGTCTGAAGGAAGCTTTCCTTTAGTGTCAACCGGAGTTGCAACGGGTTTGCAAGAGGTCATGTCGGCTCGATTTATTATGTCTTGCGCGTAATTCTTTTGTGAGAGGAACATTTCGTTACCCGTTCGTTTTACTAATATCCCCAAGAAATAGCTTAGCGGCCCCAAATCTTTCATTATGAATTCCGAGCTTAGATGGTCCATCAGGTTAATACGAAGTTTCTCAGATGATGTCCTGAGAAGTATGTCGTCCACATATAAAAGCAAATATGCGGTGTCGGAACCGTGATGATAGGTGAACAGTGAGTTGTCACTCCGGCTTTGCGTGAATCCCAATTTAAGAACAAATTCGGTGAAACGTTGGTACCAAGCTCGAGGTTCCTGTTTCAGGCAGTATAATGACTTCTTAAGCAAGCAAACGTGATTCGGGAACCTGCTATCCTGAAAACCCATAGGTTGATGCAAGTATACCGTCTCGTGTAGGTTCCCGTGAAGAAATGCATTCGTGACGTCAAGTTGATGAATGGACCACGATTGAGATAATGTGACAGATAGGACCGTTCGGATGGTTTCCTGTTTGACAACTGGGCTAAACGTTTCACCGCAATCAATACCAACCTGCTGACTACGACCATCGCACACCAAGCGCGCTTTATAGCGCTCCAATGACCCGTCGTATCTGAATTTATGCCTGAATAACCACATGCACCTGATGATGTTCATATTCGGTTGGCGCGGGACTAACTCCCACGTCTCATTTTTAATAAGGGCATCGTACTCGTTTTGCATAGCGTTTCGCCATACAGGAGTGGACAAGGCGGTCTTCGGCGATTTGGGTGTTGGTTCGACGTGTGTAGTGTTAAGGTTGAAGTGTGGTTTTGGTTTCAAGATCCCGTCCATGGCACGTGTCCGCATGGTTTGAGTGGGAGTGGGGGCCGTAGGCTGTGATGTGGAGTGTGTTGACATTGGGGCCGTAGGTTGGGTGGAGGTGGCTGCGGCTTTCGGACGGCGAGAGTAGGTGAGAATCGGGGAAGGTATATTAACCGAATGAGGTTCGGTTTGGGAAGAAGCCGGTTCGTTGGGAGTTTGACCGGGTGTTTGGGGAGTTTGGGGAGAAGCCGGTTCGTAGGGAGAAGCCGGTTCGTTTATTGGATTGATGTGTGGGGTAGTAGGGTCCCCCGGGTTGGCAGTAGTGGGTTTTGATGCGGGTTGTCAGGCCTAATCAAAAACAATTTATAATGGTCCAAACTTCACCTAAGATAGCTAGGGTAAGTCGGGTCGATCCACAGGGAATATGTGAAAAGTGTGGTTTAATTCATAAAGTTGAAAGCTTTATTGAAAATACTTGTAAATTAACTAAATTGCAAAAAGTAGTTGAAGTTGAAAAGTAAAATTGATTGTAAACAATGATGGGAAAGAGTAATCCTCTCCAGGTTTAGGTTTATAACTTAGACTTGCTTTGATAGTTAAAAGTGGTCACATAGACATAACCAGGTTGATTTGGTTAAAGATAATAGATTGAATGAGACTGTTGTTAATGAACTACTCGAATCATATCCTACGTTTGTATTACCCAACCCCATCCAAAATTGATGTGTCCAGATGAAAAGAAATCTAAAACAATCAAACAGGAACAATTGAATTGAAAGTAACACACGTATTTTAGAATCTCTAAACAATAAATAATGTTACTCGGCTTAAATTACCGTGTTCAAACATTAACTCAACCAAACCATCAAGAACAAGTCATAGTATAAACCCTAACACCCGGAGAAGATCACGGGTGGCTTAGCCAGACATGGAAACGAAAAACGAATCAAAATCGAATGCAAACATTGTATCTAACGTTAAAGATTCAAACCGAATGATAAAAACAAGATCTTGATACTTGAAATCGCCTCCGGTAGCCTTTTAGATCACCTGGGGTCGTTCCTAGGGCTTGGGGACGGCTTGGAATGAAAAGCTCCTCTTGAAAACCTAATTTTCCCGTCTTATAGGTGATTTCAGCGCATCTTGTACCGTAGGTCACTTGAACCCCGTAAGTTACTTTAGAGGCTTTCTGCTCAATTTTTGACTGATGAACCGTAGGTCATGTTTTCACCGTAACTTACGCTGGAGGCCTATACCATAGGACCTGATTCCACCGTAAGTTACGCTAGGGGTTTTTTTTCCGATTCTTGTTTTCTTCGTAACTTCTTCGTTCGGACTCCGTTTTCCTCCCCGTTTGTGGCCACGTTCTCGTAATTGAATTCTCTATCACCTCATCTATCATGATCTTCATTTATCATCCATGTGAATCTTCAAAACACACCAAATCATTGCGTTTTACCTGCAAAACACCAAATCATCGTAGTTAACTTATTCCAACCAATTTCTTCTACTTAAACACATAAATTGTATTAAAGTTAACTACTTAACCATGATAAACATCATTCCAAACCTCTTACATCACATCCCCACACTTGTTTCTCGCTTGCCCTCAAGTGAGGTTGCTTTTAAAATTCAATAATTCAAATTAAAAAGGGGGTCAACACATAAAAGCACAAGTACCAAACTCGATTAAGGTTCAAGGGCATACTCAATTCCCAGTTAGTAATTATGACCCGTTAACAAACACAAACCTCTAACCTGTTGGACTGCCTAACTAAAATTATCAAACCCAAGGTCGCTCCCTTGCACGTATCACACCCCTCCCAATAAAGCTCTCCACTCGGTGTAATTTCTGGCTCGGCAAAACATATGCCGGTATTTATGAGACACTCAAATAATAATGCCAACTAGTGAGCATAGACTTGTAAGACAATCATCTCTCCACCCACTAGGATACCACACCAATCATGAGGACTTTGCAAAGGTTGTAATGTTAGGCTTAGGTTCGGATAGGGAGTATATGGTGAATAAGTGACTAGAGTGATGAGAACCTTGAGTTAATTAGCACATACTTAAAAGCGCAGTCTTTTTCTTGTCTCATACTTCGGTCTTTCAAACTTAACTATTTCGACAAAATTTTCCCTTCTTTTCATTTTTTTCTTTTTCTTTACTATTTTTGTTTTGTTTTTTTTTGTTTTTTTTTTTTCACAACTTCCAAACATAAAGTCAGATCAAACTTAGCACTATAACTACCACCAATTAATTCAAGTTCCATCACACAGGTAAACAAAGAAATAGGCTAAACAAAAGGCTAATGAGTCACATATTGGTTTGAACAAATGAATAGGGAAAAGGCACAAACTTGGCTACTAGGAGATAGATGTCGGGTCGGTGGGTCCTATGGGGTTATTCTACGGTTGATCCTAATGCCTCAATCACTTCGATGTGAATCCCAGTCTCAAGTCTCAAGATGCACGCGCCCCACAAGCTCTACCACTAGAGAACATCACTGCACACTCAAACAAGCAAATATATCTAACACTATCAAGGAATAGGCTTCTCACATATGAAAATGATGTGTTCGGGTTACCGACGCGACATGTGCAAGTTTACTACACCTAAAGTTTGCCATCCCTAGTTAGGCGTTCCCTTTCCAACTTCCACAAACCAAACGAGTTTAAACATTTAAGGAATCAACCATGACTAAGAACCTTAACCAAAGATTAATATTTTAGAGAAAATTTTTTTTAAAATTTTTAAATTTAAATTTTGTCTAAATTTCCATTTCTCTAAAATGTGTCTACTTATGGTTCCCCCATCCCCACACTTAGGATACATTGTCCCTAATATATGGGTGTTTAAAAAAAACAAATTTCAACCTCTTCAATCTCATTTAGACTTCCCCACCAGCATTATCAAGGTTCGTTGACTTGACTCACGATGAAAGACAAAAGTAAAATATAAACAAGCTACTTATTTCCTAAAAACATAACATAAAGAGTTCAGACATCAAACATCAAACACCACCCAACCCCCCATATTGTTCCATTGTTCTCTCAACCACCTGAAACATAAATAAATAAACACTCAAACACATAAAATAACCTAGTTTAAATTGGAGCAATTGGACCTGATCGATCGGGACAATCACGATCAGCGATTGCCCCCAAAGTACCGTGACTGACGCGGTCCAAATATGTTGCTCAGCTCTTCCCTCCATTCACTAAACTGGAATGCACCCCCTTGTGCTCCGCTACCGCTACTGGTCCAAATATGTTGCTCAGCTCTTCCCTCCATCATAGGGTGGGAGAGTGAGGTAGTTGACCGGTGGTGGTGCCTGATCAAATGGCTCCCCTCGATGATAAGCGTCATGATATCCAATCTGCTGGTAGGACTCCCAATTATTGTTGACTTGAATTTCCTGATGAAATAGGTTGACACGGTTCCAATGATTTTGATTTGCTATCACCGCCTGGGCATCATCTGCAGCTTGCAACCTAATATGTTGTTGTAGATCCCAATTGTTCTGATTGTAACTCGGCCATAGATCAAACCCCTCCGGCCTACAGTCTTGAACCCGGTTCCACATTTCGTTAGGCATCAGGTAAGGGGCCCTCGTAATTGGCCCTTCCTCAGGTAGGTCATTCAAATCATCACCTGTTACACTATCTTCACTCTCATTTTCACTTACATCACCTGGTGCCAGTGGTGTGGCATCTAACCTTCTCACTTTAATCTTCTCTCCATTCTTGTGTTTCCACCTTGCATATCGATCACTACAACTCCATTCCCAACCTACCCGTGCCATAAGGATTACGTTGAATGGTTCCAAATCCTTAACAATGTAATTGGTTGGCCTTTCGAATATCGAATGATCTATTACCTTAAAATATTTGAACAAAGCTTGAATCAACCTACAGTGAGGGATAATCTGCTTACCCTTTATGATACGAGCAAGCCAAATGTTTATCATGGCCAAATAGCAGAATGAGATCTTGTGGTCTCCTGTCATGATGGAGTATAGAACAGGTACATCATAATACCTAACCGAGTCTTTATCCCCCTTCGAGGAATCACATTCTGAGTTACAATAGTTTGGATCAACCTTGCCTCCTTCTTCAAGTCCACCCTCTTCATTGTGCTAGTTTTGCCGGGCTTAAAGAGTGTATCTTTCAACAGTTCCCAGCGTGCACTATTATCCGGTCTATTCCAAAGGTTGTCTTCAGAGAGGAATTCATACTGGCTGATGGGTAGTGAATCAAAGGGTGCCAGTTTTTTCAGATTGGTAATAGACATTGTAACTTTCTGACCTCGGCAATGACCCACCAGCTTCATTTGTTGTATATTCCTGGTTCCCTCTAATTGGAGTGTACTTACCCATTCATCAATGGCGGGTGCAAATAGTTTGTCTTCTGCCTGGTCATAACACTTCAACACAGCTTGCCACCCCAATGATGCAAATCTTTCATGTACTCTATGATGGGCAAACAAGGCTTCGGGCACTTCCCTTTCCACCAAATAGACTTCTTTTTGATCTCTCATTCCAGACATCTTTTCCTCCCATAATATTGGTTGAAATCTAGGGGGAAATTTGCTCAATGGCCCCCTTTCCATTTGGGTACATCTTCTAATATTTCTTCCTCTCGTTGTGGAATCGGTTCCTCCCTTATTACCAATGGCGGGTTTGGTTTCTTTGCCTTTTTTGAAGGTCCCGCTGGTTCCTTTCCGGATCTTCCCATCTTTGTGGTTTAGAGATGTTAATATAAACTTCAATTGCAAGAGAACCACCCCGAAGGTGGAAAAAAACCAACTTTGAACTTAGGATTCGTCACTTTCCTTATATCTACACCAACGATCACGAATCTGATGAAACTACCAGTGGATTCTTGTTCCTCTCGAAAAATTAAGTGAGATAGACCCGACACTCATGCGATTTGGTTAGGATTTAAAAGAGTTAGGGTTTGGTTTGTTATTGTTCTTGAGAGAATTAGGTGAAGAAGAAGAAGAAAAGTTATGGAAAGTGGGTTTTGATCTGATGTAGGATTGTTATTGAAGGAAAAAAACGAGTTTGAAGAATGTGCAAAACACCCCCCAAAGTTTTCTCTTTTTTTTTCTGCGCACAACCGTAAGACATGTCCCCACCGTAACTTACGGTGGGCTCATTCTTCCCGACTTCACCTTGTTGCCACCATAGGTTAAGGTGGCTTGGTGACCTACGGTTGGAACCTTTTTTTTTTTTTTAATATGGAAAAAGTTTAAATCAACATAGCCATAAAACCTACGATGAAATTATCATTTACACCACCTTGTGAACCCTCTGTGATCCGCCACCCCCAGCTTTTGAACCGAGTCGTCCTCGACTCACAGTTTAAAACTTGAATGTACTGAGCGAGTGAAGGATACGGAACCTACAAAATGGTTAAACAAAAACAAAATAAAACAAGAACAAAATGAAAGATGCAAATGCAAAGAAAAGGGAAACTCACAAACACGGGTTGGCTCCCGAAAGCGCTACATTTTAAGAGTCTATAGCTTGACTCTTGGTTACCTCCATCCCTAGATGGGGTTGGAAACCCGAATGCTAACTGAAAAAAGATCATCGGTTTGCCTATCCGGTGCATTCAGGTCACTTGGTCTCAAATACGGTTTTAGCCGATGACCATTAACTACCTGTCGGATGTGGTCATCGAAATCCTCGATCTCGATGTCTCCCGAGTTCCCTATCCGTGTGATTTTGTATGGTCCTGTCCATTTACTCTTTAACTTACCTGGGAACAACTTCAGACGGGAGTTGTATAACCACACCCAGCTCCCCACTTCAAAATTCTTCAGCCTCAATTTTGCATCGTGCACTCTTTTCATTTTGTCTTTATAAATCGTGGCATTTTCATAAGCTTCTTCCTTAGCTCCTCTAACTCTGTTGGACTTAGCATTCTTGTTTACCTGTCGTGTCATAATCAGCATTAGTCTCTTTAATGGCCCATAATGCACAATGAGTTAACTCTAAGGGCAAATGACAACCCTTCCCGTAAAACCAACCGGTAAGGGGTGGTGCCAATCGGTGTTTTATAAGCAGTACGATATGCCCACAAGGCGTCATTCAGTTTGTTAGACCATTCCTTGCGGTCAGGGCGTACTGTCTTTTGTAAGATTTCTTTAATTTGCCGATGTCCACTAGTTTGTGGATGATAATGCATTATCTCTGGCAACACATACCTCTAAGCAATTTCCAAACTTAAAATTCCAATCGGTGTTTTATAAGCATACGATATGCCCACAAGGCGTCATTCAGTTTGTTAGACCATTCCTTGCGGTCAGGGCGTACTGTCTTTTGTAAATTTCTTTAATTTGCCGACACACCTCCACCTGGCCACTAGTTTGGATGATAAGGTGTGGCAATCCGGTGGTCAACACCATACCTCTTAAGCAATTTACCACTTAAAAAAATATCCCCCATCACTTATGATCACACGAGGCACCCCTTATCGAGTGAAATGGCTTGAACAAATTTGCACACAACACTAAAAATGGTCTACCATTGGTCTTTATGGCAATAGCTTCGACCCACTTTGACACATAGTCCACTGTTTGCAATACTACCCATTTGTTGGCAATTTGTACAAGTTTTAGCAAACTCATAAGCATCTTTAAAAATTATTGGCCAAAATAGACCAGAAGCTAGAACCCTTTGCCCTGTTTTCTGGCCACTAAAGTGGCCACCACATGCAGATGCATGAGCAAGTTGAAGCACATAAGGAATCTCTTCATCTGGCACACATCTCCGAATCAGTTGATCAGCTCCAATCTTGAATAAGTCCGGGTCCTCCCAAAAGTAAAGCTTGGCTCGGGAAACGAAATGCTTCTTCTTTGTCTTTGACCAATGCTCAGGAATCGTACCTGCAACTTAATAATTAACATAATGAGCATACCACGGGTCAGAAGGTAAGGTAGAAACTGACAACAATTGTTCGTCAGGAAACGATTCATTGATTTCCAATTCATGATCATCCATCTCATGAATGATTCTAGACAAATGGTCTGCCACCACATTGTCTTTTCCTTTCTTGTCCCTGATCTCCAAATCAAATTCCTGCAATAGTAAAATCCATCTAATCAATCGTGGCTTTGCATCCTTCTTATCCATCAAGTACCTGACAGCAGAATGGTCAGAATAGACAATAATCTTACTGCCCCAAATGTATGATCGAAACTTATCTAAAGCATAGACAACTGCAAGTAACTCTTTTTCTGTGGTTGTGTAATTCAATTGAGCATCAGAAAGAGTCTTACTAGCATAATAGATAGCCACAGGTTTCTTATCCGCTCGTTGACCTAACACAGCCCCAACTGCAAAATCACTAGCGTCACACATGATTTCAAAAGGAAGTGACCTATCCGGTGATTGCAAAATTGGGGCCTCCACCAACTTTTCTTTTAAAATGTTAAACGCTTGTAGACATTCATCATCAAAGTTAAAAGGTACATCTTTTAAAAGCAAGTTGCACAATGGTTTTGTTATGACACTAAAATTTTTAATGAAACGTCTGTAAAAACCCGCGTGTCCTAAAAATGACCTAATCCCTTTAATATTTGTTGGTGGTGGCAAAGTGGATATAACATGCACTTTTGCTCTATCAACCTCTATCCCCCTGCTTGAGATAACATGTCCCAACACGATACCTTCTTGAACCATAAAATGGCTCTTTTCCCAACTAAGGACTAAGTTCGAGTCCACACATCTTTTTAAAACTTTTTGTAATTGATTTAAACATGATTCAAAAGATGTTGAAAAAATAGAAAAATCATCCATAAAGATCTCCATAGAATCCCCCACCATATCTGAAAAGATACTCATCATGCACCTCTGAAAGGTGGCGGGGGCATTGCACAAGCCAAATGGCATCCGCCTAAATGCGAATGTACCATACGGACAAGTGAAAGTCGTCTTATGTTGATCATCCGGGTGAATTGCTATTTGATTATAACCCGAATACCCATCCAGAAAACAGTAATATTTTTGACTCGCCAATTTTTCAACAATTTGGCCAATAAAGGGTAGCGGGAAATGATCCTTGGAAGTTGCAGCGTTCAACTTCCTATAATCAATGCAAATCCGCCACCCGGTTACCGGCCGGGTGGCTACCTCAGTACCATTCGCACTTTGAACAATCTGAATGCCAGCTTTCTTTGGCACGGTTTGGGTCAGGCTGACCCATTCACTGTCAGAAATAGAAAAGATAATACCTGCATCTAGCCATTTCAGCACCTCTTTCTTCACCACCTCTCGCATGTTCGGGTTCAATCTTCTCTGGGCATCTCGAGCTGGTTTTGCTCCCTCCTCAGTGATGATCTTGTGCATGACAATGGATGGGCTAATTCCTCTCAAATCTGCAATGGTCCATCCTATCGCAGCCCGATGCTTTACTAGGACCTCCATCAAAGATTTCTCATGTTCTTCAGATAAATTAGAGGCAATAATCACCGGAAGAGTGTTGTTGTCGCCAACATAAGCATACTTCAAGTGTTTAGGTAACTCTTTCAATTCCAATGCAGGAGGTGATTTTAATGATGGTTGCAGCTTTATGTCAATGTGCTCAGGTAGACTTTCCACTTGATGGGTCCAAATGGGTCTACCCTCCCTGACCGCCAACACTTCCAATTCTTTCTCAACCTCCTCCATTTCACTGCTTAGTTCTACTTGATCCGTATCACAATAAACACATGCCTCTGTGGTGTTTTCCTCATTGATATGAAGACCACACCTGTCAATAGTGTCTACCAAAGAGCATTCACTATGGACCAGAGGATTAGATGTATGGGAAAAAGAATTTATTAACTGTCGTTGATCCCCAAAGGTCATATCAACTACCCCAGTTCTACAATTGATTAGTGCGTTGGATGTAGCCAAAAATGGACGACCCAGTATGACTGTTTGTTGGTCATTTGAATCCCCCGACGCATAATCAAGAACTAAGAAGTCAACCGGGTAGTAAAAGTCTTCCACCCTGACAATAACATCAAAGATCATTCCCCTAGGCAGTCTGGGTGTTCTGTCAGCTAGCACCACAGTGGTGTGAGCTTTATGCAATGGACCAAAATCGTATTGGTCGTATAAGCTGCCTGGGAGAATGCTCACACTAGCCCCCAGATCTAGCAAAGCCCGTGATATATGGAAATCACCTACCTGAATGGATATCACTGGCTCTCCTGGATCCGGAAGCTTGGGTGGAAAAGGTTGTCCTGCTAGAATGGCACTCACATGATTAGACACTTCAATTTTTTTAGGTATTTTAACATTTCTCTTTTGAGTGCACAAATCTTTTAAAAATTTTGCATATGTGGGCACTTGTTAATTACCTCTAGCAACGGAATATTGACTTTTACTTGTTGAAAAACTTCCCACATCTCATCATGTTTTGGGCCCCTTTTTCCCGATGGAACCTTTTACCCCGGGTCAATCAGTGCTCTAGGAAACGGGATGGTATTAACCTCCACACCCTTTTCCTGAACACTAGTTGACTCTTGCCCCATCACCTGATCAATTTTATTTGAGAAAGTTACTTTCTTTGGTATTTTGGTTCGACAGGTCCAATTTCACAATCACTATCCTCATCCTTGTTAACATCCTCCACCACACCTTCAATAAATTATGATGGAGGCTCAACTTTATTATCATAGACCTTACCTGAACGAAGAACACTTACCTGGCTAACTGAAGGATGTCTGCTACTTGAAGGTCATGCACTTGATGAGTTGTGAGTTGGGTTTCTCTGAGTATCACTAGGAAGCTTCCCTGGAGCTTTCTTCAAGATTGCAACTTCTTCGGCCAATTGCCCCACTTGCTTGGATAACGCCTCATAGCTCTTATCTCTCACTTTATTTGATTTCTTCATATTTTTCATAAACTCCAGAAGCTCCTTGTTTGTTGGCTCTGCATTTCCTCCCGATCCACCATGGTCTTGGTTATTCTGGTAATTCCTCTGACCACCCCTGTTATAGTTCCCCTGGTTGAACTGACCACCTTGACCCATTGATCTGTTCTGGTATTGTGGATGTGAATTACCTTGAAAGTTTGGGTTCAACTTATTGTCAGGGTTACCATATCTGAGGTTTGGGTGATTCCTCAGACCTGGGTGATAGGTGTTAGTGTTGGTGTTGTTGTATGGCCGCCTATCACCCTGTACATAACTCACTTCTTCCACTCCCTCATCAAACTCTGGACAATCTCTAGCAGTATGTCCAGCCTCACCACATCTCTGGCATATAATAAAAGAGCTTGTGGCCTTCACTGCAGCCTTACCTGCCGACTGACCCGACCTTGAAGCCCTCCTATCCGAATCATCAACCGCATTCCTCGATTTCCTACGAGACTGAGCTTGTCATTTTGAATGTATACTCATCCGTTCTAGTAACTCCCAGTCATCATCCTCAGTGTTTGTCATGAACGTTCCTGCACTTGTCGAGTTTACATCTCTCACATCTTCAGCAGACAACCCATCATAAAAAGAGGAAATCAGTTCCCATTAAGGAATGTCGTGATGTGGACAGGTTCTTAACAACTCCTTGAACCTTGTCCAAGCCTCATGAAATGGCTCGTCTTGTTGTTGACTGAATGTCCGAATGGTGGTTCTGGCCTTACTAGTCTTCTGAGGGGTATAATAATCCTCTAAAAAGGCTTGTTGCATTTGTTCCCAGGTATAAATGCTAGCCGTAGGTAGTGAGTGGAACCACTTTTTTGCATTTCCTTTTAATGTAAATTGGAACAAGACCAACATCACTTCCTCTGGTGTAAAGCCTTGTGCCCCAATGGTCTCACAGATGGCACTAAACTCATTTAGATGTAAATAAGGTTCTTCCTTAGACAACCCATGAAATTCTGAAAGGATAGCCAGACTATTAGATCTAATCTCGAATGACCTCCCTCTAACTTGTGGTCTAACTATAGGTGATGCCGCTCCAGCTATGGTGGGACGAAAATGGCTGTCAACCCATTGAATGATGGCTTGGTAAGGTTGAAGCCCGGGATTTCGATTCACCCGAGGAAATTCTTGCCTTCTACCTTGACCTCGGCCTTGATTCTGCCTTTGCTGCCTTAGTGGCTTATTCTGTCTGTATCGGCCTTGGTTGTTATTAGGTTCATTGTATTGAATCTCCTCATCATCATATTCATTTCATAGCCATCATCCTGTCCATCCACCTCATCATCCCAAGTATGGATACTCAACCTCTCAAATCTCTCTTCTTCATCTTCGAACCTGTTAAACCCCCTTTGTTGTCTCGGTATCTGTCTAGGAGGTTCTTGTTGGTAGGGGTTCTGTCTTGTTTGAGGATAGGGATTTTGTCTCTGAGGTAGCTGGTTTTGAGCAAGTGGATTTTGTCTTGTGGGTTGTTTTATGGTTGTAAATTAGGGTATGCTAACGGGTCATTAGGTTGGTTTGGTGGAGGTTGATTTTGTGGTGGATTTGGCGGTTGGTCATTAGGTGGATTTTGGTTAAATGGTGGTGGTGGGTTTGGATTTTCCATCTTACACTCCTTGCTACACTTGTTGATTGAGTTTTTGTTCTGGATTGTGCTCGATTTCTTCGAGCGGTCTTCTCAATTTCGAGATCAAACACTAACGGAGATTTGTTCCTTGCGTACCGGGTATGCACGCACGGAGCTGTCACCTGCACACACAAGCACACCTAGCGTAACAAAGAAAAGAGAAGAAATAAAATAAGCAAAAGAAACTAAAAATCAAACGAAACACTTTGCGCACTAATTCCCGGGCAACGGCGCCATTTTGATGCGGGTTGTCAGGCCTAATCAAAAACAATTTATAATGGTCCAAACTTCACCTAAGATAGCTAGGGTAAGTCGGGTCGATCCACAGGGAATATGTGGAAAGTGTGGTTCAATTCATAAAGTTGAAAGCTTTATTGAAAATACTTGTAAATTAACTAAATTGCAAAAAGTAGTTGAAGTTGAAAAGTAAAATTGATTGTAAACAATGATGGGAAAGAGTAATCCTCTCCAGGTTTAGGTTTATAACTTAGACTTGCTTTGATAGTTAAAAGTGGTCACATAGACATAACCAGGTTGATTTGGTTAAAGACAATAGATTGAATGAGACTGTTGTTAATGAACTACTCGAATCATATCCTACGTTTGTATTACCCAACCCCATCCAAAAATGATGTGTCCAGATGAAAAGAAATCTAAAACAATCAAACAGGAACAATTGAATTGAAAGTAACACACGTATTTTAGAATCTCTAAACAATAAATAATGTTACTCGGCTTAAATTACCGTGTTCAAACATTAACTCAACCAAAACCATCAAGAACAAGTCATAGTATAAACCCTAACACCCGAAGAAGATCACGGGTGGCTTAGCCAGACATGGAAACGAAAAAATAATCAAAATCGAATGCAAACGTTGTATCTAACGTTAAAGATTCAAACCAAATGATAAAAACAAGATCTTGATACTTGAAATCGTCTCCGGGAGCCTTTTGGATCACCAGGGGTCGTTCCTAGGGCTTGGGGACGGCTTGGAATGAAAAGCTCCTCTTGAAAACCTAATTTTTCTGTCTTATAGGTGATTTCAGCGCATCTTGTACCGTAGGTCACTTGAACACCGTAAGTTACTTTAGAGGCTTTCTGCTCAATTTTTGACTGATGAACCGTAGGTCATGTTTCCACCGTAACTTACGCTGGAGGCCTATACCGTAGGACCTGATTCCACCGTAAGTTACGCTAGGGGTTTTTTTTTCCGATTCTTGTTTTCTTCGTAACTTCTCGTCGGACTCCGTTTTCCTCCCCGTTTGCGGCCACGTTCTCGTAATTGAATTCTATATCACCTAATCTATCATGATCTTCATTTATCATCCATGTGCATCCTTCAAAACACACCAAATCATTGCGTTTTACCTGCAAAACACCAAATCATCGTAGTTAACTTATTCCAACCAATTTCTTCTACTTAAACACATAAATTATATTAAAGTTAACTACTTAACCATGATAAACATCATTCCAAACCTCTTACATCAGGTTTTGGGAGGAGGGTTTGTGAGGAGTGTTATGGAGGTTTGACCAAAGGGATGGATGTGGTGGTTCGGACAGGAATATATACGGGTCCGATGTCGGTTTGGTGGTTTTGGCATATGGGAAAACGGTTTTGTCACGGGTTTTTAGATCGAGGCACCGGTAGCCGCGGTGGTTTGGTGGATAGCCGAGGAATACGCATGCGTTTGACCGGTGTTCAAGTTTATGTATCATGGTGGATGGTGTGAGTGGGTAGCATAGGCAACCAAACACTCGAAGATGAGTGTAGGATGGTTGACGGTTATATAGAACGGTGGTTGGGTTGTTGAGGTTATTTGGTTTGTTGGGTAGGATGTTTAAAAGGTAGGTTGTTGTTTCGAGAGCATAGTGCCAATAGGTGTTTGGTAGGTTGGATTGTGCAAGAAGAGTGCGAACCATGTTATTGACAGTGTGGATTTTGCGTTCGGCCCTACCATTTTGTGAGGAGGTATGAGGGCACGATAAACGGAACGTCATACCGTGTTGATTAAAGAATTGAGTAATGATTATTGATGTATTCTTTGCCGTTATCGCATTGTAGTTGTTTAATGCGTTTATCAAATTGTGTGCTAATCAGGTTATAAAATTGTTGAAAAATGGAGAAACCTGTGATTTCCTACTAATCGGGAATGTCCATATAAAATCAAAAAATCATCAATAAATAAGATATAGTAGCGGTGACCCCCGGAACTCAACATCGGTGAGGTCCAAAGGTCACTGTGAACGATTTTCAAAAGGCAAATAAGTACGATTACATGAACTGATAAAAGGGGTGACACTTTTCCCAAAAACACACGGTTCGCAGACACATATATTAGACTTAGAAAAAGAAATAAAAGAAGACTTCTTTAGAGATTGCGAAGGACATGAACCAGGGTGGCCAAACGTTGATGCCACAGTCTCATTTGCTGATGGAGACATGATTTTTGAGAGCATTTGTGGCGTCAGGAGATACAAATCACCGGTACTGTTGCATCGGAGGATACGGGTCCGCGTCTTGAGGTCCTTCACAGTAAAACCGAAAGGGTCAAATTTAACAGAAAACCCAATTATCTGTGATTAAACGTCTAACAGATAAAAGATTATGGATTAAATTAGGTGCATAAAGGACGTTGGTTAATTGAAGTGGCAGAAACGGTGGGGGTAAGGTTTGATTGCCTTGTCCAAGAACCGGAACAGTAGTCCGGTTTCCAACGATAATATTACGATGAATGCCATTATTAAAGTAAGACGTGAAGTTACCCGGTTGGTTTGTCATGTGGGCGGTTGCTCCGCTGTCCATAGCCCATGGAGTATCCGGTGGATTGAGTGACATTGTGTATAAGGCCTGGTCAATGTCGGTCAGGGTGTAACCCGCTGCAAATGCCTGATTCGGTTGTGGGCCTAGGATACCCGGAGATTGACTACCAGAGGATCGAGGGGTGGTTGGATATGGGCACGGTGGTTGATTGGACCATTGATTTGCATGTGAACCGTGGCCCCATGAGGGCTGGAAAACCCATTGACCTTGAACCGAGTTGAATGGATTTGGAGGCTGTGAATACACATCGTGGTCGGAATTGTTCAAGATCCTACCCACCAACAATGGAATCGAAACTTCACCCCGCAATCCAACATCAAGAACGCTGTCCCGATCGTTGGTGGGTAGGATCGAGAGGTTGGGGGGGTACCCGTCGGAGAGGGTGGGCGGCGGTGATTAGGCTCTGATACCATGTTGAAAGGGATAATTGGTATAATTTGCTTGCCCCTCATTATCACAAAACCGGTTACATATATACACAGGAAATCCCATTTAATTAGGGATGAAATCAACTAACAATATTATCTATATTTAACCGATATACATGCCAACTATACAATATCTATTATTGAGTTTATCAAATCTACAACAATACATTCATTGAGCATTGGTTCAGCAAAAGTTTGAAAGTATCTTTATCAAGACTTTGATGTTCCATACCTTTCATTCGACTAAGTTTTGTTCTCTTTCTTCGTTCATTCTAAGCAATATCTTTTGTCATAGGTTGTTTACCTTTTAAGAAGGGTCCCTATAGTCATAACTCGTTTACCTTCACTTTAAAGAAACAAGCATCTCTTCCACTTTAGCATGTTTTTTTCTGCATATTATTATCTATGAACAACAACTAATTGTTCCTTAGATAATGTGTTTACTGGATCATAGCTAATTGTTTTTTGCTAAGCTATTAATTGGAACCATTGCTAAATACTCTTCAAGATTAACAACACGTGCAGCAGGACAAAAGTTATGTACCATAAAGGGTTAACCCTGAAGTCTCTTGATATACTTTCATCGGCAAAGATTCTTTAATAGTAGCATCATCATTAACAACTACCACTTTAACATCACTAGCATTACCAACATCATAATGTCGGCGAAAGCAAAAGATAACAATTAAACCTATTGATTCACCAAAAATATCAGAAACAACTCTTCTAACTATCGTCGATTTACGAAAAATGCAGATAATCAGGGTTTTCACACACTATGATAGAGAGAAAAAATATTTTTATAAACTTCAAAATCTGTCTTTCTCCTATTGTTTACATGCATATAAAAAACAAAACAAAAGTCGAATGAGCCACAAAACATAAACGAGCCAACAACTGGGCCAAAAATAAAGTCCAACAAAATCTAAAAATAATACCAAAAGTAAAATAACTCATAAAATAAGTCATTTTTTGCCGAAACGATAACCCAAACCGCCTACGGGGTTTATTTGTGTTTCCTTTTAACATATTTTACGCCTGATATAAGTGACTTTGACACAGGCAGTTGTGCTTTCTTGACTACCTAATCTATACATAACTTGCTATGATTAAAGCTTGTCACTTATGTTTGAAAAGTTTGGTGTTGTAAAATGTAACCGAGATTTTTTGGTGGTTCTGTTGTATGGATTGGTGTCTGGGATGACTTTACACAAGCAACTGCACCTCTCTAATTATGAGCTTGAGCTTTATTATAAATTAATATTCATTACCATATATGTTGAAAAAAACCCCTGTATGTTAAAAAACCAAGTGAATGAACACTTGAACGAGTAACTCTATCATTTCAAGTTTTCTGCAAAGGTTGATTTGGTTATTTCGGCTTCCTCCCTATTCATTTTGGGCCAGAGGTACACGTTCTGTACTTGCCCTTCCATACATGAATTGTTGTTTAGGGCATAACAATATGTCGTTGAATTGCGGTGTTTCACTCTAAGGCGATGAGGATTAAGGACGTCAAATGGTTATTGTTATGGTATGGCAAATGTTTTGTTTACAATCACAATAATCTGTTTTTTCTGAGCCTCATGTGTTGGGTTTGATTGTATTTTAACTTCTATATATAAAGTTACATATTATGTATTCGATCAACTTTTTAAAAGCAATCTGAGTTTAAAATATGTAATTTGATTGTGAAAATTATACCCAATGGTTATTAGGAGGGTGTGGATCGTAACCGAAATGGATGTTAAGGTTTTGTGAGGGTCTTATAGACATCCGTTATAAAGTGTTTTGGATTTTTTCGTACAACGGGCGGGTGTTAAAACCTAGTTTACTTTAAAAGAAAATGCAACAATTGTTTTGTCGGTTGATCTTATTTTTTTTAATTGTTATTATGTTTATTTACTATATAATATATTATATTTTTAATTTACTGCTGCCTAAATCTTGATATAAATTTTATTTACAAGTGAGTGTATCGAATGCTATCTTGTTGTCCAATATTCTTAGTTTGTATATTTTTCCTTTTTTAATTTTTAAATTCGTTTTCATGTTCCTTTCCCGATCACAACGTTTCGATGTATTTATTTAAATCTACGTTTTTATAGAAATATATTCAAAATCAGCCGTCCCAAAGACTATACTTAACCCGCTAGTTAATTACTTAATTATATGCCAACCATATATTGCTATCCGTCGAATATTGTTACATCTAATGCTATCACATTTAATACACTAAATAGGATTCTTATAAATACCCATGTATATCGTTTTCTCTAGTAAAATAATATTTGTTTTGCAACTTTTTTCAAAGATATGAAGATTATTTCGCTCAAAGTTCTCATTGTGGCTGCATTTTTGCTTATTACGTGTGGTTAGTCATCTTAAAGTTATTTTTTAATTTCTTTACACAAGTTATGCAATGTTTGAATTATTAAACATCATTTAAATTAACTTTTAAGAGAACAAAAAGTTTTAGAATAGCAACTCGTTTGAAAATTCTCTTATCAAAGGATCCGTTTGTGACTCTATTTACCTTTAATCAGGAAGAATCCGGGTACAATTTCTGGTAATATTTGCTAATATTGTTTCTTTTTTCTACTTTTATTGTGATTAACAGAATCGAATTTGAGAGTTGTTGAAGGACGGGTGTTGCAAGCAATCCGAATGACACCATTTTAAAACATTGTATTGTGAATAGCGACTGTCGTTGCTTTTGGTTTTGGCAACACCCAAAATGTAGAAATGGATCATGTACTTGTGGTGCAATAATCAATATTTAATTATGAAAATTTTGAAATGCTAAATATTTCTGTATATTTCTTTTGCCTTCACAACGGAGTATATATACAAAGACATTCTAGAAGAATACGAATATAAACATAGAAACTATATCAATTGAGATAAGCTAAAAATATAGACTAATATGATAATAATAATTTTCATCCAATACTCCCCCTTAAGTTGAAGCGTGGAGGTTGCAAACGCCCAACTTGTCTAGTAATAGTTGCAATTGTCGAGCACCTAATGCCTTCGTGAACAGGTCGGCAACTTGGTGTTTAGTATCAACATAAAATGCTTCAACTTCTTTAGAATCCACACGTTCCCTCACGAAGTAGCAATCCATTTTCACATGCTTTGTGCGTTCATGAAAAACAAGGTTACTTGTAATGCGTTTCACAGCCAAGTTGTCACAAAATAGTTGGGTCGGGCTTTGCTGTTCAACACCCAATTCTTTCAAAAGCCATCGAAGCCACAAAATTTCGCTAACGGTGGTAGCCATTGCCCGGTATTCGGCTTTTGCTGAAGAACGAGACACAACCGATTGCTTCTTTGACTTCCATGATACAGGTGCACCTCCTAAAAGCAATATATACCCGGTTCGTGACCTCCTTGTGTCCGGGCATCTGAGCCAATTTGAGTCTGTATAGGCAATTAGATTAGTGTCGCCCTCCTTTGGGAGTAGTATAACTTGTCCCGGAGTGGCTTTTAAATACCTTAACACCTTAATGGCAGCGTCCATATGTCCTTGTCGCGGGTTCGAAACGAACTGACTTAACATGTTGACTGAATAAGTGATGTCGGGTCTGGTAGCTTGTAGGTACAGAAGCCTGCCTATAAGCCTCCTATACTTGCTTGTATGGATTCGAACATCCTCATCGATCTTTCCAAGTTTTACATCTTGTTCCATAGGAAAGCACTAGGTTTATCGAGTATAATTGGCACAAGAGTTTAGCAGAAAATAGCTAGAAAAATGCTGAAGTGGTCAGCACAGATTAGTCTTTATTATGGAAGACAAGAAGGGAAAAACTAATACAAGAATACCAAAGCACCTATCTCTATTTATAATAAAAGCAGGACATGGAAATAAACTACTGACCAAAATAAAACTCCTATCTTATGGAATGTAATAAAGACTCAAATCAATAAAAAATAAACCCAAATCAGCAGCTGTAGCTTGCTGTCAAAATACAGCTGTAGCTTGCTGTCAAAATACAGCTGTAGCTTGCTGCTGAAGATTCAAACCATCCGGAATTATCCAACATTCACCCCCTTAATTCCGATCTTTCGCATTCCTCTCTTCTTTTTGTTCTTCCGCTTCAATTGTTTGAAACATACCTGTTTGATAGGTTCTCGAAACTGAGCATTTAATCCATCCATGTCTTGCTTTGGTGCTTCACTTGTTTCCATTTTCTTATCTTGAACACTTCCTTCAATCAGGCTTCTTGGGCTTTCCTTTTTGATTTCTGGGCTCCCAAATAGGATTGTTTGGGCTTTCTCAACCTGAACTGGGCTGTCATACGTTTCTGTGTTCACCTCAACATGTATTGGATTGCTGTTTTTCACAACTGGCCTAATATTCAGCTCTGATTTTGTGGGTTCAGAAGCTGAGTTTATCATCACATTAGGTTCTGATGTGTTATGTTGCTGATCAATGAAGTTCACTGGTTCATTCTCAGCTTTTGAGTTGTTTGCTTCAGATAGTAAACATACTTGAAGTTTGGTAGTATACAATCTGTTTTTACTTCTTTGAATCTTCATCAATAGGTTGTCAGTTTGATCATATAACTTCAGGGTTCCATCTCCCAAAGTTACCTTGCACCCTTGCTCATCCAATTGCCCTAAACTCATTATATTATTATGCAATTCGGGTATATAGAACACATCAGAAAATACTCTTTTCTCACCGTTCTTGCATTTCACGGTTACACATCCTTTACCTTTGATTTCGACAGTAGAGCCATCTCCAAATTTTACATGACCTGTTACTTTTCCATCCAGTTTAGAAAAATAGTTTCTATGCCCGGTCATGTGGTTGCTTGCACCGTTGTCTAAAAACCACATTCCATCTTCACACTCATAGTATGCATACACCTTAGGAAGCACTTTCTTTTCATTCAGCATCACAGCTTCTGCTTTCGCCATAAGCAATGTGGGTTCATCATCTTCTATGATAAAATTAGCTTCATTCTCACTTTTGCTAGGGGCTTGACACTCGGCCGAAAAATGGCCAATTTTGTCACAATTGTAACACCTTAGATACCTTCTGTCTCGTCTCTCCTTCTGATCTTCTTGATTAGTTTCTCTGCTTCTTTGATCTGCCTGTTCAGCCATATGATCATTGTTCGTGAAGTGTCTTCTCCCTCGGCCACTGTTGTTCCCTCTACTCCTGCCAGCTTGTCTTGACTCCTGTTTTTGTCGAATCTGCCATTCTGATTTTGTTAACAACAATTGACCTGCCGAGTCTTTAATTGGTTCAGCTGGCTTGAGCCTTTCTTCGTATGCCTTGAGACGCCCGACCAACTCTTCAAAAGGCATCTTGTTTAGGTCCGAATACTGTTCAATCGTAGCAACGATTGGTAGGAACCTAGTTGGTGCAGAGTTCAACAGCTTCTTTACCTTGGCTTTCTCATCCAATGTAGAGCCAAGTGTTCGAAACTTGGACACAATCTCCCCAATCTTTCCTGCAAAGTCATCAATGTTGTCTGTCTCCTTCATGCTCAACAATTCAAACTCTCGGTTTAGAGTTGAAATTCTAGCTTGTTGCACCCGGTCAGCTCCAAGATACCGCGTCTTGAGAGCATCCCATACCTCCTTAGCAGTCTTGTGTCCCGCTACTTGCAATATAATATCTTCCGGCAGCGCCTGGAAGATGAAAGCCTTTGCTTTCTTTCCAATCTTGGCATCCATAGCAGCTTCATCAGATGATTCGATGGCATCCCAAATTCCATGGGCATCCATGATTGATTCCATCTTGATTGCCCAAGATGTGTAATTCGTTGCAGTAAGTAACGGACACTGGTATGATATTGAACTCCCTTCTCTAACTGGAACAACAGCCTGATTATTGGGTGTGACAGCAGCCATTAAACAGAACTGGGTCTTTAAACTGAAAGGAATAATAAGGCTGAACAGAAAACAACCGAGAATGCTGCTGTTTGACTTGGAAAAATCGCTGCAGCAGTAGGATTCTTTGATAGGCAATAGACTGGCCTCTTGGACAGGTTTTAATCGACGGCTCTGATACCAATTATCGAGTATAATTGGCACAAGAGTTTAGCAGAAAATAGCTAGAAAAATGCTGAAGTGGTCAGCACAGATTAGTCTTTATTATGGAAGACAAGAAGGGAAAAACTAATACAAGAATACCAAAGCACCTATCTCTATTTATAATAAAAGCAGGACATGGAAATAAACTACTGACCAAAATAAAACTCCTATCTTATGGAATGTAATAAAGACTCAAATCAATCAAAAATAAACCCAAATCAGCAGCTGTAGCTTGCTGTCAAAATACAGCTGTAGCTTGCTGTCAAAATACAGCTGTAGCTTGCTGCTGAAGATTCAAACCATCCGGAATTATCCAACAAGGTTGACACCCCATCATCCTACTATCTTTAAGAATATCTAGAATGTACTTTCTTTGGTTGAGGACAAGTCCCTCTCGGGTACGAGTGACCTCAATGCCCAAGAAATATTTTAGTACACCTAGATCTTTGATGCTGAATTTTTATCAAGAAACGCCTTTGTCTCTTTGATCTTCTTTGAATCGTTCCATTAAATGATGACTTCGTCAACTTAAATAAGGACTGCCACAAAAGTACTATTTAGTTTAATCACCAAGAGAGAATGGTCTGCTTGGGATTGTTTGAACCCAGTCTCTTGCAAAGATGAGGTAAATTTTTGGTACCAATTTCTAGATGCATGTTTTAAACTGTATAGGGACTTTCTAAGACGGCATACCATGTTTTCTTTTCCCTTTTCAAAGCCTTGTGGGATCTCCATGTACACTTCTTCATTTAGTTCTCCTAGCAAGAAAGCATTGTTTACGTCTAGTTGATGAATTATCCAATTCCTCTTAACTGCCACTGCCAAGGTGGTTCGAATGGTAACAAGTTTAGCCAAATGAGCAAATGTCTCATGAAAATCCACCCCCTCCATTTGAGTAAAACCATTAGCCACTAGTCTTGCCTTGTATCTTTCGATCTCACCACTTAGCTTATACTTTATCTTGTATACCCATTTTGAGTCTACGGGTCGCTTTCCTTCAGGTAACTCTTCAAGAGTCCACGTGCCCTTCTCCTCCAAAGCGCTTATCTCTCTTTTCATTGCCTCTCTCCATTTAGGGTCCTACATTGCTTGATTAAAAACTTTGGGCTCATCGTTGGAACTGATGGCCGACAAGAGAGCTTTATGTGAGGTAGAAAATTTATCATAAGACATAAAATTGGCTATAGGATGTACCGTAGATGAGTCTTGACTGGAGGTGGGTAGTGCTTGGTTTATGGATGGTGGGAGGTTGACTTCATAGTCGTTAAAACGTGTGGGAAATGATCTACTTCTTTTTCTTTGGCCGGTTCTTGATTTTCAAAGTTCGCATCATTTGTTTGAGTCTGAAGGTTTGGTTGAGGCCTATTACTTCCCTCGATGTCAATGTTGTCGTTACCTTGATGGATGATTCATTCCCATGCAAACTTTCATGTCCACCATTATTTGATTCTGGGCCCACTATTTCTTCTTGTACATTTTCACTAGCATTATTTGTGTCAATGCTCACTTTTTATTTTGCCCCACTTCCATTGTTGACATCATGACACCAAGGTGGTAATTCAAAAACCTCACAATCTTCTATTTCTTTTGACTCTTTTGTGTCACATGAAAATATATTTTCAACAAACTTTACATCCCTTGTGACCACCATTTTATTTCTTTTGATGTCAAAAGTTTTATATCCCTTCATCCCATTTGGGTAACCCAAAAAATTCCCGATCTCCCCCTTACTTCAAACTTGTCACCTCCCGTTTCAGTGCTACAGAAGTAAGCAAGGCATCCGAAAACCTTTATGTGATCATAGCTGGATTTGTGATTGTAAATAATCTCATAAGGAGTCTTATTTCTGATTGTTTTAGAATGGAGTCTATTTATAATGTATGCCGCTGTCAAAACACACTCACCCCAGAATTTAGAAGGCAATTTTGCTTCGAACTTAAGTGCCCTGCCGTCTCAAGTAAGTCTCGATGCTTTTGTTCAACCACACCATTTTGTTGCGGCATGTGAGTGCATGTGGTTTTGAGCAAGATTCCTTGTTCGGTGTAGAAATTTACCATTCGGTTTGATGTGAATTCCCCACCATTGTCACACCGGATTTTCTTGATGTTTTTATCAAACTGAATTTTAATCATTTTATGAAAGTTAATCAAACAGTCACTTGCTTCGGATTTGTGTTTCAAAAGAAGAACCCAAACCGATCTACTATAGTCGTCGAAAATGGTTAAAAAATAGTTTGCTTCGGTAAGAGAGGGTGTTCTATACCTTCCCCATATATCACAGTGCAAAAGTTCAAAACACTCTTTTGTTTTAATAGAACTAGTAGTAAACTTTGCCTTTGCACAAGAATCACAAAAACTAGCACCAGGTCTAGTAGAAATAAAATCTAAATGTGAAAGTTTACTATATGAAGCATGTCCCAATCGTTTATGCCACACGTCGCATGTAACCGATAATGCCTTCCTCTCACCTCCAACCATTTCCATTCGATAGAGCCCTTGCTTGCACTTACCGACACCAATCAATCTCCTAGAGTTCAAGTCATGCATAACACAAAAATCCGGAAAGAATGTTATAGCACTTTGAAGGTCCTTTGATAACCGGCTAACAGATAAAAGACGACAAGTAAAATCGGGGACGTATAAGACATCTTTAATTTAGTTCCTTCAGGTAATGTGCAAGCTCCTTTCCCTTTAACGGGTATGGAGTCGCCATTGGGAATAGTCACGGGTAGTTCACGTGAAGAGTTTATGTTATTTGTGAACCAATCGGATCTATGCGTTATGTGTTCGGTGCAACCCGAATCAATAACCCATTCGTTACCTTCATTGATTCTACCTGCCATGTTAGCGGTTGGTGGAATAACTTACTCATCTGATGAATTTTTCTTTGCAAACATCTTCAAGAATTGTTGGTATTGTTCACCACTTAGACCGGCTATTGGACTTTGTTCCGTATCAAGAAATATATATAAAAATTCCGAATCAAAAGAAATATATATCAACACAAACATCTTCAAGTGAATGTTATGACATAAATTTCAATCACTTTTTGATTGTATGTCTAAGTTTTCCATTGGAAGTCGTGTAGTTTTAATTGCATTGTTGAAATATGCGTATAAATCAATTCAATAACAAACATATTATAATTTATAAGTATTATTTCTAATGTGATATTTTAGTTTGCATAATTCATTAATTATGGATGTTATTGATTTGGATTGTGAATTGCTTTTAGGCTAAGGATGTAGAAGACTGATTAGCTAAATGAACGTGATACTGGGCTTTACACTTGGGCTACTTCTTTACACGACCTCAGCTTCTATGTTACATGTTAATTCTACAAAGGAGTTCTTTAATCTAATCGAGGCTCTTAAGAGAATCTGGCATGATCTCCATCATGTCTGGTCATTCTTACAATTTATCCACTAAATCTCCTCTCGGTAGCGATGAAGGTTTAATCGTCTTCGTCTTTGATGATATCTGGTATGAGTTAGTATTGATTGTATTTAAGGTGTTGATGTACTGTTTTGTCTTAATTTGAGGTAATTACTTTTTGTTAAACCTCTTCTATATTTGTTGTTCATATGTCATCATTTAAATAATATTAAGAATTTATAGGTTTTTGACATACATCAGTTTGGAAATTTTAAGACATTTTATATGTCTATTTTTAGGATACATTCTAATGTGTTGAAGATTGTGGAGAAGGTTAGATTTAGGTTATTTGGGGTTTTAGGAGAAAAGAATGCATTGGGTTAAGTGGAACCATGTATTAGCTTCTAAAGATGATTTTAATTCGTTAGTCCCTCAATTTACTCAAAAGTAGAGACAGTGTGAACAATGGAGATTATATGTGGGTTAAAGTCCTTAACTTGATCCAGGCAGAGGAGTTAGATATATCGATCTAGCATTCTATCCGCGGAACGGGATTTTGAAAAGATTTTGAATCATATGTATATCTTAACAATGCAGATGTAGGAGCATTCATAATAGAATTTTTATATGCATTTCTATCTCTATTATTTAGAAATTTCTTTTGTTTTACACCTTCAACAGAACCTCTATCTTCATCTCCATTATGAGATTTTATATGAATAGTAATTTTTAAAATACAAAAATCCACTATTCATCAATCTCTATAGTATGTGTGCCTAAAAGAAAGAAAAAAAAATAATAACAATAAAATAACTGTTTATGAGTGAGATCGAGATAAAGATGAAGAATGAGATATAATGGATTAAACAAATATTTAAAAAATATGGAGATGCTATTATTAATGTTGTTATTTGGTTTTCTTCATTGTACAAGAAAATAGGGAATGGATTGTCTACATTAGTTTGGAGCTCGAAAGTGGTGCCAAGTGGTGGGGGTGTCGAACAAACCTAGTACCAGAAATTTATGAAGAACTTAAATTCAGTAAATCTTAATTGCAACCAAGATAAGTGGAGGTAGTGCTTAGGAGGATTGGAAGGGTTTTCGATCAATTGCATTCGGGGCATGATAGATCAGTATATCCTTCCTAGTAAAGTAGTTCATCCTCTACTATGAAACATGAATGAGGTGAGTATTTTCGTTTGGAACGCAACCATGATAAAAGAGTATGGATGTACCTTTTATTTTTTTATGTTATTTGTGTCGGGGTTCATCCGGAGACCATGGAGCACTTGGAGTGTGTGAAGTGGCTCAAAGGCTCTGGAATCTGGTTGAAGCATGATTTAACGTTGGATCTTCTGGTTTTAAGATTTCTCTTTATTGTTTAACTGGTTGGATGAAAATCATATGAAGCGCTTAAGAATGGATGTAGCTGAAGTTGTTATGTTTGCGACTTGGTGGGCGATTTGACGGTATAGTAATGAGACTGTTGTTTACACTTTCTTATGGTTGATTTATTGTAAATAATAATAATTTGAACTGTATCAAGTGGTTACATAACCCTTTGATGTATTTGCAATTGTTTTTTCTAGTTTCTTTAAAAAGTTCCGTCATTTCAAAAAAAAAATTGTGGAACTCATACATTCAAAAGTTAAATAAGAATTGTAATATATAATACAGAAGATGTTACTTTTAAATATGTGCATATTGCATAATTGCGCGTTTATCTTGTTACATACATGTATGTATGTATATTCGTTAAAGTGCAAGTGAGTATTGATTATGGATATAATCTCTTTTCTTTAGCTTTAGTAGACAAATAGATTACTTTGTGTTTTATACGGATAATTTATATGTTAATACATTTATATTGTATGTTTCTAAAAGACTAAAAAGTTCCGTCATTTCAAAAAAAAATTGTGGAACTCATACATTCAAAAGTTAAATAGAATTGTAATATATAATACAGAAGATGTTACTTTTAGATATGTGCATATTGAATAATTGCACGTCTATATTGTTACATACATGTATGTATGTATATTCGTTAAAGTGCAAGTGAGTATTGATTATGGATATAATCTCTTTTCTTTAGCTTTAGTAGACAAATAGATTACTTTGTGTTTTATACGGATAATTTATATGTTAATACATTATATTGTATGTTTCTAAAAGACTAAAACAATATTGCATAATTGCACGTTTATCTTGTTACATACATGTATGTATGTATAATTAGAAGATGTTACTTTTAGATATGTGCTTATTGCATAATTGCACGTTTATCTTGTTACATACATGTATGTATGTATATTCGTTAAAGTGCAAGTGAGTATTGATTATGGATATAATCTCTTTTCTTTAGCTTTAGTAGACAAATAGATTACTTTGTGTTTTATACGGATAATTTATATGTTAATACATTTATATTGTATGTTTCTAAAAGACTAAAAACAATATTATACGTGTAGCTTACTTTCATAAAATTAATGTATATTGCTACGGGTAGCCGAAGGCTGTTCAATGTATGTTTGCTTCTTTCCCGTTTTCTATTGGATAATATTCAATGGTTAGCAATAAATAATATTTTTTTAAAACATCGTTTTATAAAAATGGTTTTTTGTTTGTTTGTTTCTTTGTTTTTTTTTTCCTTACATTTTTTCGCCATTTTCAAGTTATTGTTATATCCAATTGCAAGTAGCACGTAGCCAGCCACCTAACCATGCCAAGAGTGTGACGATATATAGATTTAAATTTTAATAATTCTTATTTGCTTAAACAGTGATATATTTGACTTGGAAGTTCGGCTGGCTTATGCGTCTTTCTTTTATAAAAATATAACCGAAAACAATTTTAATATATAATTTGAGTGTGGATGACAAAACTACAAACAACGCTAAAAAACTAAAAACTTATAAAATGGGTGATATGAAAGGGACAAATTAAACGAAAATAATAAAAACCATAAATATCAAGAAGTAATGAAATTCTAACATTATATCGTTTAACATAATGAAAATTAAGATTATCGTCCAATATAACAAAATTAAAATTATTGTTTAACATATGAGACTCACCGCTTTCCGCACTTGTTGTTTTTGTTAACATTGATGGGTGACGACGGTTCTCTCCAGAGGACTTTGTTCTGTATATATTTATTTTGCCTTCACAATGGAGTATATATACAAAGACATTAGAAACTATATCAATTGAGATAAGCTAAAAATATAAACTAATATGATAATAATAATTTCCATCCAATAAATTATATGACAAATTTCCATCCAATAAATTATATGACGGCAAAATAAAGTCTACTAAATTTTCCATTTGCAGTTGATTTTGGCATGAGAATCATGGTTTGGCTTTGGAATTTTTATGGTCCCAGAATTAAACGTTACAAAGAGGGTTTTCTCATCTTTTTGATAGAGTTATTTCGTGATTCAGACCTTTAGTGTTAAAATCAGTATGTACGGTTGACATCCTCTCTTAGAAAGACTCGTATATTGAAGCTAGTTCCAAATGTTATTTAAAATGATACGTTTCCTTTGATTTCTTCAAACTTTAGGTATCATATGTATATAATTAAATGAGAAAGTTCTGAATAACAATCAAGTAATGTTTTGTTTAAAAACATTTAGTTACAAATATATATTAATACATGTTCAGAATTGTAATATCCATTGTCAAACATAGTGATAAATTTATAGCTGATCCGTAATTAGTGAGAAGATATAGAAGTAATTAATATTACTTAGATTTGAGAGACGATATGATTATTAGTGATCCATAACAAGGGAGAAATATAGGTGATTTTTATCTCATTATAGAGACGATGTGATGATCTCTTATCAGTTACCATCTAAGAGAGAATATTATACACGGTGATCTTTACCGGCTTAAACATAAGACTAGTTAAGAAAAGTTATTGGCAAAATGCCAATGAGTGGACATAAGATATTTATTGACACTCATCTAGGGCTGCAAATGAACCGAACGAACACATACAGAGCCTTGTTCGTGTTCGTTTATTAAAAAATAAACTTGTTCATGAACCGTTCACGAAGACGAACAAGAAATTCACGAACACTTACCGAACGGGATTTCTTGTTCGTGTTCGTCCATTAAGAAAATGAACATATTCACGAACTGTTCACGAACACTTATCGAACGCGGACGAACTTTCACGAACATGACGAACACAAAGAAGTTCACAAATGATCATATATTTACTTTAGAATAAAATTTGCATTTTTATTACAAACATTACATAAAATCCACCAAAAATAAATAATTAATTAACATAAGTATAAAAAATAATTGATATAATTGTTATAATAAAAACTAACACAAAAATTAATAACATAAAATAACACATTAGCTAACATAAACAAACACATAATCGAACGTTCATGAACGGACATTAACGAACACATATCGAACGCTCACGAACATAAATGAATGAACGCGGTTTGTGTTCATGTTTGTTTGTTTAACTAAACGAACAAATTTTTTTTGTTCGTGTTTGTTCATTTACTAAATGAACGAACATAAACGAACTTTCCGCCGAACGATTCGTGAACTGTTCGCTGAACGTTCGATCGTTTGCAGCCCTAACTCACTTGAACCAATATTAATCTTTGAGTTTATGTGGTAATATATCTCTAACTCTAAGCTATTTAATTTATTGCTGCTTAATAAATTCCAAACACGATCAAGTCACTCTTTCTCTTATAGCACCCTTTCTGTCCCTTCAAGTTATCCGGAATCAACCCATTTCTTTTGTGTTTTGTTGCATGAGTTTCTGAATATTCTAGTTTTTTCATAAGACATGGATTTAGATTGTTTACTCTGAGTTTTCATAAGAAATATTCATCTAACAAACACAAATTTATATAAAATTGGTCAAGAAATTAAAAAATATTATATTCACACTTTCTAGAATTTTGAAATCAATAATAGGGGCATACAAAGTTAGTTATGGGTTAGTTTTGTACCTTTTGACCTTTCTTATAATCATAACCATAATTGATTGGTCAGTTTTGTAAGGTTGGTTAATCGTCGTTATGGTTTGATTATGGTAATTTCAGTTAATTAAAGTTACCACATATGAGGTTGTTTTTGGTACGTATCATTTGACTTCTTCAAACTTTAGTTATAATATGCATATGGTTAAATAATAAAATTCTGAATAACAATAAAATAATGCTTTGTTTTAAACCATTTAGTTACAAATATATACTAAAATGTCTCTAACAATAACACACACATATATGTATGTATGTAATGACAGAATGCACATTTTATTGATATATTTAAGAGTGATAAAATTTAAAATGAGATTTTTGTAGATTTAAAGTTTGGTTTTAATTTCGGTTAAAATTCGGTTATAAACATAACCAATATATCACTTAATCACAAAACATATCCATTACTAGTGACAACCTTGAACTCCACTTAACTAGAAATATTAAATGTAAAAATGAAGTTATAGATAAAACAAAAACACAAACATTATGGATTGAAAAAAATTTGGACTTAATAAGCATAACATGGAACTTAAACAAACAAGCTAGGCCCAATAAACACTCAAACATGAAGGCACAAACAAACATAAAAGCTTGTAAAAGTTTAACCGACGAAAAAAGCCTAGATAAGACTTAATGCATAAACTCAATCTATACAAACAAACCTAGAAACCCAACCAACTAAGGGTGTTCAAAAAAATCCGATATTCAAAAATATCCGAAATCCGATTTGTAACCGAATCCTTATTCGGATATTAGGATCGGATCTCATCCGAATCCGATTCCTTATTCGGATTTCGGATATTACAAATTTTTTATTCGGGTTATTCGGATATCCGATTAATCCGAATAATAATTCAATTATTTTCTAGCACAACACTCATTACTCAACTATCTATTATGTTTTCAACTAAATGCTCAAGAATCTTGACACATTTTAGTCCTTTAATCCTAAACAATTATGCAATAATCAACCGGCGTTCTAAATTAGAGATTCCAATCTTCAGGTTCTATACAATTACCTTTTATGTTTTAGTTTTGAATTTGTGTTCAAGTCAAATTTTTATTTTTAGATTTATATCTTTTATTATGATTTTAAACTTATAAAATGTTAACAATAAATATTAGCAAAAAAATAAAAATAAATAAAAACAAAAAATAGAAACAAATTGTTATTTGGTTTATTCGGATATATCCGAATCCTATCCGAATTGAACTCGGATAGAAATATCTTTATTCGGATTGGATCGGATTTCGAAGGACCTGAAATTTTCAAATCCGAATAATCTCTTATCCAATCAGATGTACACCCCTATATCCAACCGGTTCCGGTTCAATCTCGAGTCCGATTCTAATCATAATCTTGTCGTAAGCAAACATTAAAAACTTAAGTATGTAACATAGTCATCGGGTTTCCTGTTGAAATCGAGAAAGAACTAGAAGAACCCCCTTTGTCCCCATTCCCCAAGCCCTATTTCTTCTTTCTCCGTTTGCCAAAATTCACCCTCAAACAACCCTACATTTTGCCACAACTTCGCCTTCGTTTACCCCTTTCGTTGATTCTAATCACCGCTGCTTCGACAGAGCACAAGGTAACCGCTTTATCTTTCGTTTAATTGTATTCACCTATAGTTTTAGGATATCTGTGTTTGCATTATATCTGTTTTCTCTGTCATTTGATCCTTATACAAGTTTTAAGCTGGTAAATTACATTAGGGTTAGGGTTTCGTTTAGTCCTAACGAAGCTGATTTGCATTTTGCAGAACTTATGGCACATAGGCTGTTAAGAGATGTTGAAGCTGATGGGTGGGAACGCTCCGACTTTCCAATCATATGTGAATCATGCCTAGGTGACAATCCCTACATTCGAATGGTAATCTTTAAACACTTTTTTTTTCTTTTTTTTGATCGTATGAGTTTTTGAATTCTTTTGGCTGTGTTGTCAATGTTTGTTTGATGTTTGTAATGTGCTGAAGCATGCTAGTATGTTACTAAAATGATAACTTTATGCAGACGAAGGAAAATTACGGTGCAGAGTGCAAGATCTGCACCAGACCGTTTACGGTTTTCATGTGGAGGCCCGGTCGTGATGCAAGATACAAGAAAACTGAGATTTGCCAAACTTGCAGCAAGTTGAAAAATGTTTGTCAAGTGTGTGTTCTAGATCTTGAATATGGTTTACCTGTCCAGGTTCGTGATACTGCACTCAGTATCAACTCCAATGATGCCATTCCAAAGAGTGATGTCAACAGGGAATACTTTGCAGAGGAACATGATCGCAGGGTATGGCAATTTGCAATTTATGGTTACACTTTGTTTTACATGCCTGCTAAATTCTTGTGCTCTAATTTTAATTAGCGTATGTTGTATAATCTGGGAGAGACATGAATAGGGTTCTTGAAGTCAGACTTGAAAGCCCTTTTCTTCATCTCTAGTTTGGTGTTACTACTATTAGTATAGTGTCATTGCCCTTCCTGTGTTTGTAAAGCATACTCTCCACCATGGAACCATGTAGTAAAGCTAGGGATTAATGCACTTTACTTGGTCCATTGGATAGCATGGTGTTGTTGGGCCTTCATGATTTTTCCTTAACGGGTTCTCATGGTTATTGAAAAAAACAGCTGCTTGTATTTGAGCTGGCAATTTTGATCCCTTCACGTATGACAGTATGGATGTGTCGATTCGCGTTTTTTATTTTTATCTTTAGTAGTTTTGTTAGCTAAAAGTGAATAGGTCAAATGGGTTGGATGGAGTGGAAGTTCCCTGAAAGTCTACTTTTGAATACGTACAAATTACAAGTTTTACAATCTCTTGTGTTAATTTATTCAAGGATTTCTATTATGAATGTGACAATATTGTTTAGTTAAACATAACTAACACATGAATTATTCATATTATGTATATAAAAGAATAGGAAGTATTTGAGGGTCAACCTGATTCAGCCTGTTCTAAAGTGACCAGTTCCAACATAAACCTGTTTTAAATTGTTGATCCCTATGCCCATCTTGCCACCTATAATTCGTGATATTATTGATTGCAACCTTTATTAATTTTGTAAAGCTATGGTGTCTACAATATTATGAAGTGTTGATTAATTTATTTATCCCCATAGGCAAGGGCTGGTCTAGATTATGAATCTTCATATGGTAAGGTCCGTCCAAATGATACACTTTTGAAGCTTCAAAGAACGACGCCATATTACCAGAGGAATCGAGCACATATTTGTAGTTTTTACATCAGAGGTGAATGTACAAGAGGTGCTGAATGCCCGTACAGACATGAAATGCCTGTCACCGGAGAGCTATCACAGCAGAACATCAAAGATCGTTACTATGGGTATGCAACTTCTAACTATATGTTTAATGCAAATACATTATCTTTGTTTATAATGATGGTTTTTGAATATTTCTGTTATGATTGCAGAATTAATGACCCGGTTGCATTGAAACTTTTAAACAAAGCTGGTGATATGCCTTCTTTGGAACCCCCTGATGATGAAAGTATCAGAACTTTGTATGTTGGAGGACTTGATGCAAGAATTTCTGAGCAGGATCTTAGAGACCAGTTTTACTCCCATGGTGAAATAGAGTCGATAAAAATGGTGCCCCAAAAGGCTTGCGCATTTGTTACTTACACGACCAGAGAAGGGGCGGAGAAGGCAGCTGAAGAACTCTCGAATAAGCTCGTGATCAAGGGTCTTAGGTTAAAATTAATGTGGGGCAGACCTCAAGTTGCAAAAGTGGAGGGTGAAATGGGTTCACATGACGCTAGACAACAAGCAGTTGCTCATAGCGGTTTATTGCCTAGGGCGGTTATATCACACCAGCAGTATCAAATGGAACAGCCACCGGGGACCTCAAATAATCAGGATCAGCAACTGCCACCACATATGCAATATTTTAACATTCCGCCACCACCGCCTTCACATGAGAGGACATATTATCCGTCCATGGATCCTCAGAGGATGGGGGCGGTGATCCCACACCAGGAAGGTGGTGGTTCAGAGCAGCACCAAGAAGGTAATCCAGGTCCACAGTATGCTGCTTACCCAGCACCACCGCCACCTCAAGGCGGTGATCAGTACTATCAACAGTATTATCCACCACCACCATACGGATACATGGCACCGTCTCATGAACCATCATATCAACAATATGCTCAACCACCTTACCCCTCCACACTGCCTCCAGCAGGACCCAGCGATGAGCAGGGCACATAAGCAGTAGCGACATTCCTTTTTTGTTGCAATGGGCTGTCGTCATCGTTGATGTGACCGTTGAGAAAAGAGGATTCTTGAATATCCCCTCTCACAAGTTCGTGTTTTCTTTTTATTGGTAAAACAATTGATGTGACAACTAAGAAAAGAAGGATGCAACTTTGTTTATTATGCTTTAACGTTTTGGTGCTTTGGTGGTTTTCTACTGTTTATTTGTTCCGGTGCGAGGTGCTTTCTTTTGGTTATTAATTTTTCCTTCTGATGAATCACGTTTGTTGCACAAAACATAGGAAGTGGTACGAGATCAAGATCGTGAAAATAGCAAGGTAAATATTTGCATACGTTGATATATTTAAAAAATGTATTGGTATGGTAATCTTTGGTAGGACACATCTAATGGCTTCTAATCGATAAAAACTAAGGGGGGGTTTGTGGTGTTTTAATGGTTATCAAGACGTTACCTTCTAATAATTTATAATCTTTTAATAATCATAAAAACTAAGGGTTTGTTTGTAGTGTTTTAATGGTTATCAAGATGTTACCTTCTAATAATTTATAATCTTTTAATAATTAAGAAGTAATCTTAATTTTGAATGGTTAAAATATTAAAGTATCAGCCCTTGGGACTAGGACGTGATTTCCAACATTTCTGAGTTTTTTTATATTTTAAATCTGTCGTGTTAATTTTGGGTAAATTAACAAACATGGCATGTGCAGCTAAACTAGTCATGCTTGTTGCTTTGATTGTTTAATTTATTTTTTTTCCGCAAATTATTCTCATTATAAATACTTGTTGGGTATGTTGTATTTGAATTTAAAAGTTAAGTAGTCACTGTCATGTTATCAAGTTTAAATTTTTATTATCATACACGTTACATTTCCAGTTTCAAATTGTATTAACAAAATATTAGTGTATAAGAAATAAACAATTTGTTTTTCTGTTTCAAGTGGAATGGCTCATGTTCACATTTGTCGTGTAAATTCTGGGTTTGTAACAATCGGATTCGGTCTACCTATCCGCAAACATAATTTGTGGTGTGAATTCTGGGTCTGCATAAAATTATCGGGTTTGATCCACCTGTTTAACACCCGAACAAAGAACAATGTCCTCGGATTGGATAGAAACAATTTACCATGTTCCTATAATCCTATCCGTCAACACAAGTTCCCCTTCCCGAGAATGCATGTGGTAACATAGGAATCCAATACGCACATTCCCAGAAGAGTTGCAAACCCATACTAAAGCTGACTATCACCTGAACTGTTGATAAAGCAGTCAAGGAAGCATGATACTGTCAAGAGGACAAGAATAACTGCGATTAGTGAACTAGTGAAGACGCAAAACTTTTATCAATGAAGATTGGTTACCAATGAAGATTGGTTTTTGAGCTTGGAAGCCGAAGAGGGTGCATGTTGGGAGTTGTTTGTTTATGTTTGTTGCGTAGTGAAGACGCAAAACTTTTACCACTGAAGATTGGTTTAAGAGCTTGGAAGCCAAAGAGGGTGCATGTTGGGAGTTGTTTGGCTATATTTGCTGCGCTTGCTAACATTTGGGAAAGCGCTGATTGGGGGCTATGGTTAGGACATCGATGGTTCTATGGTGGAACCGTCATGGTTTATGATAGTGGTGGGTGGTCTAGCTCATGAAGAAATGAATTATGTAAATGACAATTGGAGGTTTATGATTTATCTCATATGTTTGAATTTGTTACACACCTTGAATCATAATTCCCCCTTCAATACAAATCACAAACTATTGATACAAACAAATTAATCAAGTTGTAAGATTCTAAAACTTAATAAGAAGACAGGATCCTCAACTTTCATATCAAACATGAAAGTTCAATATAAATAACAATACCATGAACCCACAGTTAGTTGCTGTTCTTCATGAATGTTGCAATGGCAGCACCAATGGAGTTACTGCGAGAAGAACCACGTCGATGGTGAACCAATGAATGTGGTCTGCTCCATAAAGACTTACGATTTCCAGGAAACAAAGATGCATATAGTTCCAAAACCATCGGGTTATCATAACGTTGGTGCAGCTTCTCATATAATTTGGCTTTCTCACCGGCCTCTAGTACCTCCTGCAATCATAACAATAACCGTCTCAGTATCTTCCACATAGACGTATAATTATTCAATAACATAGTGGAGGCAATTCACCCATTTACTTACAGAATTTAGTTTGACTTGGGTTATAATTTATCTTAACAGACCAAACGTGTCTTGAAAAGCATATATATGGGTATAACCCCTTAAGTCACTTTACTAAGACTAGATTAATACCTTAATCACCTTATGTTTCTGATGTTCAACTACTGCATTCTCATCCTCATGCTGTTTTGTTTTTTCTTCATTATTTGAGTCATCCTTGTTGGCATCACCTGCTTCTGTCATCTGCACATCTTCGTGTTTCTCTGTCCCAGATACAACATCTTGCTGAGATTGTTCAGCAACGTCAATCTCTTTATTTCCGTCCAATGATTCCTTTTCTTCTTGTTGTTTACTTTCCAAAGTGCTTTGCATCTCCTTCTCCGGCTTCAACTTCTCCTCTGCATCTTCCATTTCAACATCTAAGTCTTGATTTTGTGAATTGTCTGTACTTGATGATGTATCATCACCAGTAGGACTTCCAACTGTTGAAGCTCCCTAATACACATTTACAAAAATTAGAATTAACAACAGTAAATATTAAACATAAATGATTCTGAAACTAAAATAAACTTACCTCATGTTTGACCTCTTTGACCAGCCCATCACTTGTTTCTGTTTGATCATCAGCAGGATTCATAGTATGCTCACGCTCTTTCCTGCGTCTCATCATAATGCATATAGCACATAGACAATCGTCCTTGTGGCGCTTCACTCTAGCAAATATATATATATAAACAAGAACATTATATATTCTTTTGTTAATTCAAACCAAAGTTAATCATCATTCATCATAAAATAAAAAGTACCCTTGACGTCTCCTTGACTTGTTTTTCGAATGCCCGCCCTTGTTAGATGACTTTCCATGGCTGGATATATTGCCATCCTTCATGTCACCTGCAACGAAGATGATGCATAATAAATGGACAAGAAAAAAGTGTTTGCGGGTCAACAAAACCCATTTCAATCCACCCATTTTGCATAGACATAGATACTAATGACTGTTACCTTGCTGTTGTTCACTGTAAAGCCCTGCAGCAGACCAGTACTTTGAAAAATTCTTCTTCACTCGTTTCATGAGTTCAAGAATGTAATCACCTTTATTATTGTAATTGTAGCAATTCTCCCATATATACTGTACATCCTTGTACACATCCTCTGAATTCATGTACTTAATACCATTTTCAAGGTTACTACAAATGGTCCCAAAATCCATAGGTGTTTTGATCACATCAAAATAGTCCTGCATCATGAAAGTAAAATAAATTATAAATCCTAAGAATACTAGTATTAAGTTTCAATCCTAAAAAAGAGGCCAAAATTACTGGTATTCCAAGAGCAACAGGGTTCACTGGAGCATTAAAAGGCTCTGCTGCGTCCATTTTCATAATCTTCTTAATCACCTGCAACAGAACACAATGATAAAACGATGAATCTTGAGAAACAAATAAATAAAATATAATTTTAAGGTACCTCAAGGGAAGCATTAAGTTCTTGCTTATTATAGACAGAGTCTCGAGAAACTGACTCGGGTTCTTTCTGATGTGTTCTCTCTACCTGAGGCACTCCAGTATTATTACAAGGACTCAAACTTGAGCTAAACCCCTTTGATGTTTTTATTATTATGCTCCCGGTTTTTTTCGGTTGAGTGGTTAAACCACCTACATTGGTTTCACGCACTGAATTGGCACTATCTTCTACTTTCTCACTAACCACCGGTTTTTCAAGACCAATATGCTGGCTACTCTTATCCGTATCACTATGCGTACGCACATCTGAAGAAGTCAACTGAGGTTCTAATGCCTTAGAAGCTTTAATTTTGACTTTCACCCGATTATACACCAATCTTCCTACTGGTTTATCAGTTACTCCAGTTAAACTGACAGATGGAGGTTTTTCGGGTTGTTCAGTTCCAGTTGAAGGTGTTTTATTATCCGCTCTTGAGTTTGTTTCATCCTTCTCAACATCACTGGGCCCTGATGTCTCTTCCGCACTCAAACTATCAGTGTTCAGATCAGCCTCTGAATTTCCAGCCTTAGGGGCCATTTCAGAGTTTCTTTTCTTTCCACGCTTGCGCTTCATGCTTAACAACTCTGTTTCATTGAAAACCAAGAGAAATGTAATGAAAAATTTTCTCAACTAGACACACAATTTGCTATACATTCAAACAGGTCCCCTTTAAACCAAGAGTTGTGATTCATGGAGGATCAATCAATTTATATACAAAAACTAGTTTTTCCTACTAGTTTCTTATTACAGAGAGTGTAGCTTTTGGAGATCTTTAAGTCATTATATACCTACCAGTTCATTCCAACGGCTGAAATTTTCTAGACATTCAAACAATCAAACCAAATAATCCGAATCTAGATTAAATAATTGATTTCAAATTGCACATCCAAAGAGAATCTAATGAAACGTATGAAATAAACAGCAAATTCGTCATGAAATACACAAAGAAAATCATAATTTTCAACAGAAGCAAAAGCCCATCAGCTACAAGTACTCAGGTCTTCCAAACTCCATGAAACAAACAAGATCGAAAAGAACAAAACATGATGACACTAAATTACACAGATCATACAACAATATACAATCGAAATCAACAAAAAAGATGGATTTAAAGCCGCGAAAACAGAAACCCTAGAGTGTTAAGGAAGTAATTAAGTCGAAATCGAAGATGAAATTGGAAAAGAATACAACCTGAAGGTGTCAAGTGTCACTGATTCTGCAACTTATACGTTTTGAATTCGAAATGACGAGTTCTGATTTTCAACAATTTTTCAATTTTTTTTTCCGAAGGGCAAAAAGGAGAGGGATGAAAGGGGCTTTGAGTGTACGGAGAGGAATGTGGTTTTTTATGAAAGAACGGGCCGGGCTTTGAAAACGATACGGACTGGGCATTTGGCCCATTTTGATGGACTCATAATTTGGGCATTTTGCTCGATTTGAAAGCCGAAGGCCCGAAACCGACATAACCCAGTTTGGCTAAATGGTTAAGTTTGAGGTTGGATCTCAACCTTATTTTGATGAAACCGGTTTCAACCATATAAAACCCGAACCAAACAGATTTAAAGCCGGTCATTTTCATCACTTAAACTGGTTTTAACCAGAACCAACCCAATTAGGAGTAAAAAGATAAAATTAATTCCTTTAATTTCTTAACTTATAGCAAGCCTACATACGTAATCATAATCACTTTTTGCGTACAAGTGAACCACAAACTTTCTCATGTCAAAATTGTGCAATACCAATGAGAATATGGTTCACTGTAAATTTATAAGATAAGGTTTTATAAGTTGAAATTTATACTATAATGTTGTGTCAATCCCTACAAACGATATAAAAATACGACACTGAAAGAACACGATCAAAATTGTGCTTGACTATAATTCCTTAACTTTATTGTTTAAGGAACGAATGGGTTATTGTGTTAATTACTCGAGTAAATCTACTAGTGATGAGGTGTGTAATTTGATGGGTTTAGTGTTGCGTATCACCTTAGGTTGTATCTTGATTTTGAATTTAGGTTTTATTAGTTTGATTTTGGATGTTAATTAAGATTGATTTTCATTTGTTTAGATATTATTGGCAATGCATTGTGTTGTTTGCTTTTATGTTTTTTTATTGATTAGTTAGGTTGCATGTTCATGTTCAATTTCAATTTTTGTTTGTGTTAGATTTGAGTCTGAGTTTGTGTTTAGTTTGATTATTTGTGTTGTATGATTGTTATAGTTAAGTTTAATCAGTGTATTTTTGTTTGGATCTGTTTTCTGGTAGAGGGTGAGGTATGTTCGTGAGCATAATAGTCCCCATGAAAATCTTTAAGAATAATTTATGTTCGATAAATGATTTGGTTTAGTCAGATAGATCAGACGGTATACCATTCCACTCTGGCATCAATCTTCCCTCCTTCGCATTTATTTGACCAAGATTGAACAAATGATATACAATTGGTACACCCTTAGAGCATGCGAGTCTCCAAGAATGCAAGAGGGGAAGAGAGTCAAAAGACTTGGGGTAATAATCTGATATTTTTTGGTAACAACAGTCGATATTATAGTCTGACTACGGATAAAGAGAGGAGTAGTGATAGACCAACATCAAGTCAATAAAAAAACCAAACTAACCTAGGTAGCTAGGATAAGTAGGGTATTATATTCACGAGAAGCATGTGATTAATATTACACAGTATTATTTGATTGTAAAACTTAAAACTTAAATAATTGATTGATTTCAAAATAACTATTAACCTAAATTGCAATTAAACTAGAAAAAACAAACAATAATGAAACTGAGAGATAAGAGACAAGTGATCACATTTAAGTTCAGATTTAACTATGTTATCGTAATTTGTTTACCACGTTTGAAAAAGTTACATAGACATAACATGTTTACAAGTTCGGTTTCAAAGCCAATTGCAGGACTGACAAATCCATTTATATTGATTTCACGATTATCATAAAAGAACACTTCATCAAGATGCATTGATTCCATATTTTAAAATACTGAAAAAGAACATAACTAAGATATTGTCAGAATTAAATTGTATTAACTTCACATTCATGAACAAAAAAAATTCAAACTAGCTAGAATGTAATCTCAACTATCATAACTTTTGTAATAAAGGATTAACACAAGATAAAGTACTCCGATTGTATTGACCTCACAGTTCATGACAAAAAGTAACACGTGCTAGGATGTTGTCTTAATGAAAGTTGATTTGTGCAATATGAGATTCATAATGGGAGAATTACTTATATATCTCTCTCCACTAAAAAGATTACATATTTGCTCAAAACACAAGTTTCAATGCATAAAGTATAATATTTTTTAAACATGTTTTGAAAAAATATTTAATTTTATAAGTTTAGAGGAAGAAATATGCAATTGTCCCAAACAGATTCAACAAAGAATATTTTCTTTTTCTAAAAAAAAAGCTAAACACAAACCCTAATCATAAGAAACATGTTGAAGTTATTCACCAGTAAAATAATAAAAACACGTTTAAGTTCTTTTGGTATGGATTGTAAATCAGATTAAACACAATTGCAAATCCAAAGCCTACATCTAGTTATGATCATAGGAAAATTAACCAATTATGACATCATACAAAATACATATTGTCACTACAAGTTCATTTGAAATAATTACTTCCCATGATGAATGTTGTTGTCTCGATCCTCATGCCACGATTGATCCATGTTGACTAACACCATTAAAAGCAGCATTGCTACTTGATTCCATCCAGAACCCCAAAGGGGTTTGCCACATTGACTGTGCCTAGCTTGTTTAAAAACTGCCTAATGAAACTCTCAAACTCCCCTTCTGAACTTTTTTTGAATGACAAACGAATACCATAAGCCCGTCAAACAGGTAAACCTACTGGCAAAAGGCCGCCCATGCTCGTGAACACAAACAGCGCTGGTGACCCAAATATTGCAGGCTCATGTTTGTTTATTTGATTGCATCTCATTTATATTTCTTTATGACACAATTGTGTTTGTTTTGTTGGTTCAGGCCCCAAATCAAACACACAAGAGATGATTTACTGCTTAAAACTCTCTCTCATACCTCTTGACAGAAACAAACATTTAGGGGCTGTTTGGCCGCATCTGATTGAATAAGTGTCGAACCAGTAAGAGGTCTGAACCAGTAAGAGGTCTGAACCAATAAGTGCTGAACCAGTTTAAGTCTGTTTGATTGGACATCTGAATAACTGTATAAAATGACTATTTTACCCCTCTAATGATTTCTTGCTGAATATAATTTATCTGTTTGGTCATAACTTCTAATAATGAATAATTACTAGAAAAAAAATACAAACCATCATAGAAAATCCAAATTACACATAAATCCTTCTTGAAAACATACTAAATCCAAGTAGAAATTAATAATTTGCGTACAATTTTGGTTTTAAGCATTTGACATTAATTGAGTTGTTATCTCGTCACGCAAAGTAGTCATATGCTCAATGCCTTGTAAGCCCCATTCCGTGTCGTGAACAGACTGGCCATCACTTTCCTCCTCTTCCAGTTAATCCTAATCTTTTTTTCAGCCATTTCTTTAGAAGAATCTATCAATTACAATACAATCCTTAAACTTCAAATACAATAAGGACTACCATACCAATAAATCAACCAAGAATAAGCATACAACTATAATGGCCATTTAAGGATTAACCAAGGGTGTATACAGATTAGATAAACACAATAAACATTAAGGACTTGATGCTAATGTGTACAAAATGTTTCAATAGAATGTTACTACTCACAAAATCCGCTTTAAATTGTTTACTCCACACAGCAACATACAAGCATACCAATTAAGAAGATGTTGTCTGAATACTAAATTATCTACCCAAACACAAGAAAATACCAAGTCACTTCTAAGAAACCATTTTCAAATACCAACCGTCAATATGCAAAAATCCATTGCATCCTTCACTATAACAAGAAACCATTTTCAAAAATCCAACAGTCAATATGCAAACCATGGCAGCTCCAAGAAACCATTGCATCATTCATTTTCAAATTCCAACAGTTCCTAGATTCAAGTCCCAAAAACCAACAAAAACCGATCAAAAACCAAGAAACCATAGCCCTAATTTACACGAAATCAAAAACATCACCGCATAAACAATCAATCGAAACCGAAATTTTAACATCAGAGGCACTCACCGAAGTTGGAGCGGCTGGCGACTTGGAGTCCGACAGAGCGAGCGGCCGGCGATTTGGAGTCCGACAGAGCGAGCCGGCGACTTGGAGTCCGACAGAGCGGGCGACGACTTGGCTTTTGAGGTCGATGGGGGTGGGAGAGTGTTTTGGGTCAGACTTTTGGTGAGATCTGACCTAATAAGACCTAATAAGAGATGGAATAAGAGGTCTTTCTCATTAAGTGGTATCCAACCAAACACAATGGTCTGACCGAGTCAGACATAGACATCTGACCAGTGTCATTAAGAGGCAAACAAACAGCCCCTTACAATATATAAAGAAAACAAACTCAAAACTACCCACTATATGTGGTTAAATAACACTCCAACAAACTAGTAAATATGACCCATGATTTGGACCCTTACGTTGATTCTAATAAACCACTAAAGACATGTGACTATATATTTTCTATATGCCCGTATTCAACTCCATGACCCGTAAATTTTTAAAAGCGTAAATAAAAAGAAAACCAAATTTGGGGTATTGAACTCAAATGCTTTCACATAGAGTCTGATTGTAACACCAATGTCCTTAAGGAATGGCTTGACCACTTGAGGTTGTTGCATTTAATCACTAATCAAACATAAATTTTCAGTGAAGGGTAGATGTGGGAAAAAGGGTTTTGAGCTGTACTCGAAACTGAGTACAAACCGGGTTCGGCCCAACCAGGTTTTTTTGTACCCGGGTTGACGCGAAACCGGGTATGAACCCGGGTCGGGTTCACCTACTTGAAAACCCTACCCGCTATACCCGGGTTTGGTAGGGTCGGGTCCAATACCGGGTTTAGTTCCTTTTTTTTTCTTTTTTTCTTGTGTGTGTGTCCAATACCGGGTCCAATACCAGGTTTAACTCAAGTTCAACCGGGCTGGGTTCGGGTCGGGTTCAACAAAAAAATTCAAAATCTAAAATTGGTTCCAACCCTACGGGTTTAAACAGATACAACCTGGGTACACCTCACATCAGATTCTACTTGTACCCGGGTCCGTGTCGGGTCTAAACCCGGTTTTTATGCCCATCTCTAATGAAGGGGAACTCACACAAAACCACTTTGACTCTCAAGTCAATAAGTGTAAAAACATAAGGTTTGTGATAGTACCTCTTAAAGATAATGAGCGCTCTTTGTATCCATTGCCGGACGTATGACCAACCTTATACCATCTGATCTATCATGATCAAATCAATACAAATTAAGATGTTTGATGACACGACTGAATGATGCAATCGATCGTACTGAGTCTGAGAACCTAAAACATCTTCTTTTCACTTTCTTTCACACCATTACTTTAAAACCTTTTTTAGCATGGAATCTCTATCTAGTCTAGTCTCTTGACTCATATAATTTCCATGACCGTTAATCTTCACATCATCATTATTACTCTTTTCTAAAAGCAAAAATTATTCATCTCCCTCTTTATATACCATGCATTATTTGATATACATTACAGGAAATTTGCTTTACACTGAATCGGACACTGTATTTAATTATAATTAAGTTGCTTAACTGCATATAGAAAAACTTTACTTGCAACTAAAAACCACTATGAGCAGTTTCAATTTTAGCAATAACAATAAACTTGTTTTCATTTTAGAACTAGAGAAAATAGTCTAAACAAATAGAGAAGAGAACTCCCTCTACTTTGTTCCATCATAAGCAAGAAATCAAGTCTGGGTAGGTAAACCATTTTAGAGGCTAATGCTAAATAAAGGCTCGATCCCTTTAATAAAATGTTGTTATTGGAAATAGTGACAAATCTAGAAATTTTTTGTGGGTGGCGTAAAAAAAAGGTTCGTAAAAGGACTAGACCATGTGTATAAAATTAGAGTTAATTACACGATTGGTCTCTGTGTTTGCTCATATTGCAATATTGGTTTTAACATTTGAGAAATTACAGGTTTGGTCCCAACTATTTACCAAACCGTAACAGAAGTAATCCCTAGCACTAAATTCTGTTAAATTTCTCAGTTAAGTATAGATGAAAAGACTTATTTGCCCCTTAACTAAAAGACAAAAATATATAAATATAAACTAATTTATATGGGTCCCACATTCTTTTAGTTAAACAATCACACACACACATATATACATATATATATATATATATATATAATATATATATATATATATATATATATATAATATACACATATACATATATATATATATATACACACATACATGTGTGTATATATATATACACATATGATCACCAGCTATTGTCCATCACCACTAGCAACCCACCACCGTCGTTAACCTACCATCGACAACCAACCATCATCTCCATTACCACCATCCATCATACCCCCACCATCACTTAACCATCACCACCACAATCACCGTCATTTAACCACCACCACCATCCTCACTGGTTGATGCAGAGATGAAATGGGGGTGAATCAGGGATGAAGAAGACGGCAATGGAGTCACCAATGAAACGCCGTTATCGCCAATAACCATCACCAACCACCATAGCCATCACCGCCAGCCTGATTCATCACTTCCATTCACAATCACCAACCACCATAGCAGAACCCAGATCGTAGCAGATGGTGATGATCCAAATCTAGATGTCGATGATGGTGTAAAATGACGATTGTGATGATCTGCGTGGTGCTGGTAAGGCGATGGTTAGGTGGTGGGTAGGCGTCGATGGTGATGATTGGGTGATACTTGCCAGAGATATGTTGGGTGGTCGTCAGAATCTGTTGCTGCTCGGTGTAGATATGGGTGAATGGGATGGTTTGATGATGATAATAGGGGTGTTGATGAATGATGATGATGGGCGACGGAGGAGGTGGCGGCGATGGTTGGTGGTGGTAGTGGGGAGGTGGTGACCTAGTCCGATGAGGATGGGGGTGAGGGTGGGGGTTTGGGTTTAAAGTATTGGTGATAGTGGGTCCCACAACAAATTAGTATTTTTTTACTTTTTATTTGTTAAGGGGTAAAAGCGACATTTCACACCAACTTAACTAGAAAACTTAACGACCATCCACTCCAAGGACCAATTATGTTACGATTTGGTAAACAGTTAGGACCAAACATGTAATTTCTCAAAAGTTTGGACCAATGTTGCAATATGAGCAAGACACAGGGATCAATTGTGTAATTAACTCATAAAAATATTTTAGCTAATTTTTTTGTTAAATTGAGAGTGGATTACAATTGGATATTAGACCCGCAACAAAATTTTTGGATTGGCTAACTATGTTACTATGTATATAAATTTTTTTTTCATAATTAGCGGCCTTAAAGAGTCCCTAGGCTCAACAAACTCACCACATAGACATATCCATGTATCCAGCTCTTTTATTTTGTCATCAAACACCTAACGCAGTCTTTTGTGTTATGTAAAAGTATATACAAAATAAATAAATAAATAAATCAAACTCTAGTGATTGTTTTGTAGAATCGATATACTATAAACATAAATACTACGATTCAAGTGACGTGAACAGTTCAAATTTGTGATTGGCTATTCGTGTCATATGTCGTAAACTTATTAGACAATGCATGTGTTTTATTTTCTTATGCTTTTCCTGAGTTTTTCTTTCCTTTAAAGCCTAGTAGTAAGTCAAACACTACATCCCCCAACCAACCTGGGTTCTCGCCTCGAAATACTGGTTCTCAACAATTTTGAAAACAAATTACCAATTTTCCTTGCATTGAAGAGCTTTAAAGAAACAACGCCTTGAACTATTGAATTATATCATCATTACTCTTAAAAAAAACATACTTTATATGAACATCTTATCAAACAGTTATATATTATAAAAAATAAGTATACAGACTTATTAATTGGCCCGTGACACCCCCCTCTCCCCAAAAAAAATTATAAAATTTGGAGAAGGCAATACGACTCACTAGTTTATTCTGAGAGTTAACGCATGGGGTTCAAACTACTATCTCTACCCCAACATCCAGCAATCTCTTGAATTTTTTTCATGAGTTGGCCACCCAACGTGTTTATCTGGTGTGAGAATTGAACTTGAGTATCCTTTGGAGAATCTCAGTGTCCTATCATCAGGATACATTTGAGAGGTTAGATATAAGTTATCTATTAATAATAATCCACGACACAATTCATAACAATGGTGGAACTACGGTCCGTGTGACGCTATAGTTTTACATGTGGTTTGGTTGTTGAATTGTGATCGATAAAGTAGCTGAAACGAACACATAACTAATATTTCTATTGTAACACTTATAGTTAAATAGTTTTACTTTCGTCACTTAGTACTAGGTTGATTTGCATCGTCCAATAAGACATATAAAGTAGAAATAGATACATTAGCATGCATATAAACAAAAAGAATACACTTGAAGGTTGCAAGGTCCTCTTATATATACTCAAAGCCCACCTCTATAACAAACTACATTTACTAACTTACTCCCAATTTTATGTTCTAATTCATAAAGTAACGCATGAGAAAAAACATGATGACTTTGTGCACATATCACACATCACGTATCGTAAACTTATTAGACCGGTATAATATACATATAAATACTATAATTTAAAGTACGTGAACAGTTCTTAATTGTGATTGGCTATTCATGTCACGTATCGTAAACTTATTAGACCGTGCATGTGTTTTATTTTCTTATGCTTTTCTTAAGTATTTCTTTCCTTTTAAGCCTAGTAGTAAGTCAAACAGTGCATCCCCCGACCAACCCTGGTTCTCGCCTCGAAATACTGGTTCTCCATAGTTTTAAAAGAAATTATGAATCTTCCTTGCATTGAGGAGCCTTAAAGAAACAACGCGTTTTACTATTGAATTATATCATCAGGTTATTACTCTTCAAAAAACATAGTTTATACGTTTGCATATGAACATCTTATCAAACAGTTATATATTATAAAAAAGGAGTATACAGACTCATTAATTGACCCGTGACAACCCCCCGAAAAAAAAACAAAAATTCACTAAAGGCAATACGACTCACGAGTTTATTCAGAGTCAAGACATGGGGTTCAAACTACTGTCTCTACCCGAACATCACATAAAAAGTGTGGCCTGGTCTCCCGATTTTTGCCATGAGTTGGCCACCCAATGTGTTCTTTCTGAGATGAGGATCGAACATGTGTCTCCTTTGGAGAATCTCAGAATCCTATCACTAAGCAACATTGGAGTGGTTAGTTATATTATCTAGTAATAGTAATTCATGACACGATTCATTTAAGAGTAGCAACAATGGCGGAACTAGGGTCCATCTAATGCTATAGTTTTCCTTGTGTTTTGGCTGTTAAATTGTGGTTGATAAAGTAGTTAAAAGGAACACATGACAAGTATTATTATTGTAACACTTATAGTTAAATGCTTTTAATTTAGTCACTTAGTACTATGTTGATTTGCATCGTCTCATATGGCATATATATAAAGTAGAAATACATACATTAGCATGCATATAAACAAAAAGAATACACTTGAAGATTGCAAGGTCCTCTTATATCTACTCAAAGTCCATCTCTATAACCAACTACATTTACTAACTTACTCCCAATTTTATGTTCTAATTCATAAAGGAGCGCATGAGAAAAAACATGATGACTTTGTGCACATATCACGTTTTGTAAACGAAAACCCAAGCCAATTTTGGAAGTTAAAAACAAAAACCAACAGATCCCCAACTTTCTAAACCAAAAGATCGTGTCTGAGCTTCGAGTAAGAAATATCTTTATCAGGCTTTTTCGGTTGCAGAAAAACAACCGATGATGAAGAAGACTTATTCTCCGATGAGTCTCTTGGGAATTCTAACAGCATTTGAACCACTTCTCTCATTGTTGGTCTTTCAACGCTATTTTCTTGAGTGCATAACATAGCTATAAAGAACAAGTGCATCGCTTCATCACGAGGAACGCCGACCAGCCTTGGGTCAATGACGCAATTGACTTCTTCCTTACGACCTCTAGTTAATGTCCTAGCCCACTGTACGATATCTACACCGTCACCGAACCCTCCTACTGGACGTTTTCCGGTAATCAGCTCAAGAAGCACAACCCCAAAACTATAAACATCACTCTTCTCATCTACCCTTAACGTGTATGCGTATTCTGAAACATAAAAATAAAAAAGAGTTAACAAAATACAATTTTAAAATCTCTAATTCAGAAGAGTTCAGTAACAAGTCAACATCATTTGTACATAACTGACTATTTTCATTGCATGTACAATAGATAAAAATAGTAAGAAAAACATTTTAAATCATTATTATATTTCAAACTAAAAGATATAAAAGTCCAAAAATGTGTTAAATACGTGGAAGATGACGTGGATGTGGTAGCTTTTGGTACAAATGAAAGTCTGTGTATAGAGACATGGATCTGTTATCAGATTTTTTGTTGTTGAGTTGCGGTCTGTGTCAGATTTGACCATGACAGATCCCAGCCGTTCATTTTCTCAGTATCTGTGGTTGAGTGCGGTTACCCATAAAATTCCTTACCATGTGCCTCCAAATCCTACGCTCTGTGTTTACTTAATCTCTGTAGCACAAATCACGGGTGTCGTCCATACGACACGTCACTTTCACTTATCATATTTCTAATTTCCAAACCTTATTAGATCATACAATATTTCATTCGATAGAAGTTATGTATGACTTAATCCTTTTTTAAAATATTATTATTGCCGTTAAAAAAACAACTCTTTCTTAAAAATAATGTGCTTAAAATACAAAGATTTGTTACTTACCAGGCGCGATGTAACCGTATGACCCCGCGATTGCTGACATGCATTCGGATGCACCACCGTCGACTAGGTATTTTGCGAGCCCGAAATCAGCAACATGAGCCTCGTAGCTCGAGTTTAGTAAAATGTTATTTGATTTCACGTCTCGGTGCACGATCAATGGTGAACAATCATGATGCAGGTAGCTCAAACCTAGAGCCGCTTCTATTGATATTTTGTACCTCAAGTGCCATCCTAGAATCGCCCTACCTTTGACTCTCGCGTGTAGCGCTTCTCCTAGACTCCCGTTTCGCATGTACTCGTATACCAAAAGGTTGGTGTCTTTGTTGGAGCAAAATGCTAATAGTCTCACTATGTTTCTATGTCGAATGTTGCCTAAGGTTCGGATTTCGGCTCTGAATCCGTGATCATGGCTTGTGTTTCCAAAGCCAACGAGCTTTTTTACTGCTATTTCGGTCCCGCTAGGCATTTTACCATGGTAGACAATACCGGCTCCACCTCGGCCTATCACGTTACCGTCTTTAATACGTTCCAGAACGTCAGAAACCGTAAAATCCAGCTTTTGAAAGGATGTCATCTTCCATGCATCAGAACTCGATCTTTTGAACGACTTGGCCTTCATCATAGCAGCAATAGCAAATACCAGAGAGCAAATAAGAAGCGCAAGGGCGAATATCAGTTTAAACCTTGTAGGGCTTTTGTTAGCGGAATCACTGATTCCGCTAACATTACACGGGTTGTTCAACAACCGACCACAAAGCTGAGGATTACCAGCAAACGAAGAGGCGTTGAAAAATGAAAATTGACCGGTTTCAGGTACGTTACCGGACAGATCATTGAACGAAAAATCAGCAATCGTGAGACTTTTCATAGTTCCGATAGACCTTGGAATGGAATCTATCAAGTGATTTCTTGAAACATTCAAGTAACTCAAGATTCGAATGTTTGAAACCTCCGATGGAATCGAGCCAGAAAGATTATTCTGGCTCAAGTCGAGATTAGTGAGATGAACACAGTTTCCGATCTCCGGTGGGATTTCACCGGAAAGAGAATTCCCACTCAAGTCGAGCTTCAAAACCTCGTGGAGCTGACCAATAGTCGTCGGAATAGACCCGGTGAATCTGTTTCCGGCGACTGATAATATCTGGAGGGACGAGAAATTCGAAAGGGAAAACGGTAAAGAACCCGAAAGCCGGTTATTCGACAAGTTCAATTGACTTAACTTAACCGGTCTCGAACCCGGATTCCGGTTATTGGAAAGATTTCCCGACAAGTAATTGTTCTGCAACTCCAATAAATTCAACTCCGGCAAGTAAATCAGTCCCACCGGAATACTACCATTCAAGTAATTCTCCCCTAATCTCACTCTAACAAGAGTTAAACATCTACCCAAATCCTCCGGAATCGATCCAAACAAGAAATTCTTCTGCAGAATCAAGATTCTTAGCTGATTAGAAGCACAAAGATCACGAGGGATACTTCCTGTGAGCTTATTCGACGATAAATCAAGCTCCTGAAGATTCCGATTCCGGCCAAGATTCTCCGGTATCACTCCGGTGAAATTGTTGCCCCAGAGAGCTAGTCTCTGCAAATCCGGATACTCTGCAACAAAATCCGGTATCGACCCATGTAATCTGTTCATGAAAAGATTAAAAAGCTGAAGATTGTTGAGGTTTTCTAGCTCATTCGGGATTTCGCCGGAGATTGAATTTGCAGAGAGATCAAGATTCACCAAGTTTGTCAGATTCCCGAGTTGCTTCGGAATTGGGCCTGAGAGGTGATTGATGTGCAGGAAAATGGTGTCGAGAGAATGCAAATTCCCGAGCTCCGGTGGAATTGGTCCGTCTAATTCACACCATGAAAGATCCATGTGAACTAGATTGATCAATTTCCCGAATTCCGGTGGAATTCCACCTTCAAACACATTGTAATAGCCCATGTAGATCTCTTTTAAGTTTGTAAGATTCCCCAATTCCGCCGGAATATTCCCGTGAAGGTCGTTTCCGGCGAGTGATAAGTATTCCAGAGTGACCATTTCACCGTAGGTTTCTGGGATCTTCCCGTAGAAGTAATTCCCACCAAATCTAAGTACTTGAGCTTCTGTAGGATTGTGATTCCGGTGGGCAGGGGAAATGTGAAATTATTGTTGTAGACATCAAGAACTTCAAGATTTTGCAGGGTGGAGTAGTTCCAATCTAAACCTCCATCGAATGCGTTATTCGAAAGGTTTACGAATCGGAGATTGGTGAGGTTAGAGAGGTTGATTGGTCCGGTGAAGTTGTTGTTGTCGAGGGAGAGTTCGGTGAGGCGATCGAGAGACGAAAGAACAGGGGAAACAGAACCATGGATTCTCATGTTTGACAAATCTAGCGAAATGACTCTGTTTTTGGAGCATTTGATTCCAACCCATGAGCAAATGGAAGTTGGGTTAGAGGAATTCCAAGTGTTTAAGGCAAAGGGAATGGAATCAAAGCCTTGTTTGAGTGTGACCAAGGCATCAAAATCAGTGGAAACAGAGGAGGGAATTGAAAGGCAGAGTGTGGTGATTATGACAAAGAAAGAGAGCATTTTTTGTGGGTTTTGTGCCTCTTTTTCTAAGGGGAATTGGTTTGGAGGGATTTGTAGAAGAAACAAAAGGATTTATGGGGTGGAATTGAAATGGGTTTCTTGAAAAGGAATGGGAAAGTGAATGGAATATGAAAAACTTGAAGGCTCAAAGAATCAAACATCTTCAAAGAGAGTCTTGAAATTCAAGGAAGAAGCTAAACCCCTCCTTTTCCTCTTTATTTCTCTCTCTCTCTCTCTCTACAAAAGTGGTGAGATTGATAAAGGAATGGAATTGGTAATTCCTGTGTCTATCAAGAACTTCTTTAGCAAAGGTGATATAAGAGAGAGGAAAAGGGATGAAATTTGAAGAATTTATAGTAAATCTTCCCTTTTGCATTTAAACAAACAAGACATGTACAACATGCATTGAAAGTTGTACATTGTGCTTAAAGGGTTGTACTTTTTGGTTAGAAAGTTGTACACTTGTTTGTATTTTGGAACGTTTGGGACAGGAAAAGAGATGGGATTGTGAGATTAGGAGGAAAGATAAAGTTGATGCTCTCTATCTTTATACTTTAAAGTTACAAAAATACCCTTTAGCTTTAATCAATGGGTACCCCATCTCTCCTTTGAATGAACTGAGGGTACGTAGGCTAGGGAAGAGGTGATGAAATACGCACTATGGGTCATGAACAATGGATGAATGATCACTTTTTATGTCATGATTGATGATGATGAGTATGTATGCATATCTAGTGACTCATACAGATAATATACATAATATAAAAGTGTTTCAACGTTTGATCATGATTATGGATGCTATGAAATATATGTCTTTTGGACATGTTTGTCTCAACTCATCATCAACAAATCAAATCTTAAGTTCAACAGTTGAAAGTATACACAATGTTGGAGACAAGCATAAAAGAGAAGTGTATTGGAAAATGACAAATTCTAATTTAAATTGCTTTGATATATTTTGTAAGCGAGACTTTTAGTGTGAGCTAAAATTTGGACCGAAGAGTGTCAAATTAAATGAAAGAATATTCATATATTTGGATGGTCTAGTCACGTTACATGGACGTTTGTTCTCATCTATACGAGTCATGCATCTTTTGATATGATGTTCTATAGCCACTAAACTTGATAGGACAGTTTGGAATCTCATCCCGATCCTAATACAATATCAGGTAGATTGTGTGGGACAAGCCTCACTCGGTGGTTTTACATAGCACGATACTTTTTAATAGTCGTTTGTAATGTTATTATGTTCATAAATCTTCGTCGTATCTTTTAGTAGCCCACATATCCTATTTAATCATTAACCACGATCTTTCACTTTGTTTTGTCAACGTCTCTTTTTCTAGCCTTCGCCTAATTATTCAAATAATCATACTCGAATCTCTTTTAAGTATCTTTATCGAGCCATGAAGCAATTAAGAAATGCGATCTTATATTCAAATATTTTTTTGTACACATCTTTATGTAGTCCCAAACTAATTATGAACAACAATGATTTTCCATTCTGTTTGAGTGTTTTTAACGTTGTCCCAGATGATTATCAAGTACTATCATAGAAAAGCAAATGTTATAGATTTTGTTCATAAACAAATGTTGCATGACCTAGAAAAGCAAAGTACAACCTCGAAGCATGTTAATTGTGCGTTTGTTTATAGATTGCACATGAATCCCAACTACTTGGCTACAGAGACAGAATTTTGTGTATTTATATGTGGTAGCATAACGTATAGACAAACCATAACTAGTGGGTGTTTCTTTTGAAATAGATTTGGGTAATCTGTGTTGAAATTTATAACTAAAGATAGTGAAACTCACGGAAGTAGCCACTTTTTATTTGTGTTAATCATATGGCCGTGAGTCTATAGTTGAACACATACATCTATGAGATAGCATGGCTGCATATCTACTTTTACGACCGTATTATTGTTTACATCCGAGATAGCACATAAACATATGTTATATATAAGAGCAATATTACTCGTGTATTAATAAATATATTGCAGGACAGTTAAAGGGTACTTAAGCTTGCACTTAGTTAACACACTTAGGAGGATCTTAAGATCACTTAACAATTCAAATAGGAAACTGTAAACTTTTACTGAAGATACAAGACAAACACAAGTAAAACTGTTTAAGAACAAGAACAAGAACACAAGATTAAGTTTTCAAGGAGGTTGTATATTGCTCTCTAGTTCTATTACAAGTGTTGTATAAGTATCTTTAAGTGCAAGAACCGGAGACTATTTATACTACATTCTACAACCGTCAATATGCAAAAAGACAGTTGAAAGTGACTAATCTAGACAACAAGATCAATCTAAAGTCAAAAGGCATATTGCCTTTTGACTAGTGATTATGACATGCCATAGTTCACTGACTTTTCCTATTACAAAAAGCCAAAAGGAACAAAAGGAGAAACTTGCAGGCGAAGACCTTATCTATTTTATCATAAAGTATGAAAGTTTCACCAACTAGTGATAGCAGGTGAACTACCAGAGCATGCAGCGGAAAGTAGGTTGTTTTATGATAAAGTTGATGGAAAAGGAATCTTTTCTCTCTCTTTAGAAGAAATCAGTCTTGTCTTGTAGGCAGCTTCGGAAGACTTTGTCTTTGAAGCTTCGAAAGACTTCATCTTTAACTTCAGAAGAGTTGAGTCTTTGGCTTCGAAAGACTTTACACTTAGAATATTTTCCAAGTTAGGTGTAAAGCTTCCGCAGCAGTTTCTTCTGAACTTTGGCTTCGGAAGATTTTACACTTAGCATATTTCTGAGTATGTAAAAGCTTCCGAAGCTAGTTCACCTTTGTTCCGAAGTGCATGCTGGAAGACTTGGTTGTTTTGCTATCCTTTGGTTGTATCAGCCTTTTAACTTTAGAGGTTCCTACAAACTCCCCCTAGGTTGATGCTACCAAAACAGAGAGGTTCTTCAGACTTGCATAGTCCACATGAGGATCTTTAGAATTCCTTTCTTCATCAGCAGATCTGGATTCTTCAGACTCATGAAGTACCTTCTTATGTCATAGAGATCATGCAGAGGGAGTTCAAGCATGTCATTTGTGAAGTAGACATGTTGTTCTCCTTGATCTCTAGTGACATACCATCTGTCTGGATCTTCAGCAAATGTCCAGGATAGAATTTGTCTTCTAATGGCAAGAGGCTCTACTATGATTGGAGTTGGTTGAGAGGCCTCTTCATGCACTTCCTAAGGATGTTCTGACTCATCCTGAGGTTGGGAGGAGAATGCCTTTCTTCTTTTCTTCTTTAAAGAGGATCTTCTTTTGGCCATCCTCTTTTTCCTCCCTGATGATTTTAACTGAGAGGGTTGGTCTTTAGTGCCAGGTTGTCCAGTGGAATCCCTCTCAGTTGGGATCTCCTCTCTCTCAGTTTCAGAAGAAGAGGGAGGAGAACCCTGTTGTGGGTCAGAAAATGAAGTTGGCTGATATGCAGCTTCAGGTGCAGGTTGTGTTGTCTCTGTAGGTTCAACCTTCACCTCAACTTCAGGTTGAGCTTGACTTGGAGAATGCAAGTCCACCAGCTCTCCCTTCTTTATCTTCTGCTTGATCATCCTTATGTGCTCATCCATTGTAGATAGAGACATGGGACCAAGCCTCCTTCCGGAGAACCCATACAGTTTTAAGAAGCTCATCATCCTCTGCCTATCAGCAGACGTTTTTTGATTTTTTCGGATGATGGCTCTTGCTTTTGTAGCTTCTTCCCTCTGCCTTTTCCTAGCAGCTTGCCTATCCTTTTTGGCTTGCTCTTCTAGCTGCTTGTTGTATTCAAACAATATATACTCATGAGGCAGGGAAAGAAGTGCAGATGCTTGATAGAGACCTGTGGCACTCAGATAGTTAATCATCTTTAATCTTTCTTCTTCATCAACTACCTGAGGTTGTTCAGAGGCCACAGTCTCTGACTCAGGACTTTCTTGAACTGGGGAGAGGACAGGAAGTTTCTTGTAGAGTCTTTTCAATCTCATTTCTTCCTTGTGCTTGAGGGTCAAAGCAGCATCCTCTGCTTCCTTCCTCTCCTTTGACAACTCAGTGTCAGCCAGTTCATTCAGATCATCTAAGGGGAGAGAGATGAGTTCATCTATATTGTAATTTCTGGTTCCCAGGTAGTTTAGCCTGGCTGCCCTTAACTCATCTTCCTGAGTGTTCAGCCTGGGGGCAGCCCTTATTGCAGCTTCTATAAATCCTGGGGAACCACTTGAACTCTCTCCCCTCAGCTTCCTCTTCCTCTCTCTCTTCTCTTCTTCAATCTCCTGAGCAGTTAATTTCCTTTTACCTTTGTCAACCACAGGCCTTGGTGACTCAGGCTGAAGAGAGCTTTGGCCTTCATTGCTTGGTTCAGCTGTCAAGCTCTGGCCAGAGAGAGGTTGTGAAGCACCATCACCAGCTGGTGTTTCACTGAGGGTAATGGGTGTAGAGGGAGATCCTGTCTCAAGGGTCACAAGTTCAACCTCTGGGCCTTCAGTCAAGGTTTTCCCTTCGAAGCTAATCCCGGGTCCACCTCAACATCCAGTTGACCAAAGATCTCACTTGCTAGCCTCTGTCTATATAATTTTGATCTCAGTCTGAACTCCTCTAACACCCTGTCTTGGATCCTTTCTGCCAATCTTGCTGCTTGTCTGTTGTTGCTTGGGTTGACAAGGGGCAGATCCACTAAGTTTATACTCTTATAGAAACTCAGGGTGGAGATGTTGAGAATTTCTTGTTGACCCTGAGCTCTAGAGATTACAAACCAGATTGGGTTCTCAGATGGGGCAGACATTGCTCTTGGTACTCCCTCCTCAAACAGTTGTTGAATGAACAGTTCTAGATCACCGTCTAAAGGAGGTTGCTGAGTATGGACAACTGCAAGAGAGGATGGTGAGTCCTCTATGTCCATACTCTAAGAAGAACTCTCAGGTTCTGTGATTGTCAGAATTTTCTCCCCTTTTTGGTAGCATCACCCTCTTGCATAGGTGAGCTGGGAGATTGATCCATGACATCCACAGGTTCTTGTGGACCTGGATGAGTTGGACTCATGGGTCTCTTAGCTAGCGTTCCCTTGAGATCGGTGATCTCAAGTTGCTGGTCATTGACCCTCTTCTACAAGATAGTCACCTGAGATTCCAGGTGAGCTATCTTTAACACAAAGTAGGTGCACAGATTTGACAATTTGTGCACATGTTGTTGCAGACTCCCCTCATCTTCAGATGAAGAATCATGGGGGGATGAGAGAATTGGACCTAAGTTTTCTTCCTCACCACCAGCATGGGTTTCTTGGCTGCTGGATTTCCCCTGCCCAATGACAGCTTCCAGAGAAGTGTCAAGAGGCTGGGTTGCCATGGTAGAGGTCCTAGTGATGTTATCACTTGCAAAAGTGATAGCCTCTTCCATATGGATCTCCTGAACAGTGTCAGAGGGATCCACCTCAGTTAGGGGTAGCTGATGTGGGCTAGAAGTGGGTGAAGCAGGAGTACTCATCTCTTCTTGAGTGTGGGAAGAAAGGAGAGATTCATGGTACTCATTGAAGCCCAAATCTTTATCAGAGCAGAAGTCAAGGCTGGGTATGGGGCGGTTGAGATCAAGAGGCTGGGGATGGTAGCTTTCCCCTAAAGGTTGATCACTAGAGTGTTGAGACTCAGAGTGATGGCTTAAGGCTGTTTGTGGAGTTGTGAGCTCATTAGGCTGAGCATGAGAAACCTCAGCACTGATTGTTTGAAATATGGGAGTGGTCTGCTCCTCAGGGGAAGTGGGAGCTCTAGATTCCACTTCCTCCTATAGAGGTTCTGATATGGGGGCCTGCACATGCTCAATAGCAAGTACAGGGGTTCGTTTGGGTTTTCTTTGGTAGGTGATTTTGATGGTAGGTTGTATTTGAGGTGGGTGAGAAGTAGAGGGTGTTGGTTCATTACTAGCTGGTGCTGCTAGGATGTCACCCTGAGCAATGAGCTCAAACATTTTTGGGACAAGGGCTGTTTCTACCCCTGAGAAGCCGACAGTTGTCTTTTTCAAAATCTTGAAAATGTCGGGCCTCATGTGTGCAAGTTTAAGAATATTACCTGTTCCCCTTAACTGTGGTCCCATTTCACAGTTGAGAATGTGTTGAACATACCGGGGGAACATGTAATACTCTAAGGAGTCCAAATTTGCAAGTAAGTTTGTAAATACAAATTAAGAGTACCTGAATTTGACCCCTTGTACCATCCCATGGACAATGAAGGAAAGATCTCCTAGAATCTGGTCCCATCCCCCATGCCTACTGGATAAGCTATGTATGACTACATGGAGGAGGTATTTCCATTGGAATGTGACCTTCCCCTTCCTGAAGGTCTTGACCGAAAAGTCACCTTCGTAGCCCATCTGCGCAAAGGATTGGTTGACAGCAGCTTTTGGAAAGGACAGCTCACTTGCTTTATCATCCAACTGAAAATGGGTGTTTATAATGGCTGGAGTGATGAAAACCATCCTCCCCTGCACTGTGGGAGACAGTGCCTTCTCCCCGTCCATGGTGACCTCTTGACAGGTCCACCAGAACTCAAGCAACTGATCCTCATAGAGAGGAGGATTGATTGTAAGGGAGGTGAAGTAGTGAGACAAAGAAAGATACCTACACACGTCTGAGAAGCTTGGATCCTTCTCAGAGTTTAACAGGGCAACTTGATTGTGTGCCTGTGTAGGTGCATGGTGAAATCTGGGTCGTTGTGACGATCAAGATTAGCCATTCGAGGAAGCTTTGTGGTGAAGAAAGGAAGAAGAAGATGAAATTTGGGGGTAATTTTAGGGTAAGGAACAACGAGAGAAGTGAGATGAAATAGAACCGTTTGGAAAGATATAGTCTGGATTTAAGACAAAGTTAATGCAAAAGATAAACTTGGAAATCCGTAAGTGGGTCCTACTTCTGAAGAAGGCGCCCAAAAAGTTAGTTTTCTTGGAAGTTGTAAAACTACCGAAAGCAATTTTGGCTTCGGAAGCTTTGCAACAAAGCTTTCGAAAGTAAATTATGCTTCGAAAGATATCCCCAAGAATTTTAAAAATTTGGCTTTGGAAGAAATGATTAAGTCTTCTAAGACTAAATTGCTTTCGGAAGAGATTTATTCTTAAAATGCATTAAATAGTTTATAATAAACTTAAGCTTCGGAAGATACTCCAAGAATTTCTTTCGAAGGTAAATCTCAGATAGACTATTAAATGATTTAGAGACATAAGTTTCTTCCGAAGACAATTTTTACTTCTTCCGAAGGTAAATCTCCATCATTCTAAAGAATATCAGTTAAAAATTTTGTTTTCTTCCAAAGAGAACATGGCTTATGAGGTGATCTAATAGACAACTTAGGACACACAATTTTAGGAGAAAAATTTGATTAAGTTATTAAAGAAAATCTATTCAAAGTTAATCATCCCAATAGCTGATACAAGATATTTAAATCTCTGTTCATCAAAAGCCTTTATGAACAGATCAGCATATTGTTCATTTGTGTTAACTTTGATTAGTTTGATCAATCCCTTTTTACATTATCCCTAATTAGATGATACCTGATATTGATGTGTTTGGTCCTTGAGTGCTGCACAGGATTTTCTATGATAGAGATGGCACTGTTGTTGTCTATGTGGATGAGAGTCTCCTTGAAGTTGAATCCATAGTCTAGCATCTGATTCTGCATCCAAAGCACTTGAGCACAGCAGCTTGTAGCAGCAATGTATTCAGCTTCAACAGTTGATGCAGATACACATGATTTCTTCTTGTATTGCCAAGAGACTATCCTTCCACCAAGGAACTAACATCCCCCAAATGTGGACTTTGCAGTCATGTTACAACCACCATAGTCACTATTTGTATAAGCGTACATATTAAAGTCTAAATTCTTTGGATACCAAAGGCCTAGATTTGGAGCACCTTTGAGATATCTAGGAATCCTTTTGACAGTGATTAGGTGTGACATCTTGGGGTTGGCTTGATATCTTGCACATATGCATGTGGTAAACATGATATCAGGCCTGCTAGCAGTTAGATACATAAGAGACCCAATCATAGCCCTGTAGAGATGTTCATCAACACACTCCCCCTCAAGATCAGGACCAAGGGAGTGGTTTCTGGCTATGAGTGTCTTTGCAACCTTACAGTCAGTCATCTTGAATCTTGTAAGTATGTCCTGTACATACTTTGACTGACTAATGAAAATGCCATCTTCAACCTACTTCACTTGAATTCTTAGAAATAAATTGAGTTCCCCCATGGCACTCATTTCAAATCTATTCTTCATCAGCATCTCAAGGTCTTTGCAGAGCTTTGGATTAGTTGAACCAAAGATGATATCATCCACATATATTTGAACTAGCAGTGTGTCATTTCCTGTTTCTTTGATGAAGAGAGTCCCATCAATAGTACCTCTTTTGTATCCATGTTGACAGAGGTATGTTGATAGTGTCTCATACCACTTTCTTGGAGCCTGATGCAGCCCATATAGAGCTTTATCAAGCTTGCAGACATAATCAGGATGATCCGAGTCTGCAAAGCCAGGTGGTTGTTTAATATAAACTTCTTCATCAATCACCCCATAAAGAAAAGCACATTTCACATCAAGTTGGTAGACTTTGAAATGCTTGGATGCAGCATAAGCCAGGAATATCCTTACAGCTTCAAGTCTTGCTACTGGAGCAAAAACATCAATGTAATCAATCCCTTCTTCTTGAGTGTACCCTTGGACAACAAGTCTAGCCTTGTTCTTGATGATGATCCCTCTATCACCTTTCTTGTTCCTGAATACCCATTTGATACCTATGACAGTCTTCCTTTGAGGAAGAGGGCATAAGTTCCAAACCTTCTATCTTCTGATTTGAAGCAGCTCATCTTGCATAGCTTCAATCCAGCTTCCATCCTTCAATGTCTCGTCAACTTTCTTCGGCTCAATTTGGGATAAGAAACACGAATGTAAACAAACATGGCTGTCATGAGTTTGTCCTCTTGTCCTCACCCCTGAGTCAACATTTCTAATAATGCTTGTGGTGGGATATGACTTGTGGATCCTAAGTTGAGGAATCACAGCAAGTTGGTTGGACAGATCCAAATTAGAGAAATTTTGATCTGGCAAAGAAGTGTCCACTACCACATCAGCACACTTATCAAGAGAAACTTGATCCAGTGAGTTTGTGACATCATTCATGTTGTCCTCAATGGAGTGATTATCAGCATCAAGAAATTCTTGATCACTGTCACCACCTCCAGTTCTTCCTCCTGCATTTGAAGTTCCTTCTCCTGAATTTTGAGCCTCTGAGCTGGAATTTGAAGGCAATTCAGTTGAATCAATAGTATTTGTCATGCTGGTGCTGATAGGAGCTTCAATAGCAGGGTTAGTTACCACTGGAGCTGAAGTAGTCTTCTTACTTGGTCTTCTCAGCTCAAATCTTAGGTCAGGATCTTCTGTTGACCTGTTATCTGTAGATCCTGAAACATTCTCACAAGACTTGTTAAAACAGTTGGTAACTAAATCAAGATCAAATAGCCAATCCGGACCTGAACCTTTCACACAGGGGGTGTGTTCATTGAAAGTCACATTGGCTGACTCCTCAATGATTCTAGTTTATAAGATTTTATACTCTATAAGTCTTAGCTTGAGAGGAGTATCCAACAAAATGTCTATCATCTGATTTCTCAGCAAACTAGGATATTTAATCTTTGGTATTCAAGATGGTGCAAGGACATCCAAATGTTCTAAGAAAACTAATGAATGGTCTCCTTTTGTGCCACAGTTCATAAGGAGTCTTACCATATGTTTTAACCACCAAAACTCTGTTCTGCATATAGCAGGTTGTGTTGACAGCCTCTGCCCAGAAGGTGATGGGCAGTTTAGAGTCAGACAACATGGTTCTTGCAGCTTCAATAAGTGTCCTGTTTCTTCTCTCAGCAACACCATTTTGCTGAGGAGTCTTGGGAGCACTGTACTGTCTTGAAATACCCTTTTTATCACAAAATGTATCAAGGATTTGGTTTTTGAATTCGGTTCCTTGATCACATCTTATGATTTTGACCTTGTGATCAGATTGATTCTCAATTCTCAGAATGAAACTCTTCAAGATCTCAGGGGTCTCATCCTTAGTTCTAAGGAAAAATACCTAAGCGAATCTTGTGAAGTCATCTGTGAACACTAAGCAGTAAGAGGTCCTTCCTAAACTCATTACACTGGTGGGGCCAAACAGATCCATATGTAACAAGTGCATGGGAGTAGTGATAGAGTTGATTTCCTTTGGCTTGTGAGACACTTTGTGTTGCTTCCCTTTCAGGCATGCAACACAGTGGTCATTACTTGTAAACTCTTTCTTTGGCATTCCAGTTGCCAAATCATTCTTAATCAATTTATTCATGTTCTTAAAGTTTACATGGCACATTCTTTTATGCCAGAGGAAAGACTGATCACTATTGGCTTTAGATAGAAAGCAAGAAACTTCTCCAGAGGGAGATGTTTCATGCAGATCCATCTTGTACATGTTCCCTCTCCTGGGGGCTCTGAGCAGAATGTGCTCTTGAGGAATGTCAACCCCGGGCTTAAGAACAATGCACTCATGCTCAGTAAAGAGCATCTGATGTTTTTGGTCACAAAATTAGGACACACTCAAAAGATTGTATCCAAGCTCTTTGACAAAGTTTACCTTCTCAATACTGAGCTTACCATTTGTAACCTTGGCCCTTCTAGTAATGTAACCTCCTACCTCTCATACAAAAGTAACTGGTCCTCTATCAAATCTTTTGAAACTTTGAAGTAAGGACTCATTGCCAGTCATGTGCCTAGAGCAGCCACTATCAATGATCCAGATATTTTTGTTAGTCTTTAGCTGTTCCTGCACAAAAAGAGATAATATAGTTACATTTGGAAACCCAAGCCTCATTGGTCTTGGGCTTATAAAATTCAGATGAAGGCAATGAAATAGTAAGTGATCCTATGTTCAGGCTTTGAGGATCATTTGCTGTTGCTGAAGAAGAGCTTTCAGTCTTAAAGTCTTCCTTCATCTTCCACACCACCTTTGGAAGATTGGGCTGGACCTTCAATACTTCGAAAGCTTTTGTAGCTTCGAAAGCTTTGGAGACAGATCCTTCTGAAGATCTTGCTTTCAATACAGCAAGTTCAGTACTTCGAAAGCATTCCTTTCTTCCGAGACCAACTTTTCTTCCGAAGGCAATTTCTTACTTGATTTCTTCTTCATTTTGGAGCTTCCGAAGGAAACAGATTTTCCTTCCGAAGCTGTTTGTTTCTTCTTCTTCTCAGAAGTTTTCTTCTTGATCATATGGATAGTACTCTTAGGATTGTATTGACAATCCTTAGCCAGATGTGAAGTACTACCACACATAACACAATTCAAATCTTTCCTTCTGAGAGCCTTCTTTCCCAAAGAAGACTGAGCTTGAACACTTTCCTTTTCCTTCTTCACCTTTTTAGATGATGCAGCAGGCTTCTTAGGGTGAAGCTTGCTCTTTGAAATGGATGGTTCAGGCTGTGTAGCAGTGATGCACAGCTGATCAATCTTCTTATTATTGCTGGAGTGAGTTGAAGCTGAAGCAGAACTCTTGGAATAGGAGTTCTTGGTAGAATCTTCAGCTTTCACCACCTCAAATCCTGCAGAGATAAATACTTGTTTCTGCTTGGGGTCAAAAGTGGCCTTGATGTCTTGAGCTTTCCTTGATCTTCTTTTTCTCTTCTGATCAAGTTCTTTCTCTTGGATTTACTCAAACCGGATCCTTTCTCCTCCTCAGGAGCATGGTGACCCTTTTTGGATTGACTCTTTTCACTCACTTTAGAGTCATCCCTCACCATCTCCTCTTGGATTTATCTTGACCAGTTCCACACCTTGGAGATCTAACTGATAGTAGAGTGTATGGAGGAGCTATCTCACTAGATCCCAGTCCCTGCTTATTCTGATAACACACTTTTGCATGCAGAGATGAGGATATTATGTTCTTGAAGTTCTCTTCTTCAAGAACACATTTTTCTGCCTTGGCTTTGCTGATCACAAGCTCAGCCTGGCATTCAGTCAACTTGGTAATGAGATCCTTAATTTGAGTCCTGTAGTTTGTTTGCTCATGTTTAAGAGTTGAAACTGTGTTCTCTAGATCTTCTATCTTAAGTTTATAGTCATTTTCAGCTCTTTTAAAATCAGCTTTTAAAATATTTAAAGACTCAATGTTTGATCTTATTTCCAAGTTGTAGGAGCTGTATCTATTTACTTTAGCAATACATTCAGGAGAGCAAAGATGTTCAAGTACCTTGGCTTCATCATGGTCAGCCATGAGTGCTTGATTTTGAGATGCATCTTCTGCTTGAAAGCTCCAGTCAAAGCCTCCTTCTTCAATAGCAACTGCATCTTGCTGTCTTAGCTTCTCATTCTGGTACCCTCCTTCAGTGTAATTTGGCCTGAATGAAGCTTGGCCACCATTTGACTTGGGTGCCTTGCATTCTCTAGCAAAGTGTCCCATTTGGTTACAGTTGTAACACTTGACTTTGCTCTTATCCAGCCCAAACTTGCCACTAGCTGCATTGCTAGAAAACCTTCTCCCAGTCCTCTTGTAGAACTTCTGGGCTCTGTGAGTGAGAAGAGCCATCTGCTGGACTATCTCCATGTACTCCAGATCATCTGGATGGATACAGTCTAGGTCTTCAAGAGAGAAAGAAAGTTTCCTGAACTTTCATCAGTAGAGACAAAAGCTTGAGAAGAACTTGTCTCTTGGAAGGGACTTCCTTGGATGTAGCTCTCTCTGGGTCTCTCTGGGAAGGTGATGAAAGGACCCTTTTGTGAGGTTTTAGGGTAGCAGATGAGATGATGTTGTGGTTCTTTACTATCCCTTTCAACCACATGAAGGGCTAAACTCTGGTGAGTGTTGGAGTTACCAAATGAATTTTGCATGTTCATCTCCATCTGGTATCCACTGAGTATCCCATACAACTTAGTGAGAGTAAGGGTCTTGAGGTTTTCATTCCTCTTAATGACCACATAGTAGTGTGTCCATTGTCTAGGAAGAAAGGACATGAACTTCCTTACAATATCCCTGTTCTCAATAGTTACCCCAACATTAGCCAGAGTATCCACAATCTCAATATACCTGAAGTATTGTTGAGTCATGGTTTCACTTGTCTTGAAGGTGAAGTTTTCAAACTGCTGATTCAGGAGATCCTTCTTGTTCTCCTTGGCTTCATTTGAACCCTCATACATCAGTTTCAGTGCATCTCATAGCTGTTTAGCGGTCTTGCACTTCTTGAAACCTCTGTAGATGGAGTTTGGAAGAGCAGTTTGGAGGCCTGTCATGGCTTTTGATCAATTTCAATTCTTTTCCAGTCTCCATCAGAAAAGTCAGCCCTCTCCTTTGGTATCATGCCACCACCAGAAGCAGCTGAAGAGGTGCATGGTACATGAGGTCCATTAACAACAAACTCCCACATCCTGGAATCTTGAGACTTGATAAAGCCTTACATTCTTTGACACCAAGTGTCAAAATCCTCAGGAATGATCAGTGGGGACTTTGTCATAGTTCCAGTTTCCATATCAGCCTTGGAGATAGCTGCCATTTGAAGAGTTAAGTGATGTGTGTAACTAAGAGGATTTGAAGATGGTGGGATCTTACAATCAAGAGCCTGGAATGCTCTGATACCAAATGCAGGACCGTTAAAGGGTACTTAAGCTTGCATTTAGTTAACACACTTAGGAGGATCTTAAGATCACTTAACAATTCAAATAGGGAACTATAAACTTTTACTAAAGATACAAGACAAACACAAGTAAAACTGTTTAAGAACAAGAACAAGAACACAAGATTAAGTTTTCAAGGAGGTTGTATATTGCTCTCTAGTTCTATTACAAGTGTTGTACAAGTATCTTTTAAGTGCAAGAACCGGAGACTATTTATACTACATCCTACAACCGTCAATATGCAAAAATGACAGTTGGAAGTGACTAATCTAGACAACAAGATCAATCTAAAGTCAAAAGGCGTATTGCCTTTTGACTAGTGACTATGACATGCCATAGCTCACTGACTTTCCTATTACAAAAAGCCAAAAGGAACAAAAAGAGAAATTTGCAGGCGAAGACCTTATCTACTTTATCATAAAGTATGGAAGTTCCACCAACTAGTGATAGCAGGTGAACTACCAGAGCATGCAACGGAAAGTAGGTTGCTTTATGATAAAGTTGATGGAAAAGGAATCTTTTCTCTCTCTTTAGAAGAAATCAGTCTTGTCTTGTAGGCAGCTTCGAAAGACTTTGTCTTTGAAGCTTCGAAAGACTTCATCTTTAACTTCGGAAGAGTTGAGTCTTTGGCTTCGAAAGACTTTACACTTAGAATATTTTCCAAGTTAGGTGTAAAGCTTCCGCAATAGTTTCTTCTGAACTTTGGCTTTGGAAGATTTTACACTTAGCATATTTCTGAGTGTGTAAAAGCTTCCAAAGCTAGTTCACCTTTGTTCCGAAGTGCATGTTGAAAGACTTGATTGTTTTGGTATCCTTTGGTTGCATCAACCTTTAACTTCAGAGGTTCCTACATATATGTTCGTATATATCTCGTCACACTAGACATAACTTCGAAGTAGATAACACACGAACGGTAGTCATGTATATATTAGGTTTCAAGTATACGATTCATATATCTCCGACCGGTATCATACAATCCCTTTTTCTGATGGATGGGCTGGTAGCATTTTTGACGATAAGATTTCGGATAGGTAGTGTCGGAATGAAGAATTTATTTCTACAAAGTCACATTTTTTTTAAATGCACCAATTTTATAGATATGGACAGAAAAATTGTCGGGTCAATTCGGGTCGGATCAAATATGTCATATAATAAAAGTACGATTCAATAAAAAAACATAATCATCACAATGTAAAAAACACATAATGTTTTTTTGAGATTTTGAGTTGAAGAAATATCCAATAATGAATCACCCTTGCCTTTGATCATAAGTAGCTCTACCTATTGTATCTTTTGTGCAAATATCCAACAATGAATCACCCTTGGCTTTGATCTTAAGTTCAAGACTCCAAAGTATTACGTACGAGAGCATTTTAAGGTTTTATCATTATTGGTATTAGGAGTGGAACAAATATAATATATCAGAGACATGGGCTTTATGGGAATTGTGTATTTAGTTTAAGTGCACTTATTTAGTTATTTAATTAATTAACTCGTAGACTTCTTTAAAGTTTGAGTTTATATTTTATGGGGTAACTTTGTAAAATAATAATCAAGTTTTAGAATTATTTTAATTAGATCACTCAATTTTTTGTCTCAATCAAATCACTTATAATTTTTTTATTCCAATCAGATCATTAAAGTTTCAAAATTGTTTTAATTAGGTTATTTGTAAATTTCAAAATATTTTTTAAAAACTAACAATAGTTATAATACATCAAATTATTTAAAATAATTACAAATTATTTTAAAATTTTGAAACAAATATGAGCGGCCTATTAGAACTCTTCTAAAAATTTAGTGACCTGATATAATATATTAGAGACCTAACTGAAACAAATAAAAATATTAATGACCTGATTGTAACAAATAAAAATACGAGTGATCTAATTGGAATATTTTTAAAACTTGCTTACTATTTTATAAAGTTTTTTATTTTTTTTATAAATAATGAGTTATCATCCATAAAAACATTGTTATCGAAAACTTACACATATACATATGCACGAGAAAATTTAATGTATTATGGTGAATGCGGTGAATACATACTAGGTCCACACTTACGGATAGGAATTCCATCTATTCTTGCCGATATGGCTAGTTTCCAATGGAGATGTCCCTCGAGAGGCCGGTCCTAAGTATTTTAGTGCCCTGGACGAGCCAAGAAAAGATCTCTATGCCCTAACAAATTAAATTATATAGTTTGTTTAAATGAGAGCAACCGTTTTACCAATAAACATCGCAAAATCATAGTATTACAATGACATACTATTATAGCTAACCAATAACTCGTGAAGCCACAATTCCACAAACAACTAAAAAAGTCGGTAGTCGCACAAAGGCCATGCTGCCCTACATGTCACAGCCTTCTGCCGTTCCACTTGTAAATGCTCGACTTCTATTGTTTTTTAGGTAAGCTGCTCAATTGAGTCAATTCATCGTATAAACCATTAAACAAAATAACAAATAACAATGGACCATGGTCCATAAAGTTTGGTTATTTTGTTTTGTAAGAACGGGCTTCTAGTTATTTAATTAGGTTAATGAAATGGTCCCAAAGATATATATATATATATATATATAATGATTTAAAACATAATTGGATTAAGTATTTTATTGGGTTATATCTTATAATTATATATATATATATAACATAGATTTTTTTTAAATTCGTGCCCTTGACGGAGGTCCATTTTGCCCAATCTCAGGGCCGAATATGGTCCCTCGCCTACCTGTCGGCAATGATTTCTATATATAGAAACGTCATGCTTCTTATTAACCAAAAAATGGGTGAATCGTTTCTCATGCGTCATATCCACTTTGCTAATTTTGTGTTAAGTTTTATATAGGAATTAGTGCTCTTGGAATTTAAATCCGCGAAACCAGTTTTTGAATCCTCGAATGTGCTAGACCAAGTTATCAACTAGTTGAGAAGATGTGCACGTTATTAACGTGAGTTTCTTTCTATGCTTAATTCCTTAAAGTGAAACGGAGTAGGAAATTCACATGGTAGTAGTTGGCTCTCTCAGTGCACAAGCTAGAAAATACACATGGTAATGTGTTGATCACATCATCTAAATCATATTATGGTGGAAATATAATATAGTACATACTACATACATGGTAATGAGTTGGTCACATCTAGCAAGTAGGACTTGTGCCTCCTTAACTCTAAATTAACCATATGAGGGGATTGGCTTCTCGTGTTTTCATTGTTTGCCATAAGTGTACAAGTAAATTTTGTGTACTTCACAAGGAGACATTGTGCAACTCCCTAACATTTGAATAAAGTCTTGATAGCAAAGTAAAAGGGTTCAAAGTGTAAATAAAGAAAGTTAAAGGGGCTGATGGCATAGCAAGAGAAAACCAAACCCTACTCCTTCCTTGTATAAGGAAATGTAACCGGCGATGAACCTTTTCTTGCAAGTTAAGCTTTCTGAAAAAACATAGAGAGAGAGAGAGAGAAAAAAAAGGTATCGTCTAGAGAGAGAAAGTTGCAAGGAAAAAAAGCTAAGGTTTTATCACTTCTTCTTCATAGATCTAAGAAGAAATCATGTTTAGAATCAAATTAGTTAAAGATCTAGTGATAAAGGTGATAACTTTGCATGTTTATGTAGATCTCGAAGTAAAAGCTTTTGTTCTAGGGTTTTATTCAAGAAAAACATCAAAGTTGAGTTCTAGACCCCTTTATGTACACATGATGCCATGATATACTGTTTTTGGGTCTAGTATGCATACATAAAATTTTATGGATACTTTTAGTACGAAAAGTTTACATTTTAATGAAAAAATCAGGGTTTTGATAATAATTTGTATATATGAATGTGTAGAATGATAGTGTATGATACCCAGATCAGTTAAAGTTGCTCTAAAATTAATGATGCAAAATCAATAAATATAAACTAAAAAGTGATAGTAGATCCTTCGAAACTTAGAGTTATGGAGGAATGATAGTAATACTCTTTGTAATAGACAAATGATCTTTGTATGCACGCATACTTAGATAAGAAATGCAAATTTTGGACTTCGTAAGTAAATTATCCTCTTCGTAGGTGAGGTCTAACACCCATGTCTCTTGATACTTAGAATAACAAAATAAGTCCCCTTAATTGATGAAAGGTTGTCATATTTGAGTTTGCACCTCCACAACTTACCTGATCAACAATGATATAATACCTTCATATCTGAGTTGCATCTCCGTAACTCATTATACTTGGACAAAATCAATTATAAACACCAAGATTACCCTTCCGTAACTCAGGTAACTTGATATAAATAATATAACATCAATTAAACCTAAAGCCTCACATCTGATTCTTCCCTGTGAGTGCCAACACTTAGCCATAGATAGTTTCCCTGTAACTAAACCAATGCCTCCATAACTAAATTGCCATATCTACAACTAACCCAACTTACACATATGTAAAGTGAGGACATAAAATATGATAGTTTGTAAGGTACAATACAGAGCATAAAGAATTAAAGAAATGATAGTGTAGTATGGTAAAAGCTAACAAAAGAGAGAAAAATTGTAATACATCCATAGTAAAAGCTAAATATATAAAGAATGCTACAGTTAATGACATGAAAGAAAATAATTATAAGGAAGGCCTAAGATAATAAGGTTCACATGTGAAATCTAAAGTTTAAAGTGTTGCAAGCATCGTTAAAGGAGTTTGCATACGTTGCATTCTCACTTGAGAATAGACTTGTTTTGTGCATTTTCACCTCATATGATTCATGCCCCGTGCATCAAAATTGGCCTGATATGAGACATGCCTTGTGCGTTCTCACCTGGTAGAAGTCATGTCTTGTGTATACTCACTTGCTAGGTGCTTTGTCTTGTGCATGTTCACCCTGATAGGAACTATACCTTTTGTATGCTCACCTGATAAAAACTTTGTACTTTTAATAAATTTAATATGTCATAAACAATAAATTAATCATTTGTTTAACATGTAGATTAATGACTTGGAAGCACAGTCGTAAGTGATATAGATAGAGAAGGATGTTGATCACGAGACGATGGCGCATTCAAGATGACAACAAAATAAATGTTGACTGAATGAGAACCAAACCCAACCTGGCAACGTGACCTGTCAATTATATAACAATTGCATCGGGGACTATTTTTCAATCTTGAAGAGATTTTATATGGATTTTGAATACATGTTGGGAACCAAATTAAATTGTGTGAAACCCTATTTTTTAGTCAAGAAATAAAAAACATTGGAGTTGAGACATATTATTAGAGACATGAAAATAGTCATTGAAAATCATAGAAGGGACTCACTAGTACAGATGTGGTTATTAGGGCGGTGATTTCTATTTGTTAGGGTGGTTTCACACCGTCCTTAAAAACCTCGCTCTAAAAAATAGTTTATTTTATGGGGCGGTTATTTTTTAGGGCGGTTTTGGTTTTTTTAGGGCGGTTATTAGGTGCATTTTATAGGGCGATTTTTTGCATTTTATAGGGCGGTTTGGTGCATTTTATAGGGCGGTTTTGATGCATTTTATAGGGCGGTTTTTGTAGTTTTAAAATACATATATTCATTTTATTAAATGGATGTTTTATAGGATATCTTTTCCTAAATTTCCTACCAAACTCACAATATAAATCTAAAACCATACTATTGTACAACAATTTAAACTACTAATATATATTATAAAACATCAAAGATTGTACAACAATTCCTCAACGATCGAAATAACAATAGTATTACAAACACTTAGTGTTTACTATACAAAATTTCTGGTTATAACACAATGATACCTTAAAATATGTGGACGTCTACCTAACATACATTTTGCTTATAAACTGCGGCCTTAATTGTAAAATCAACTTGTCAATTTCCATTTCTGACATATAGCTTGTGTCATTTCAGGTCTAAAAACAAATAATAAAAAACGAGATTTAATTATATAAATAACGCAATATGTAAAGTATACAAATTGATAAAAATCACTTACTTTCTTTGAAAATTAATATTGAATATCTTTGACGAACTCATACATATGTTTTATAACCATAAAACCACATTTCCAATTTTGTAGTTGTTGCTTACACCGCATAAAAATCACAATTGTTAATTTACTATTATTAATAAGGAAAAATATTAACAAGTAATTAGAAACATATAAATAGGATATTAACAACAAAGTAGGTTAAATAACATCACCTTTTATTTTGTTTGAATCTTACTTCGTATGAAAAAACTTGAACTTGAAGTAGTACCAAAAGCACCTACAACATCAACAAAATACATCAATAATGGCTGCTTAATATAGAGATTTGAGTTAAAAAATAAAGTATATTGCTATGGAGGTTTATGGGGAGAACCGACGACAAGGCAGAGAAGGCGACGATGGCTCTGGCGAAGCCGATGGTGGAGATAATGGCCGTGACAGAGAGGGCGACGATGGCGACAGAGAGGGCGACGGTCGCACGCCGGTGGAGACAGAGAGGGCGATGGTCGCGACAGAGAGGTTGGTGATTGCTATGGAGGTTGAAAAATGACTGCAGGTAATGGGTTTGAGGATTGCGCGCGATAATAAAGGTTTGGATTTTTTTAGGGCTCTTTTAATTTAATAGGGCGGTTATGGGCCACGATTTTTTAGGGCGGTTTACCCTAAAATCGCCCTAAAAATCATATATATATTTTTTAAAATTTATATATACATTCGATACTTGTTACATATAATTTTATATAGTTTTTATAAAAAGTGATGCATATCACAATGATCAATTTTTTTACTAATATAGTTTTAATAATAAATTATTATCTTGGGAGGTGTATATATACGTAAATAAATAATTTAAAACTTTACTGTTTTGTTTAATTTTTTATTTTAATGTTTATATAGTTGTTAATATTATTTTTTTATTGTAATGTTTTCATAGTTGATTATTATTTATTATACGTAAATAAATAAAACAATTAACAAAAAATTTATATATTAAGAAATATTCATACAATCAACAAACTTTTAAATCAATTAACCAAATAACCGAATGTGTCTTCTTTTCACGATCCTTGACTATCCTGCATAAAATAAAATAATAATAATTATTTAACTATAATTTAAAAATACTATTAAAATAACACACATACACACCCACACACACATATCAAACATTGGCTATTAAGTTTCACGTGACGTATCAATATATATTCTTTCATTGTGATCAGATCGTAAGTATGTGACGTATTAATTTCAGTCCCTAAAATAAGCATACTAACGAATGAAATCGTGTGATACAAGATTAATTCTCAGTATTTAAAACATTTTATTGGAGACATAGGTATGGAATCACGAACCTTATCAAATTTATTAGGGACAATATAAATATGTTTAGTGGATTGATTTTCAGTATCTAAAGTTACACATTAGGGATTGAAATATTATTGCATCCGGACTAATTTGGTGTCGGTAAAAAATGTATGGAGGATTAAAAAGAGTGGCACCGGGGGACAAATTAAGGACTGATTTATGGTTACAAGAACCACTATATAATTAATATATACAAGGTTTTCAGTTCCTTATAATCATTAAGTACTAACATGAAAGTAACATGTACTAGGTTTTTAGTCCTAGATACCGTTTTTTCTTGTCGTCATCACCATAAGACTTTCTCTTTTATCATTTAGTTTTTTCAATATTATATTCTTTTGCCATACTTAATTTTATATCAATTAGATTTTATTATTTACAAATCATTTTTTATGTTTATTTAAATTTTAAAATAAAAATATTTTTTAAATCATAAAATAAACTAAAATAAATAAAAAAACAATATTAGAGTAAAATACTATTTAAATTGTTATTATTAAAATAAATTATATATACATATTAAAAACTAAAGGTATTCAATTCGATCGTACTCATTATTCTTGTTTATGTAAATTTACCCCTAGATCCAAGTATAAAGATAAATTTTCTTTAATTAATGACCTAACTACGATCTCTCTTATATATGACCAATTTAAGATTCGTGTTAGGTATTCAATTCAATCATACTCATTATTCTTGTTTTTGTTAATTTGCTATGTACAATACAAGATTCTATCTAACGTGTTACAATCACCCACCTTAGGGACTATTCGTACTTGATAGCTAAGGTTAGTCCCACGTTTATAAACTACACATGACCGACTATGATATCATTTATAACACTTGACCCTTCATATCATCCATTATTGTGTATTTGCCTACCAAAAGCACATAACTTTGCATATGGTTACAAGGGCGGAGACTTTTAAGTCGGTCACACATGCATTCTGGTCGGTAGTATTCTCACCCAACCATGTTCAACTGCAGAGCTCTCCTCTGGCGCATAGACATTACTTATTATCTATGAACAAACATTATGGTGACATATAAAGACGGTGTATATTCACATTCAAACTGTATACGTATGCATATACATGTTCTGAAGCAACATTAAACTTAACAACTTAACAACTGAATTAATCATAAAATTCAGCTGAACCATCAAAGTGACATAACCGTCGGTTAGCAGCTGATAGGCATTTATCCACAATACAAAAACTTACATTCTAGCAATTGTTTTTGTAGGGTTGCTTGATCCAAACTGCCAATTTTGACGATGTTTTACACATTTTAACTGATATAACTTTGGTTTGCAATAATGTTGTATGAATCTATAAAAGGGTGTTGGGAAATGGGAAGATGTGGTCACACTGTCATAGTGGAACTATGTGTAAGAAGTGAAAAAAGATGATTATAATTCATTTATCATTACAATGTTTTTTCAATCTTTATTTCATGTTTCTGCAAAAGATCGAACTGCATGGAATCAAGAAACGCTTTTTCTCTCTCTCTCACACACTCTCTATATATGTATATATGTATATATGTATATATAGATATACACACACATATAGGCATACATTGGCTTGTGTGTGTTGTGGAGCAGGAATTGAAGGGGACCAATTAAGATTGTTGTTTATTTTGATTTTGAAGATGATGGAATAGTCTAAAAGAGACTGAAAAGCAAAAGAAAGATTTCATCGTCCACTTACAAAAAGAAAAAGGAAAAGAAGACGACTCCCATCCAATCTTAATCTCACATGAAAAAGAGTGCTCTTGTATTTATGTATTCTTTACCCTACTTTTTAAAATATTTTTATCTTATATGCTTGTATAATGTAAATATTTATAAAGATATACTCAAAATATAGTCATAAGGCGTGTAAAAAAACCGAAAACGAATTCGTAATCAGAAGAAAGTGAACTAAATTTTGAATTCGGTTTTCGGTTATATATATTTTTTGAATTTGGTTTGTTCAATTTACTCAGTTAACCGATTTAACTGAATTTAACAAGTTATAATTTACATATCCTTTTTTAATTGTAACTTTTGCCAAACTACCTAAATTTTTACCGTTTTAAATTGATTTTATTTTAGCATATTTACTAAATTTTGTATATGCTAGCCCATCCCCTAGTAACAAAAATCGGTCTCAAATCTCATCTCTCAAATACTCAAAGTTGTAGTTATATTTTTTGCCATGATTCTTAACGTTTCTGGAGTTACTGTTAGATATATTTTATTTAAAAATATTGATTTTGATACAAGTAATTAAAATTCAGTAACATTCAAAACGAAAAACAAAAGGTGAATTCTGTTTGTTCAGTTGAATTTTGTTTTTAATTGAAACCGAAACCAATTAAATTTAGTTCGGTTAGGTATATATCAAATTTGCTTCGGTTAGGTTTTAGGTTATACCTAAAAAAATTTCAAAACCAAACCGATGAACACTCCTAAACATAGATGATCGATATATGCATGCAATCCATGTATCATGATTTCAAAATTGTAAAACTTATTTACATGTTGAGTTGAAAACCAAACAAAGTTATACTTGTTTTTAACATTAATTCCTGTTACCAAAAAAATAATATTTTTATACTTATATCACAATATTCTAAATAACTTTGTTGGTTGGAGACTGGAGCCGAGGGTTCAACCAAAAGCAACCTCTTTATCCTTTGAGATAGATAGCAAGCTTATCTACATCCTACCCTCTTTAAACCATGTCGGCAGTCCTGTTTGAATGAGATATACTGGATATGATTCTGATTATAATAATTAGTTGGTTAGAAGGCACACTATTTATCACAAAGCTAAATATTTTCAAATAATATCTAATATATGTACATCATTAATCTCTTTATTTATAAAATTGTAGTAGTCAGATATAGGAACTTCTAAAAGCAAACGGCAAAACACATAAAGATCGAATTAACACACTCTTTACTAAATTATATTTAGTAGAGCATAATTTTCCAATTTGTATTTTAGAGTCTATACTAATAAAAAACTCAAGTGATCTGTAAATGAGTGGAAATATGTACCTTTAATTCACATTTGTGCTCTAAATATTATAATTTTATGGCATACTTATATAATCTTTATGAAAAGTAGAAAATACTAGTTTGATGAAAGCAAGAATTTAATTCAAGTGGAGAAGGGCATGAGAAAAGAGAACCAGTAAAGCCCATGCATGGGAAAGAGTGCTCTTGTATGAATATGAACATCCAACACTTCTTTTATCACTTTCCTTTAATATGTTTTTATGTGATCTGTCTTGTCTGCCCTTTTCATGCACTACATATTATTTTAACTAAAATACTTTATACCAATTTTTATTCGATTCAATCTATTACATGCGTATACCACCAAATAAATCAACAAATACGTTGTTCAAAAACGGATAATATATAATAATAATCTTACATTTATTTAACCATTAAATCTTTTTAAAAATTTATGTTTTCTTCTATATGTTATTTTAGTTTGGCTTAGGAATTGTTGTGGTTTCTGGATAATTTCTAGGGAGACCATTTGTAGCGCGGAGCAACAAAGGGTTGGATCTCTTCTTATCACGCCAGACCATCACAGACAACCCTATTTATCTTCCCCCTCTCACATTCATCGCCTTTACCTGTATTTCTAGACGGATTTCACCCATCGTCTATGCTTGTCACGGGCGTCTTCCACCTCACAGCATTGGAGAACATCTTATGGGCTTTGGCTTTGCTGACTATATTTCTGGAAGGTTGTAATTAGATTGCTTTATCATTTAAAGATATTTAATCTAGTTGCATTTTTTCTTTTTCTTTTGAAAAATATTAATTAAATAGATTAATTAGTGATGAGTGGTGAGTGATGGGTGGCGGTGGGGCATCTGGGAGTGATTGTGTTGAGATGCATATTGGGATTAGAGTTTGGGGAGGGGTCCCTTTTGAAGGGTCATTGTCGCCTGGCTTCGTCCCATTTTTTTTGTTCAGAGGGGTTCATTAATCGCTTCATTGAAGTGCCAAAGTCAAAGCATCTACAACTATATATATATTATACAATTTGATGTGTAGTAAATATTTACTTGTTGCATGTTTTAATCATTTTATGAGTTTATTACGCGTTCAAGCGGTCACTTATTAATATGTATGTGTAGGGCTGCAAACGAACCGAACGAACACGAACAAGGCTTTGTTTGTGTTCGTTCATTAAAAAATAAACATGTTCATGAACTGTTCACGAACATTTACCGAACGAGTTTCCTTGTTCGTGTTCGTTCATTAAGGAAATGAACATGTTCATGAACTGTTCATGAACAATCACCTAACGCAATCGAACACAAACAAAATCAAACGAAAACAAACAATTGTTCATGAACATGACGAACACAAAGAAGTCCATGAACACAAACGAATACAAATGATCACATATTTATTTTTAGAAATAAAATCAGCATATTCATCACAAAATTTACAAAAAATAAATAAACATGTAACATAAATATCCAAAAACACTTGACATACTTGTCATAAAAATAACTAACACAAAAATTAAGAATATAATCGAACATATTAACGAATATAAACAAGCACATTTTCGAACGTTCACGAACGGACATTAAACGAACATAAACGAACACATTATCAAACGTTCACGAACATAAACGAACGAACACGGCTTGTGTTCGTGTTCGCTCGTTTAACTAAACGAACAAAATTTTCTTGTTCGTGTTCGTTCATTTACTAAACGAACGAACATAAACGAACTTCCCGCCGAACAGTTCACGAACTGTTCGCTGAACGTTCAGTTCGTTTGCAGCCCTATGTATGTGTTATGAATTAGTGACTGAGTAAAACGTATACTTAGGCAGTGACCGTGATCACAATCACATTTATTAACATGTATTACGATTTAGTAGTGTGATTAGATGAAATTAAAAATGAAAACATGGAGGATTTTGACTAGAATACAATTTAAGAAGAAGAGCCTCAATGCCGCGAGTATGGTCACGTTGGGCGAGGGTTTCACGCCCATTGGGCCAGGGTTCCGCACCATGAGCCGCTAAGGTGGCAGTCACCCTATTCCCTCAGGAAGGTATAACATATTATCTAACCGTTCATGAGACTATACTAATATGCTTGTTTATTCATCTGTATAAAATTTTAGTCGCTGCTGATCCCAAACTCATAGTGCTCGCAAAAGCCAGTCACGAAAAACCTATTAGTCCTTGAAGCAATCACAAAGTGAGATTATCAATGGAGGTTTTTGCCATCGTATCACACCCCACCTTGGCGGGACCCAAGTGACTGATTTGTAACATCACTTGCGTAGTGAAAAGTAAAGTTTTCTACTAGTAATCATATTTTTTTTACGTACAAGATACATCGAAAGATTGGATTAACAAAATACATGTCTACAAAATGAATCAAAGCTAATTAACCAATAATGGCAGTCTATATAACTTTTTACTTTAATTTGTTATTCCAAATACCTTCCTTTGCCTTCAAATGTACCAATCTCAATTCTTAGCCCCATAAACCTAGATTAAATAATAAAGTGTGGATCTCTAAGGGTTACATTTAACTACTTATAAGTTTCTAATCTTAGTTGATGGTTCATCTTTACAATATTTCTTAAATTGACTATGGCCAAAAAGAGTCAGTAGAGTGACATGGCTGTGTGATAGGCTTAAAATGGTCGTGTGAGTCAAGACTGATATTGAGTTGAGGATAATATATAATAAATAGTTTACCTCGTTAGAAGTCAAGTCTCTTCAGCTGATCAACATACCTCCTCCTCTTCAAAACACGAGAGTTGACCTAAGTTGATTCCTAGATAGGACATATGATAAGTGTGTTAGGATGAAAATGGTTTAAATTGATAACTAAACCCCAATTTTGATAATGTTAAAATAAGTAACATGTGCTATGATTTGTTTAATAAAATACAATCATATTTCATATGCAAGTCCCTACACACTTTAACCATTTAGTTCTCTCATTGCTCTGACCTCAAATAGTTAAGTAAACACATACTATAAGAAAACATCATCAAGATATCAATTATGCCAAAACGTCAAGATGTGATGAGAAATTCAATTAGGAATTGAAACATGACATAATTGTTCATTGAAGATCAACACTCGTTTTAAATAATCAAAGTATTATTTAGAAAATCAATGTAAAATCGACACATGGTAAATTGATCAACAACAGTAGAGTCTGGTATAAAGATTGGAAGAAACCAACAAGAACCCAACTCATGCAATCAATATGACAAATGACAAATGATAAAAGTAATATGATATGGAGTTAGAGAAAGATCTAATATGTTTTCTAGAACTAATTCTAAGTTTTAAGAGAGATTTAAAATGAAATTTTAAATCAACCAATATCATAGAATGAATATTCAAGTTAGGCAACAATGTGTTTCAAAAAATATTTTTAAAAAAGAACTAACTTAAATTAACCACATTAGGTGGTTGCAGTTACAAATAAAATAAGTCTGATGTTAATGAAGTGATGATAGATGGAATCTTACACATTTAATAAGTCTTGCAAGGAGATCTTGCATTGATTACATTACAAAAATGGACATCTTTCATACTTATGCAAAAATAAAAAGTAAACTTAAAAAGATTATTAGTGTTAAGTGTAATTTTAAATAATAATTAATAATGTTAAAGAAAAAATATTGAATATTAAACATTAACTAATAAAACAAAATATTAATGAAATTAAAAAATACCAATTTATGTATCTAATAAAAAATATTTCTTTTGTCATTTTTCATTCTCTTGATCCATCTTTTTGCTATTTATTATTTTTCTAGACATCCTCACATCATTTTTTTTTCTTTAAAAGGGTATTATAGTAATTTAAATACTCAAACTAATTTTTTTCTTTTATTAAAAATCAAGTTTATTAATTGCTACATCTCTCTCTCTCATCTAGATTTCTTAAAACAAGCTATATTGTTAAAATAGATTTTATTATGGAAATTATAAATCACATCTTTTTATAAAATAGAAATTCTAAAAAAACATAAATTTTATATAATATGAAATTTTCTAAAACACTAAACCTTCTAAAAACAAAATATTTTAAATCGCCCTTTTAAAAAAAATATAAAAAAATGAAATTTTTTAAAATCAGTCTTATTAAAACAACTAAAATAATTACAAACCAAAGTTTTTAATAAACAAGATTTTTATAAAAATAATTTTTTGTAAAAAAATCTTAAAACAAATGTTTAAAAATAAAACTATTTAGATAAGAGATTTAAAAAAATAGTATAACTGATTTATTTCTTAAAGTATTATGTATATATAGTTTTAATCATATCTTATATTAAAATATTGTACTATAACTTTTTTTGTTTATTACTAATTATAATCCGCTTAATAAATGGGTTTCTAGTCTATCTATGTATCTGTCTGTCTGTTTATCTATCTATCTATAATAATAAAAAATTAATATAAGATGTGACATAGTTGTAAGACTTATCATATTAACTTTTTCATTTCTCTTTATTAGTAAGAATAATATTGAATAATAATAATATTACTTATATCTTCTTCAAGTTAAAAAATTTATAATTTAATAAATTAAAAACCTATTTGTTTATTATAAACACAATTTTTAAGAATTTTTTTTTCATAAAATACAAAATACAATGAACTTTTTTCTTTTTAAAAAAAATTCATTTTTGTTAAAACAAAATATTTAAAAGCCACAATTTTTTATAAAACAAAAGTTTAAGAAAAATACATTGTTGTTGATTTACTTATAGTAGCTATTTATATGTAATTATAATCATATTTATCTTTAAGCGTGGTTTTATAATTCATACATTTTTATTCCTAATTATTTAATATTTTATTTTTTCAACCCGTATAATACACGAAATAGTAACCTAGTATTAAATATATGAGGCTAAAATGGACGAGCAAAAACAAGTCTTCTAATATTATTGTTCACGTTATCACTACAAGAAAAAGACTCTATCGCGACTAGGTCTATGGCGAAGACATGATGTTGTCGCTATAGGTCACCCTAAGGCGACGACATGTCGTCGCCATAGGGTTACTTTAATTTTTGGCTATTCTAGCCCTATGGCGACGACTTGTCGTCGCCTTAGGGTGACCTATAACGACAAAAAAAAGTCATCGCCATAGGTGTAGAGAAGTCGTCGCCATAGGTCTATTTTTTTAGATTTTGATTTATTTTAAATAATTATAGAATTTTAAAAATTATGTGTGGACCTACGGCACGACATGTCGTCGCCATAGGTCAAAATATTTTTTTTCTTTTTTTCCCCCGAAATAACTAGGAGGGAAATAGTCCCGCCATTATGAAAACTCTATGGCGACGACATGTCATCGCCATAAAGTTTTGTGATTTTCTTAAATATGATATTAATAAAATTTATTATTATTATTATTATTATTATTATTATTATTATTATTATTATTATTATTATTATTATTATTATTATTATTAATTTATGTACATTTTATTGTTATTGTTATCATAAGTAATAATATTATTATTATAAGTAGTAATAATGATAATAATAATAATAATAATAATATAATAAATATTATTATTTAATTAACCGTATGTATGTTTGTATTATTTTTTTAAAATAAATTATTTTGTAAATGGAACAAAATCTTATTAAATATGATTTTTTTGAAACAAAAGTTTAGCTATGATCGACTTATGAATATCAGTGTTAAATTATATACATTGATGGTAATTTACAAGAAATTATGATTGTTAAGGATAAGTTAAATTTGTTTATATTTAGTTATCATAAATGAGTGATAAACAAGATCAAATATGTTCAGTTATGATGGTTGGGGTCGATTACATTCGCCAAAGGTGAGCTATGATCCAATTATGATCATTGGTGTTAAATTAAACATGACGTTGGTAATTTACAGAAAATTAAAGGTTAGCTATGATTGAATTACGATGATCAGTGTTAAATTATACAATTCGATAGTAATTTATGGGAAATGATGTATTAATGGTAAGTTATTTTATTTACGCTTAACTATCATCAATGAGTGTTAAACAAGGCCAAATATTTTAGGTTATGATGATTAGGGCCGATTACATATGTCAAAGGTAGCTATGATCCAATTATGATTATTTGTGTTAAATTAAACAATTCGATAGTAATTTATGAGAAATGATGCTTATTAATGGTAAGTTATTTTTATTTACACTTAACTATCATCAATGAGTGTTAAACAAGGCCAAATATTTTAGGTTATGATGATTATGGCCGATTACATATGTCAAATGTTAGCTATGATCCAATTATGATCATTTGTGTTAAATTAAACACGATGTTGGTAAATTACGAGAAATTATGCTTGTTAATGGTAAATCAAGTTCATTTATACTTAGTTATCATCAATGAGTGTCAAAAAAAGTCAAATATGCTTGTTAATGATAATTTACGAGAAATTATGTTTGTTAATGATAATAATTTACAGAAAATTAAGCATACTACTGGTAAATTAAGTTTGTTTATTCTTAATTATCATCAAATAGTATAAAAAAACCTCAAACATGATCATTTATGATAATTAAGGTTGATTATATACGCCAAAGATTAGTAAGACGAACAAGTATTATTATACATATGATGATATGTTTATAATAATAATAATAATAATAATAATAATAATCATAATCATAATCAAAGTAATTATAATAATAATAATAATAATAATAATAATAATAATAATAATAATAATAATAACCATCATAATAATAATTATAATAAAATACTAATAATAATACTAATAATAATAATAATAATAATATAATAATATCTTTAATAATAACATTATTAAAAAATATATATATATAAAATATCATAAAACTCCCTATGGCGACGACATGTCGTCGCCATAGGTGTTTCGTGTCGTCGCCATAGGTGTCTCATATGCCCGCGTGATTATCCCGCCATTAATTTGGGAAAAAATTAAAAAAATAAAAACCCTATGGCGACGACATGTCGTCGTCACAGGGTGTAGTATCTTTTAAACCAGGGATTACAACCTTATCACTTTCACTTTCCCAAACCCAAATCCCACCCACAACCAGCCTTTATCTCCGACGAAAACAACCAAAATCCGACCACCACCACCATTTCTAGCCACCACGACCGTTCCCAGCCTCTACCACCACCACTTCCATACCCCCCGTTACGCCTCCCATCTACCAAGAATGAAGCATGTTTAGGTTGCACCACCACCATTGTTCCTACCACCATGACTACCACTCCTACCACCACCAACACCACCAACACCACCATTCATGTCTCTCTAGGCTGCTGTATCATTATCTCACCACCACCATCACCAACAACATCTCATTATCATCGTTTTTGTTAAGATTTTAAGGTGTGTATATTATCTATTTCATTAGTTATTTAAATATTTTGATTTGGTTCTTGTTTAGTAGAATGATATGATAATATGTTGAACTATTTGATTTTTTATTTGATTTTGTTCTTGTTTTGATTTGGTTAACGATATGATTTAAATTATGTATGTATGTATGCACAATATGTGATGAAAGTATTGTAGTTTGATTTGGTTATTAGTTTAATTAATAAGCGTATGATGAACGTATCATGAAATTGAATATGTATGCTAGATGATATTTGTGTTAGAGATGATTTATGTTGTTAGAATTATATATTATTATAGATGATTTATGTTGAATTATTGTTATAGATGATTTATGTTGTTAGAATTATATAAGTTGTTTGATATGGTTATTGGTTTGAGTCGATAAAATGATATGATGAATTATGTTTTGTAACATGTTTTAGGATTAATGTTAATTAATTCAGAATCTAATTCATCAACATTTGATGAATTGCATTTTAAAACATGTTTTAGGATTTTAATGGAAAATGTTTTAGGGTTTCATTTGTGTTTTATAACTTGTATTTATATTTATGTCATCTTTATGTATGTGTATAAGTCATCTTATATATATTGTTTAAAGGAAAAACAAACGTGAAGAAGGACACATTATACGGAAGTGTTTGGATGGATCAAATCGAGGGCAAAAGAAGATTAGGTAAATTTAAAACTTTCATTTCTATTATATGTTAACTATGTTGTTATCATGTGTTCATATGTTGTTACAATTTTAATTTACTTTAATTTAATACGATGTTAGTACCTTGTTGGTTTAGTATATTGTTTAGTTTAAAGTTGGATATTATTAAGTTAAATCATTCGCACATATTTATAGACTAAATTTAGATATTATTACTTGCATTGTTGATTTATTGAAACTTAAAACTGTTATCTTTTATTATTTTTAATTGGGCGTGATGTTTTTTTTTTCATTTTACAACAATTATACTGTCAAAGATGATCAAGATGACGATGAAGAAGATCAAGATGACGACAATTAGAAGTCTTTTGTTTTGTAAATGATTAAAGATGTTTATGTTGGTTATTTTGTTTAAATGCATGTGTATGTAACTTGAATTTTAAAATGATTTTCTTTTGGGTATGAATAATATTAGCTTTCGTTTGGTGTATAAATATGTTTCCGAAACCTGAAATATTAAGAAAAACATGGAAAATATAAATACAATTTATAAATTAAAAATTAAAACAGTAGGGTCTATGCCGACGACATGTCGTCGCCATAGGGTTTTTTTAATTTTTTTTATTTAATTTTTTATTAAAATAAAAAAATTGGTTTGGGCCTATGGCGACGACATGTCGTCGCCATAGACTGAAAATGTCGTCGCCATAGACTGAAAAATAAAATTATTTTTAAATTAAAATAAAATATGAAAATTTTTTCCCGACAACTCTTTGGCGACAACATGTCGTCGGGATAGACCTCTATGGCGACTAGGGTTTTGGCGACGACTCAAAATTACGCTATAGCGACAAGGCTGTAACGACTAGGTCTATGGCGACGACATGCCATCGCCATAGCCTATGGCGACGACAAACCGACCCTATGGCCACGACAATTGTCGTCGCCATAGCCCTTATTTCTTGTAGTGTATGTTAAAAGAAATACACATTTATTGCTCTCAATATGAAAAGCTAGGTTTTATGAACATACAGATGGTTAGGATAGTTGAGAAACAGACCATAAGTATACATCTTCGTGCAATGTAATGTGTCCTGTAATAACACAATCAAGGACATGTAATACTTCGTTAGTCTGTCATTTAGAAATTTTCTTTGGTGTGTCATTGTTGTTATTTATCCCCTTAATATCTTGTGTTCTCACTTATTTTTTATGACCTTTAATGAGTGTCCATTTGTTGCAACTTGACTATAAGGTTTGCTCATGACATTCACTTATAGTGGTCTAACTTATTGTCGTCACTGCTAAAGGCTTGATAGATAAGTTGTGTTGCTAAAGAATGTGTTCAGTGGGTCGAACTCACTTAAGATACGATTAGCATTATGGATAAGCTACTAAACACTTCATTTATGTCGAAGAAAATGCTACACACAATTTAACAAAAAGTATTCAATTATTTATGTACGTAAGAAGCTATTTAATAACTTAATAATTGACATGAGTTGGTCCACAACGTAAAGCTGAAAGAGCTTGTGGTACCATGAACAAATATGTGAAGTTATGAGAAAAGAAAAAAAGAGTGTCAGAAATGGAAAGATTTGGCCCCTCATATATCAATAATTACATCTATCATTGCAATGTGTTAAATCAAAGAACAACAATGGGGTACGATTGTGCACAAAATCACACACTATCACTTGTTGTTAAACATGTATTTATTAAAAAATACATTTTTAACAAATTTATCGTTATAATATGTTAAGCAACTCCGAATCTCGTTAAAACACATTTTTTTCATAAGTACATGTTATCGGTAAACATTTACAGGACTCTCAAATACTATACTAAGCTTAATCACAACTTGCACTTAGTAGATGACCTTTGATAAGTATGAATAGTAAATTAGTAACCAACACAATTTGAAAATAAGACATCTGCTGAAGAAATCTAATGCTTATGCTTATTACTATATCATTCCTTGAAGTTTGTTAAAAACTCCTTTTTAACCTCAGTCTTTATACTAGTGTTTTCAATTAAATATTCATTCATGAGCCTTCTCTATAGTAGTGCTTTCAATTAAATATTCGTTCATGAGCCTTTTAATTTGAATTGTATGTTGAAATCATTTTAAATATATCGAAATGGCATCGGGATATACTTTTGGAAAAGAACTTGTATATGAATTTTTAGTTATGAATTTTTCATATTAAAAACTCCTTTTCACATCTTTTGTAATGATTTAAATCTTATTTTTTTTTATACAAAGTGTTCTCCATTATAGACTTAATAAGGTGAGTTCCTAACAGGAAAATTAGGTTAGACAGGTCATAAGAAGTGTAAGTGTTTTGTGGTACTTTTAAGTGAATCAAGTACTCATCAACAGGGTGTATTAATCACGAGTTAATATTTTTGTGTTTAATTAATCTAAATGCTTGATTTTACATCATGACTATTGTGAAACAAGTTGATTTTGTTTATATTTTTATTCATAGGTGTTTGAAGCTTAAAGGAGCATAATTTGGGGTAAAAGTAGCAAAACATGAAAGTTGAAGGGCTGAAGATGTAAATATCAAAAAATAGAATAAATGAGGTCAAGAAAAAGACCTGGCGTATGATACTCCGGGTTTGGCCGTATCATACGCCGGGCTGCGTATGAGGCGGCGTATCATACGCCGGTGGGCGTATGATACGCGGGTGGGCGTATGATACGCCGATGGCCTAACAGGATCCAGATTTTGTGGATTTTTAAGTTTATTTAAACCAAATCAACCCTAATTCGATCTAGAACTTCTTGGAGACGAAAAGTGACGAACTTTAGGTGATCTTTGGTGTTCCAAGGCTCCCCAAATCATCCACAAACATTCTCCAATTCAAGATCAAAGGCATAATGAAGATGATGTGTGGCTAGGCTTTTCGTGATTGCTTTCGGGAGTACGATTCTTGTCAAGTGAGACAATTGGTATGCTTTGATTAGATTTTTGTATTGAACATTGAATTATTGAATGAAACCTTATGTTTTGGTTAATTTAAAAGGTTTGCTTATAAATAAAGTTGTTTGCTTAATTATCAGTTTTAGGTTTCCTTGCATCGTGAGCTCATTAAGAAAAGTAGAAATTTGATATAGGTAAATTGGTAACATTGTAAATGAACGAATCTTAAAAGCTTGTTCCTTTGTTGTCACTTTAATCAAAAGCTAAGATCTTAAAGTATTGTTTCTTACAACCCTAGGTTAAACACACCAATTGTTGATCTTGCAGAATTGGAAACCCGGAAGTAATTGTTTCTTATTATTTAATCAAATTCGTTTCAAAGTTTGTTGCTTTTTGCAATTATGTTCTTAATTTCATTCAAAGTTCCAATTTTTAATATTAAAGTTCGTGTCTTTAAGTTAATTTAGTCATATTGTTAAACACTTTCCACATATTCCCTGTGGAGGCGACCTTACTTAACCTTACGCAATAAAGGTAGCTAAGACCGATATAATAACTTGTTTTTGATCGAGTCTCGACAACCAGATCATGTATAAGCCTCATATCTTTGGAACAACTCAATTATATTTTTACTAAGATTCATGGACAAGTAATCATTTTTAATACTTAGAGTATTTGTAAAGGGGGCTTTTTGAAAGGTTTATGCATAGTTTATAAGGCAGAAGGACAACACAGAAGTCCAGGGTTGGGTGTCCATCGATAGAGAAACGAAATGATTGTGAGAGGGGAGTGAGAGAGTAGGCGGACGTCCATGAAAGGTTTATCTTGTCTTGACACGTAGGACCCAATATTGCCTACGTTGTCGGTAAACAGGTTTATTAAATTCTTTAAAAACCTACTAATCGCTTCTAGGCAAGTGTACCTTGTGGCACCTTCAAGGTACCATCTCACATGGCTTGACAATTTGAAGATCTAAGAGCTGAACTATACATGCTTATTTTAATGATGATTAGGGTTGGTGTCCTAATGATCATCAATTCGATCATGACCAAATTGGAAGGGCTATACATGACGAAGTCACTAGCGAATCGACTATACTTGAAGAAAAGGTTGTATACTTATCATATGACATCTGGTAAGTCACTAGAGGATCATACGGATGAGTTTAACAAGTTGTTGCTAGATCTTGAAAACATAGATGTCAAAATTGAAGACGAGGACCAGGCAATTCTGTTCTTGGCCTCACTTCCACAGTCATAAGAACACTTTGTTTACACACTAATGTATGGAAGAGATACCCTCTCCATGGAAGAAGTCCTGGCTACCCTTAATTCGGAAGAACTCAAGAGGAGAACTGATTCAAAGGAGGAAGGTGGAGAAGGCTTGTTTGTGCGAGGGAGGCCTGATCAAAGTGGACAAAGATCAAAGCCGGGTTCAAAGTCAAAGTCAAGACCCAAACGAAGTGCTATGTGTGTGGCTCTGAGAAACATCTAAAAAGAGAATACCCTGAGTTAAAGAAGAGAAAGTGTGAATACTCCTCTAACAAGGCCTACAACAGTAATACTACATAAGATGACTGCTCAGAGGGTTATAAAAGTACAGATGTGTTAGTAGTGTCAGATGAAGGAGTGAAACACCGGTGGATACTTGATTCAGGGTGTTCATTTCACATGATACCCATGAGAGAATATTTTATCAGTCTAAAAAATGAGGATATGGGGAGTGTTGAGCTTTGTGATGACAGGCCCTGCCAAATTAAAGGGGTGGGCTCAGTGGCATTCAAGTTGGATGGTGGATCAGAGCTGCAGTTGCATAATATAAGGTATATTCCTTCATTGAAAAGAAGCTTGTTGTCTCTTAGGTTATTTGAAAAGGAGGGCTACCATGTTAGTCCAAAGGGAGGGAAGGCCAAAGTCATCAAAGGGTCATTGGTAGTTATGTCTGGGACAAGAAGAGAGAACAATACCTACCTTCTAGACGAAAGTGTGACTCAGGGCTAGTATTTGCTGCCATAGATCAAGGGTCAAGTCAGGCCCTACTATGGCACAGGAGGCTAGGGCATGTAAGCCATCAGGGAATGATGGAGTTGAATAAGCAGTCATTGCTTGATCTCAAATGCTATGATTTGGGTCCTGGGAAGAATGTGTCATGGGCAAGCAAAAGAGAGTCAAGTTCAGTAGGAGCATCCATCATTCGAAGGACATATTAGACTATGCCCATGCAGACTTATGGGGACCTGCTAAGGTCGAGTCACTGGGTAAGGCCAGGTATTTCCTATCCCTAATTGATGATCACTCTAGGAGGGTGTGGGTGTATGATATTAAAAACAAAAGTGATACATTCATGAAATTCAAGGAATGGAGGTCATTAGTTGAAAAACAAACTGGGAGGGCCATTAGAAAGTTGAGAACAGACAATGGCTTGGAATTTTGCAGTGGTGAGTTCAATTCTTATTGTAAGCTCAATGGGATAGCTAGACACCTTACAATACCAGGTACTCCCCAACAGAATAGCCTAATTGAAAGAATGAATAGGACCATTCTTGAAAGGGTGAGGTGTATGCTATTGAGTTTAGGTTTACCATAAACTTTTTAGGGTGAGGCAGTTGCCACTGCAGTCTATCTGATTAATAGATCACCTTCTACTGCACTTAACATGAGAACCCCCATAGAGGTGTGGTCAGGGGAAAGGCCTGACCTAAGGCATCTAAAGGTGTTTGGGTCTATAGTGTATGCCCATATAAGTCAGGGTAAGCTAGAAGCTAGGTCAATGAAGTGTATGTTCATTGGTTATCCTGAAGAGGTGAAAGGGTATAAGCTATGAAGATTAGAAGGTGAAGGTCCCAGAGTCTTAGTTATTAGGAATGTTGAATGCAGAGAAGATGTCATGTATAAGGATGTGATGGGGGCTCAGAAGAGGGAATGAGTGGCACCCACCGAACTCTTAATGATCAAATTAAGGTGGAGTTTGATGAGCCCTATAAAAGGCCCATGCCTGATAAACGTGAGAGCCCAAACTCAGGTGGCACCCTTGATGGTAATACCGAAGGGGGTGCATAGATAGGCAGCTCCAGCCCTATGCCCCATAGCCTTGCTAGGGACGAGTCTAGGAGGAATATTAAGCCACCTTAAAGATATGCTGCAGATGCAGAATGTGATCTTTCAGCAATTGTGTTTCTTGTAGCTGAACAAGGGAGTGTCTTACCTTTGTCCTATGATGATGCTATGAATTTTAGTGACAAAGACAAGTGGATAAGTGCTATGGAGGAAGAAATTAAGTCTCTGCATAAGAATGGTACTTGGAAGTTGTCAAAGTTGCCTGATGGAATGAAGGTGGTCCCTTGTAAATGGTTATATAAACTGAAAGAAGGCCTATCTAGCAGTGATCCTCCTAGGTACAAGGCAAGACTAGTGGTAAAGGGTTTCAAGCAAAGGGCTGGTGTGGACTATAATGAGATCTTTTCTCTTGTAGTCAAACATACATCCATTAAGTTGATCCTATCTCTGACAGTTGCCTATGATTTGGAATTAGAACAGCTCGATGTAAAGACTACTTTCTTGCATGGTTATATTAAGGAGGATATTTACATGAATCAGCCTAGGGGATTTGAGATTGAAGGACAGGAAGATAAAGTCTATTATTTGAAAAAGTCCCTATATGGGCTTAAGCAATCTCCCAGGCAATGGTATATGAGATTTGATGAGTACATGGTATCTCATGGGTTCATGAGAAACAATTATAATAGCTGTGTGTATCTTAAGGAATATGCTGATGGAAATTTTATGTAACCTTTGCTGTATGTTAATGATATGCTTATAGCCTACAAAGATAAGCTGGTCATAGAGGAAACCAATCAGATGCTAATGTCAGAATTTGACATGAAGATATTAGGGAAGGCTAAAAAGATCATGGGTATGGAGATCAAAAAGGAGAGAGAGCTTAAACAACTTAAGTTGTCTCAAACCAGTTACTTGTCTAAGGTGCTGGAGAATTATGGTATGGGCAACTATAAGCCAGTTAAGACCCCTATTGTTGCTTGCTTTAAGCTTTCGAATAAGGAATTTCCATCTACTGCAGAAGAGATAGCTTATATGAGTAGAGCACCTTATGCCAATGTGGTGGGTAGCATGATGTATTTGATGGTATGCTCTAGACCTGACATTAGCTATGTTGTGAGTGTGATTAGCAGGTTCATTGGTAATCCTGAAAGGAATCATTGGGAGGCTGCTAAGTGGCTGCTGAGGTACTTAAAGGGCACGAAGGACTATGGTTTAATTTTTGGGTGTCATATCAGTGACAAGCAGCTTGTAACTGGATTTGTTGATTCAGACTACGCTAAGGACATGGATAAAGGAAGGTCAACCACAGGCTATGCTTTTCAAGTCTTGGCTAATCTTGTGAGTTAGAAAGCACAGCTGTAGTCTGTGGTGGCCTTGTCTACCACTAAGGCAGAGTATATGGCCTTAGCAGAGGCAATGAAGGAGGCTCTATAGCTCAAGAGGTTTGTTACAGAACTGGGAGTAAAGATGGTTGGAGCTTGTGTCTTTTGTGATAACCAAGGTGTTGTGTTATTGTCTAAAGATAACAGGTTTCATGAAAGAACAAAGCACATTGATGTGCGATTTCATTTCATAAGGGAAGTGGTTAAGTCTAAGGAGGTTGTTGTTGAAGAAATAGATACTCAATTCAATTCAGCCGACATGTTCACTAAGTCTCTACCGGGTGTTAAGTTCAAGTGGTATGTTGATTCGTTGGGTGTTGGTTAGACACAATGAGTTTAACTTGAAGGTGGAGATTGTTGGTGTCAAGTATTAACTCATTGAAGTATTAGTTAGAAGTTTGATAGGTTAATTATTAGTTAACCAGAGTTCAGGGGTGTATGTGTCATTTTCGGATTCTTGTTTTGAATGGTTGTTACTAGTTAGTTAGAAGTTTTCTTTAAACAAGATGAGATGAATTGATCCTAGGGATTCATTATCATCTTCGTCTTCAAGTGTGCTCTTGTATGTTGATTTCCTCAATCGAATGATAGTGTGATTTGATTGTTCTTGATTTGGTTTCCAATTACAACAGAATGGTTCTATCTGAAGTCGTGGATGAACTGCCCATTGATATAACATGTTTTCCAAAATTAGTGGGTGCATATGATATCTTGTTTACACTAGACTAAACCTAGCCTATGTTGTGACTTAGTTAGTTGATATATATAGGAACCAAGAAGCTCACATAGACAAGTCACCAAACATATTTTACGATACATACATGGAACACTACAAATATTTTATGGTACATACGGTTATAGCGACATTAGTCGTAATGTTAACATGGATGATGGTCAAAGTTCATAACCGATCATATATTTTATTTAGGAAAGTCTCCAATAACATGGTGTTCTTAATAGCAAGTCATTGTTCCCCTCACCTCATGCGAACTCGAATTCATGGCGGAATGACATCAACATGTCAAGATATATGGCTCGAAGTGTTAATGGCGGAGTTAAAGGGATGGAAAGTGCAAAAGGTGATTATGTAAATTGATATTAAATTAGTGATTATTCTATCAAGAAATCTTGTATTTCATTCTAGAAGTAAGCATATATATATGATATCATTTTATCCAGAAATATGAAAAAGTAGAAGTAAAGATGTACCCGGAGAAGACAAGTTAACAGACATCCTAACCAAATAGCTAGTCCGTAATAAGTCGAAAGAGATGAAAAACAATATCGGCATAGAAGACCTCCTGAAATCTAACTTCAAAATTAAGGGGTGATTATTGAATAATTTCTAAGTAAGAGGCCCAAGTGCAAGTCGGCACTTATGGGTCGGCCAAAGGAGTCGATAAATAAGTCGGTTTACGAATTCAAGGGGTAATTAGGTTTAACTAGGACTTAGTTTCCTAATATAATTGTATCTCATGTCTTGTTCACCAAGTTTGGATAACACCATATGTATAGTTAGCCAATTTAGGGGTATTATGATAAAGAGAGATATTGCAATAAGGTTCTACGTTATTTTCCAATAGCTAATGGCTTTCTAATATAATGGCATGACGGTGATGATTTGTGCTTGTGATTTTTTAGGTCTTCGGTTCGAGGAGGTTTTTCCAAAGTGGTAGGTTCCCTACATGATGGTGTTCCTAGGTGAGTCAGACCTAAAACGTCGAAATCAGTATGGACGATTGACATCCCGTCTCAGGTGTATTGAGGGTAGTAACAAATTCAGTTTATAAAAAATATTTTCGAAGTTATCACACAAGTGAGTTTATAGTTAATTTTTGTGTTTTCGTTTGTGTTTTGATATCTAGACTTTACTTGAGATTTTTATTAATACACGAATTATAGGAAGTCGTCACTATGCAATGCGTGTCTTGGGGTGAGTATTATAAGCATTAATTTATATCATCATCATAATTGTGCGCATATAACGTATAGAATTATACACTGATATGTATATGACTATGCATAGTTATGTATACAAAATTACGCATAGTTATGCGCACATACATCATATTTTTTAAATTTTTTTATAAATATTATCGCAATATCATACTTAAACTAAAGATAATAAAAATTTTGATTTTATTTATACAACTATTTTCAAATGTAACAAAACATATCAAACCTGAGTATAAAGAAAATAATAAAATTACATTTAAACTTATTCCCTTTTTTCTTTTTAGGCATTTGTGACCCTTTGTCATTTAGGATTTTGTCTTGATCTCAATCTAACCATAGAAACAGTAAGATTACATGGTAACAAACGTTTTGATTCCATCACCTTAAACCCATGCAAGCCTAATTGAAGTCCATAGTGGAAAAGACCGAAGCTTTGGGCGGTGGAGCCTTTCATCAGAATGATTTTGAAGAAATGACCATCGCTATCTTCAGTGGCGGAGCTTGAACCACGACTTAGAGGGGGTGGGGCGAAAGTAAACTATTTAGGGGGGCGAACATTATATTTTTTAAAAAATTTCCACTACCGGACCGAAAATTTACACTGTTGAGCCGAAAATTAACACTACTAACGGAAAAAAGAGGGGGGGCGGGCGCCCCCCCTCCCCCCGGCCCCTAAGAAGCTTCGCCCCTGGCTATCTTCTTCTTGATTACATGCGATCATCTTTCTCTTTGCTTTGGTTTCTTTGAAAGGAAATTAGGTTTACAAATGCTTTGCAGTCATGTGTGATGAAAAGAAGAGAGATCGCATGGGGAAGAAAAGAATAGAAGAAGCGGTGGAAGATTGTGCATAGCCTATTTGTACGTAAAGCTTTGCACTATGCCTTTCAAGGGAGGGATTTGTATAGATATCCCCTTCATATTTCCTCAAGTTAAAAAATTAATTACATATTTTTTTTTCTAAAATATATATTACATATTTATCAATTTTATTAAAAATAACCTATGGTTTACACTATTGTACCTTGTTTTTACTAAAGGATTTTTACATATTGATGTTTTATTATTAAATTATTTAAAACTTTTAACAATTATGTTTTGTATTTCGAGATATAACTTTGATTATTGATTATTGTTGTTTTAAAATGAAGTTTTAAAAAAGATGTAATTTTGTTATTTCTATTTATATAGAAGATTCGGACTTGAGAAAATATGCAATTAATGGTTTTAGAAAGTGAAATGTGTAAAACTAATTTTAGTGAAAATATGAGTAAATATTTAATAAATAATTTCAATAAAATGGGTAAATATGTAATATATGTGTGTTTTAAAAAAAAAAAACGTGTAATTGATTTTTTGGTTTTGGTATATATGTAATTAATAACTTTAGAAATAAAAATATGTAAATGCCCCTAACCCTTTAAGGTAAAGTACTTATCATGTTATATTTACTTCAATTTAAAAAAAAAATATACGCTATGCATATTTTTTTAACGGCATGTTAATGGTAAGTAACACCAAATTAGTAATTATTCGTTCATGTCAGAGATTAAACTCATTACCTTTAAAAGAAACAAAACTTTCCACCTCTCTTATGAAACAATGGATCATTGGCTACTGATATGCATATAACTTAAATATATTTTCATACACCTAGTTTGGATTTGCTATAACGGAGGGAAGTCGAAGGGATAAATGATCACCACATTAGTGGAAACCGAATTTACCAAATGATATGAGCAAACAATAATTGCTATACGACTATATTCCTAACTAGACTAAAGACTCGTGTAATACACGGGTTCAATCAATAAAAATTGCTTTTGATTAAAAAGGTTCGTAAGTCATAATATTGTTGTTAAAACTTTGTATGTCGATTTTTATGTTTAATTTTTTAAAATCATCTATATCTAATATTAATAGATTTTCTTTATCAATGCTTATAAGTCTAAAACTATAACATTGAATTGAAAATATAGTACAACTCAATATCAAACGCAGTTAAAAATATTAAAAATGGATGTCATATATATAACATAGTCATTGCATGATATTAGTTTCCTTTATTCACTCAGAATGTTATATAACACACCATATTAGTACGAACTAAGTTTAAAATAAGCTTTGGTAATTATGTTTACATTTTAATCTGCAATCAAAGAGTATATTTATAACATATGAACTTTCATATGACTACTTATAGCATGTTTTATCTTTCCCTTCTTGAAAATAAACATGCACAAGCAATTACCACGTGATTCATCACAACTGCATTTGTATGTACCAAACATTTGCAAGGCTATATGAAAGTACAAATAAGATTTAAAATTGAAACTAATTGTAGAGTCAATACAAGTACACCTCTTCTTATAATAAAAAACCTAAATGTGTAACCGACACTTAATAATTTCCATTGGACCACCATACCAAATAGACATTTTTTTTACTTCAAAATCTTCTTACCAAGATCTTCATCATCAACATCTTCATCTTCAGTTTTTGCATTTTTTGTTTCTTCATTTTTAACACTCATAGGATCCTAAGCTACAACTAATGAAATAAATATTGGCAAATCTTTTCTTAAGTTAACATTTGAACAACAAAACATACAAAACTAAGATAATCCTAATCCAAACTTATTTAGATTAAATCATGATACAATCCATCCAAATCCAAAGATGTTAAAATTTAGGAATATTTAAAAATTTTGTTGGGATCATTCAACTTAAAATTTAGGAATATTTAAAATTTTTGTTGATAAAAACATAAATCAGTTTCATTCTTACATCAATTAAAACTAAATAAAAGTTTCATGCTTTCATAAACAAAAACATAAATCAGTCAAATTGATGTAAAAAACCAAAATACTAAAGTTTATCTTGACATCAAAATCCTTGAATCGTACGGACCACTGCTACTATTGCAATCGAGATTTGTGTATATGAGCACTGAATTGAGACTTTGTAGAAGAGTTGTTGTAATTTAAAACTTGAGGTGTAAATGATATAAAATAGATCAATAAATGCATAAAAAGATCGGTAATGAACTTGAAACATAACGTGATTTAGGGTAAATGGAAACCATGATATGCTTGTAATTGAAAATGTTATGAAATGGTTCATCTTTCCATTTGAAATTGATATCATGATTTGAGGAAATCGAAACCCTAAATTGATTATTTGAGACCCTTCATTTGATGAAATATCTAAAATCGTTTCGGAATAGAAGACGTGTATGGGGCTTCTTCTTATATGCATAGGATGAGTGAATTATAAAACCTTTAATTGTTTGTTTGAAGAAGCAAGAATCCAATAGGTTTCAATTTACAATTTTAATGTAATTCAACCTATAAAAACTCATTATATTACCTGTTTGATAGTGATAGAGTCAACTTGTTCTTAAGTGAGAAAAGAAGTCAAGTATAACTTGCAATCTATTTCTGGGAAACCATCATAAATGCACTTTGTAATGAATTTTTTTCAAAGTAGGATTGGTAGAAAACAATTTAACAAAATGAGTGTTTTCAAAAATATTTATCAAAATGATTTTTAGTGGAAAGTTAATTTTTCTTATTTATAATATGATTAGATAAAAGTATTTCTATTTTTAATAATATTATTTATGTAAAGTTAAAAGAATAAAGTTTTAATAAAAACAAATTAAGCATCTGTCGTGATTTTGAAAATTGTTTTATAGTTCTTTTTATAAAGGTTTTCTTAAAACCTTTTTATAAACGTTTTCTCATACAAAAAAATATTAATACTTTTTTATCAATATTTTTTTAACATCTCTTTATAGAATACGTGTTCTTATATATAAAAGATCTTTTTATGAAATTAAATGGTTTATGTAGTTTTTTTTTTAAATAACAATATATATATATAACTGTTTTAAACATAAAGTTATATATAGTAATAATCATTTATATATGTATATACATAAAAGATAAAATAAACATCATGTACATACAACGCTAGTTTCGTCTTGCAAGTCGGCTCGATCTCGACATATAAAGCTCGGGCTAAAAACCATTTATTAAATGAGTAGTAAAATGAGTTCGAGCTTGTTTAAGCTCATATTATTTAGAGCTTTTAGCGAGTTGGTCCCGAATGGCTCACGAGACGGCGTTACTCGTTTCTCGTCTAATTGTTGTCGGGAGTCTTTTAGCAACATCATGTCCTCAGTAGTTGGGTATTACATTTATAGTTCGTAAAATAAAAAACCTAAATCATTAACTTTTTTGTTTCGTTACGATATTTATATAAACATATTTAAAAATGCATTTTTTGTTAAAATAGTTTTTCTTATTACATCTTTTAAGCTACTTAAAAAGATTTTCAAAAAATACATATTTTTAAAAAGAATAAAAAAAACAAATGTGCCTACTTTTGTGTGAAATTGAAACAAAATTATAGATGAAAAAAATTAACTTTTTTATATGAAAAGACGCTTTAAAATTAAGTCCGAGTGAATTAAAAAAAATAAATAAGTTTTAAAAAACTTTCTGTTTTTAGTTACGACATATAAACCAAATGTTTTACAATTTTATTAATTAATCTTTGTACTTGACTCGTTTTAAATAATATTATTTTAAAATAAAATAAATTTAACCAACAATATTATAGTGAGAAAAAGAAACACTTCCTTAAACGCGTATTTTGGTAAATAAATTTTTACCGTATATAGCCAAACATCTCACCTGCAAATATATATATCCAGACCAATGACAAAAATATCAAATATTAGTAAGATAATTATCAAAGTTATTTATAATACAACATAAAGTTCCATTAGGGAATTTGTAGTCCTCGACCAAAACACCGGTTTGGGGCAAAAATTGATGAACACTCACCGATTTCATGGGAAGAATAGGGGAGTTTATCCCACTTGTATTTTATGTAATGATAGTTGTACATAAGGTTATGTGAGAAAGTTTACAAGTAAAATGGAAAGAATTGAGAAAATAAAAAAAAGTTGTTGATACAGCATCTAGGGAAATGAGGAAAAACAGGTCGACTACAGAGTATGGAAAAAATACTGCTAAAACTTTTACTACGGCTGCGACATTTTCCATAGTAAAAATAATGGCGTCGTAATCACTCTACGATGAATTTTGCAGTTGTGGTTTGGAACAAATAGCGAAGCTATCTGCATCACTATATCAGTGGCCGGTATAGTTTTATAAAAACTCTTTTTCTTAAGTTCTAGTTTTTTCCTTTTAACGTTATGTTTACTCCCAGAAGGCCAGAATTAAATTGAGATCAAATTTTATAAATGTAAAAGTAATAAAATTCATATAATTGTACGCATTATCCAAAAGAAAATTTCAAATCATAGTCTTTATTTCTTTTTTTTTTTCTTTCTCACGTCATAGTTGTGTTGTTTCTTCTTTTTATGGTTGCATCTATGTTAAAATCTTTTAGGACTCACTAAAAGTAAAGTTATAAGCGATAACATATTACAACCAAATATGACCTATTGGCTCCTATAACAAACTCTAGACAAATGTAACTACATATATACACATTAGTCATTCTGTCCAGAATAACCACCAAGACCCGTTATAAGCCACTCCAAGAAAATACTTGCTAAATAAATTATTACCCGGGGGGAATGAGAGTGACGCGAGAGATGAGTTGTATAAGTGAATAAGTGAATGAGTCCACTCATTCAATGCACAACACCACCCTCTTGAAGGAGTGAAGTGGTAGGTTAGGAGGGTGAACCCGCTTATTCTTATGAAAGAGATGAGACACACATACACATGTAAGTAAAGCATTAAATCTTGTATATTTAAGGAGAGCGTGTGATCACTCCAGTAAGAGTTGAAATAAGAAGCATTTCTAACATTAAAGATGGTAAGGAATGGAAATAAATGATGTTGTATATATGAAGTAAATAGGTGTGATCACTCTCTCCCCTAAATATGACTCACTAAGGTATTGTTTGTTTTTCTGTAGCAAAATGTCTGCAATCTGCGGATCACATCTGCAGACATTTGCAGGAGAAGAGGTGGACCAAACGTCTGCAGTCTGCAAGAAGAAGATTGTTTGTTTTTAACATCTGCAGACTGCAAAGATAAACCTAATTTCTAAACTATTGTAGAGTAAGAAGTTTGTGATTTTAACCCTTCTGTTCCACCGCTACCCCTACACCGGACCACCGTCCACCACCGTTGCGCCATCGTACACCAGACCCAAACATTTACCAATTAACTCAACTACTAACTCACTACAAACCACACAAACGCAATTTACAATACACAAACCAAATCTCGAATCCTACACACATGTAATCACAAAAACGATTTCAAAACAACAATGAATGTTTGGGGAAAACGATTAACAGTACCCATGAGAGCTCCAGAACCTAGTCCAGCACCAGATCCGATGTACCGACGAAGGTTACGGACCCATAGCATTGACGACGCCAACGGAATCTTCCTTGACACCACCGATGATGCATCGTGGCCTTCACCGTCACTTGAACCACTACACATTGAAGTTCAATTGATGAATGTATAGATATAGATGCGATTTGAGTTGAAGATTCAACGAAACCCTAGAAAACGATGAACAGTAGTTCAAAGCCGGTAGGGCTGCGAAGGGAGGACTGTGACGGTGGCCGGCAGTGGCTAGGGGGGTGACGGTGGCCGGCGGTGGCGGGTGGGCCGGCGGTGGCTGCTGGAATATGATGAGGAGGGAGGAGGAGGGTAGAAAAGGTTAAAATATTGTAGAAGTGAGAAGACCATGTCTGCACCAAGAAAACCTCGCGCAGACATTTTTTAATGAAACATCTTTGAAAAAACAAACACACTGCAGAGCCTTATGTCTGCGCGTGGTCTGCGCGACGTAGACATAAGAGGTCACGCAGACCTCTTTGGAAAAACAAACACTACCTAAGAAACCCTTAGTGACTAGAAGACAATACATACAAATATGAGCTCTTTACCATCAAATATTTACTGATCAAGATTATAACTCATTCCATATAAATTTACCTATTACGACCACTTTCATCCAACTATAACCAAGTATAAGTTGTTACACACAAATATGACCATTGAGACTTTTTTAGTATTTTATAGTATAATACAATCAAATATTACTCAATATGTTAGACAGTAATTACAAATTTAAGCAATTTATACATGTACGTTATGACCCATTACAATCAAAAAACAAATTACAAAAAAAATTAAGCTAAATATAATACCTTCACCCAAAAATGACCCTAATGCTGGTTTCAAGCATAATTACCTGTTGAAACTCATTCACCACTACTGTTACTACCTCGACTAGGAGTGCGTCGGGTCAAAACCGAATCAGACCAACTGGCTAGAAACTGAAACCGATTTTTCTAAACACTAAAACATGAGCACCGTACCATACTGCCATTATTATTAAAGGGTGGGTTGGTCTCTGGTTACTCGGGTTGGGCTAGGACTGAATTTTATTTTGGGCCTGCATCAGTACAAAGTTTATTAACAATGCCATGAGCAGTGCAATACAAAGTTCCGAAACAGTTTAGTTCCATGAGAAATGCAACATTATATTAGTTTAGTTCCATGAGAAATCGAACATAATATATGCAAAATATCCAATGAAGCAAAATTTGTTTCAATTGTAGTCTAGTAGTTACTAGAAGAAAAATAGTAGCAAGGTTAACTTTTAAAAAACTTAACCTTTTCTTTAGAAAAAGCGCTCTTCAAGAACCTGATGTTAAAGCAATCGATAAATAAAAAAATAGAAAAAAAATTGATCTGCCGAACGATACCCTAACCATTGAGATCTGAATTCAAGAAAATAATAATATATTTGATGGTGTTTGTTTGAAGTTACAAAACTCGGTCTTGGTATGAACAACCTCAAGGAATCAATAAGAAGATAGATGAACTTGATGAACAACCTCAAGAATCCAGAACCTGGATAGGATGAAAGATGATGAGGAATTTGGTTACCTAGTATCAAGTTGATGAATCAAAATGACAATGACGATGATGATATGAATAGGTATCGTCTTACCTTTTTAAAAACCGACCAATGTTGTTTCATTTACCCATTATTAGTACGCCAAGTCAATTAGACTATGGTGCGTGGTTTTCACTCCACACTTCCTATCTATTATCACATCAGTGTCACGCTATTCTTCAACCCCCATCACTCAACCATGAAAATTAGTATTCACTCCCCATCGCTCTTTACTCTACCATTTTTTTCACTTGTTAACTATAATAATTTAATATGTTCTTAAACAATATAAATATAAATATTAGAAAAATATCTTAATAAAGTTGTTTGAAGTATGACTATGAAGATCTTGATCTCCACTTGGACATTTTATTATAGGAATAGGGTTGACCTTGATGTTGTGGGGTGGGGTTCCAATGGATGGAGATCCAAGTCATATCCAATTGGGTTTGTCTTTAGAGGATATAATTATTTCCATTCCACCCTATAAAGGAATGATAATAGGACACACATATATTAATATGTAGGTATAGGAGCTATATCCAAACAAATGTCTACTTCAATTCAATTATTTAACTAAGTGTTCGACTTGTTTGCAAATGCAAGGAACACGTGGTTAGATTTTAAAATGTTTCACTTATTCAATCAAACCACGTTTCACTCGTGATATAGGATGTTACAAGGATAAAGATAAAATGTTTAAAACTATTATATGTTTGTCTGATAATATCTGAATTCACATAAGAGAAATAATACTAGGTAAATATAATAGATAGTAGTATGAAAATCGGCTAACATGATCCCACAAGTTGAACAAGCCTTTCAACGTGAAGCTTGGACCGAAAGAATAAAATCGTGCAGTGGATAGACCTTTGGTCGATAAATTGACAATTAGAAAAGAAGTGTGTATACTACTTGGGTTGGTAGCTTAATGATAGATACAAAGTCTTTTGAAGCATCTAAGTTTAGTAAAGACATGCACACAAAAAAAAGGGTGTGCATCATGAAAATGAATACTTTGGGCAAGTACCATGTCTCTTACGAAGTGAAGATCAATCATGAAACTGAATAATTGAGTTCTAGAAGCAATGATTTAAAAAAATCTATTCACCTCTCTAATTTTCTACATGATCCTTGTTACTTGTATTATAATCACAACATGTTATCTTATTCGGGACTAGGTTATAAACATATGCATTATATGGGTTGTATAAATGAAACGACATGATTTGTAGATCAGTAAATTACGTATTATATATAATAATGTAAATATGAAAATGGTATGTTGAATGAGTATGCACTCTAAAAAACAATATTTGATTAAGATAAAAGTATAAATAAAGTAGTTTACAAACTTAGACATAACATCAAATTATCTTTTAACTTCCAAATTAAGAACACAAAGCTCACAAATCCTTGTTACAGAATAGTTATAGAAATATCCTAAGATTGAACTTAGACAAAACATCAAACTGACATATGAGCATAACAACCTTCTTTGTTCTTTCCTTTCTTAACTAAATATGTAATACTTGTTTTTTTTCACACAATAACAACATTAGAATGCATAACATATATTGTGTCATCATCAGGCAAAATTGAATTCATCCTTTACGAAATTAGTTCTTCGTGATTTAATTCTCCATGTAACGACAACCAATTCAGGTTATATCAACGAACTGTGATTACGGTAAACACAGTAACAAACTTAAATACAATATGCAACAAAACCACAAAGAATTTGCATACAATATGTTAAAACAGTTTTAAAAAATATGATAGACAATTAAATTTAGAGTTTAAGAGGAAAAAGTTCAGGAAAAACATTAGGATAGGTCATACAAGTACGTGTAGATATAAAACATACTAGCCTAACACGGATTGAAAAAATTAAAGTAAATATAAATATAAATTATGAATTACTACTAATAAATCTTTAATATATACACATGTGAAGATGGATTGAATAAATGTGTATACATGTAAATTAATAAAAGAATTAAATACATAGAAAAATAATATTAACTAGGTTATTCCCGCCACGCTTTGCGGCGGGGTTCTCTTTTATACAAGTAATCATTACAAATTGCTTAACAATATTTTATTACGATTCATGTGTTACTGCTTGTTACAAAGGAGATCAGGTAATCATTACAAATTGCTTAACAATGTTTTTTACGATTCATGTGTTACTGTTTGTTACAAAGGAGATCGTTATACAGCAAAATGGGCATTCACAATTACATAATTATTCTTTGTCAATCTAAACCAACTTTTTGAAAAACGACATGTTTTGAATCACTCATTAAGCAAAACTACAAAGGAAAAAGAATTTCCTTATCAAACACGAATGATCTATCATCTCCTTGCGGGCTATATTCTATATTGCACAAACTTATCTCATATTCTCAGAACACGTAGCAGTGGTGTGTGCGATTTTATTTCGTAATCATTTTTAACGATCTATGCACAATTAAACGAACTATGGGCGGCGATATAGTGCTATTTAGTGCTAAATAGACAAAAAGGGTGGTGATGTCTTTAGTATTCTTTTATATGATTCCTGGTTTATATACTAAATTCCCATACACACAAAGTAATAGTCTCCCTCTAATAAAACACATCCAAATACCCCCTATTAAGATTGGTAAATGACATAATTAATACCCTTTTGGGTTTGGGTTTGGGTTTGGGCTTGTTCTTAACCGTTTTCTTTTCATATTTCATCCACTTGAAACTGTAATCTAGGATCTTTACATGTGATTCAGTTTAAAGGCGACTCTCTCTTTTGTAATCTTTTGGCCTGCACAATTCCTGTAGCACATGCTAACAAAAAACGCTTCAATTCTTAGAGGCTGTTTGCAGGCATTTGAATCAGCCTCTTAATGGTTCAGATGTCTGAATGGTTCAGCACTTAATGGTTCAGACTGTTTGTTTCCCGAGCAAATGTCTGAATAGTTCAGACATTTGCCTCTGAATGGTTAAGCATTATACTAATGTTGAATGGTTAAGAGGTCTAATGCTGAATGGTTAAGACCTCTTATCTGAATTGGTCAGACATTTGCCTTTGAATAGTTAAGCGATATACTAACTTTTAATGGTTCAGCACTTAATGGTTCAGGCATCTTATTGGTTCAGCACTTAATCATTCAGAAATTGTCAAACAGCCCCTTAATTAAATATAACTTCTTATTTGAAATAATTATAAGAATATGCCTATAGTTCAGAGAGTGCAAGCACAAACAATTGAACTTTTCATTTGATATGATCCATTAGATTTCTAAATCATACATATTACTGTATAAGCAACTATAGTGAAAATTCATACATTCTTAGGTTCAGCAAGTAGTCTATAACGGATTTTTCTCCCATATAAATGCATTGTTTTTATTACCGGCGTAATAGTAATTTTCAGTGCAGTTCCAGATTGTCTTCCAAATAGTCCATTCAGATTGGGTCCTGAAAATTTGAAATATTAATTTATCAACTACAATTAAGGTTGAAATTTAGGCCCAACAAAGTACAATTAAAATACTAAATCACATCTTAGGCCAAACTAATATCATATAAGTGCTCCAGTATGCAAGTATCTACTTAAGAGGTCTTATATTGTTTGCCCATGAATGTTTGATTCATATGTAATATAAAACAAAACCACGTCCCTAGTATTTCTAAACATGCATATAATAATCAGCATAACTTGAATATCCCTACAAAACAGTAGTTGTCATCCGAGTAGCAACAACATATAAAGGTCATTTGATGCTGGCAATATAAAAGGATGTTTTCGATGAGGCTATTTGTCATCCAGTTAGCAACTCGAAAAATACAGTTCACACTTGCAGATTTCACACCGCGGGTTAAAAATCATTCTTCGTAAGATAATCTTATTTGTAGCAACTCAACAAATACAGTTCACATTTTCCAATTTCAACCGCAAGTTAAAAATCACTCAATTCGTAAGATAATCTTATTTCAAACTAATACATCCGAAATTCATGACATGCTTAAATTGAGTACTATGATATGGGAGTGCTAAAATATATTTTGAAATTGAGTGTTTAACCAGCTCCCTTCGGGGAGTTGGTATGGCGATGAAGATTTGAACCTCAATTCGTGAGTTCAAATCCGAGCCAACTCGGGTTTTAGTCCCGGAGTGCGTTACGTTAGCGGGTTTCAGCTCGTGTAGCGTAGCAACTATTGTCAAGTGGCAGTAGCCTTCATGGTTTTCCGATGAACGCCAAACCCTTCCTCTGAACCCACGGGTCCGGTTCAGACAACGTAATGGTCAGGCATAGAGGGATGATGGGTCCCTGACTTGTTGGAGATGCAACCGACACTCAAAAATAAAAATGGCTGTTAAAAAAACAACGGCTATGTACATCAATTCTAATAAAGAAATGATCTTATTTCAATAATCAAATATGAGTTGGTCGTATAATTCAAAAAAAAAAAAAAACAAAGTCTCGTAATAAAACAATTGAAAAACAGTTGTAACAGGCGAGAAACTCAGAGTCACAGATTACCCATTAATAATCTATTCACTGTCAAAACCCTTTAAACTCCAATAAAAAATAGGGGGTGTAAACAAACCGAACCGAGCCCGATCTCACTTAGGCTCGAGTTCGGCTCGTTTTAGTTATAGAAAGCTCGAGCTTAAGCTCGGCTCATTTATACTTTTATTTCTAAAGCTCGAGCTCGGCTCGTAAAAATATTATTAGGCTCGAGCTCGGCTCGGGCTCGGCTCGTTTATTGTTAAATTATTAAATTTTTATTTTTTTATAATTACTTTTATATTTTTAATAATCAAACTTTATATATAACATAATATATTTTTGTATCATAATAATATGATTTATGTAAATATATATTTATATATATTTAATATGTAAATAAAAAAATTTATATAAAAGAAAAAGCTCGTTTAGGCTCGCGAGCCGGTTCTAGCTCGAGTTCGAAGCTTGGGCTCGAGCTCGTTTAGTAAACGAGCCATGATTTGAGCTCGAACTCGGGCTCGAGCTCGTTTAAGCTTGGTCGATTCGAGTTTTTTTCGAACCGATCCCGAGTAGCTTGCGAGCCAGCTTGTCTCGTTTACACCCCTAATCAAAAGAAATTAATCAAAATCAAGTGTGTTGAAGCACTGAGGCCAAGCCACAGACTTTAAATCTTGAACATAATTTCAATCAAAAAAAATATTTAAACCCTTACCAAGAGCCAGAGAACGAACCTGTAATTTTGGACCAATGCGAATAAAACCCTAATCAGAGTAGTGATGCTTCCAAGACGGTGATGGCAATGATGATGGAGGAAATGACTATCGACGATTGCTTGTTTGCCGAAGGAATGACAAAAGAAGGTACAGAGAAGTTTTCTTCATTCCAAGATGAAGAAGTGAAGGCAAAGGGAACTTTCTCAAATACAGATTACTTGTACCATCTGCTAAACTAATTGTGCAACACTATTTAGGTTGTACATCTACCTATAAAACATGCAGGTGCGTTAAAGAGCATTCTTTTGAAAACCGGTGGACTTCAATCGGTCCAGTTCGGTGCTTAAAACCGTTTTGGCATTGAACCGGTGGTCGGACCGGTAGAACCGGTCGAACCGAGAACCGGACTGGTTGAACCGGGGGACGAACCGGATGAACCGGGGGTTGAACCGGTCGAATCGGTTTTTTCATATATATTTTTTTATTTTTTTACATATATATTTATAAAATAATTATAATTTTATCATGTTATTATATCATGTCCGACCAGTAAACCAGTAATACGTCCGGTTCATTATCCGATCTGGTTCAGAAAACATTGTTAAAGAGTAATACACAAAGGATAATATGTTGACATTATTATTCATTTGTCATCTCTATTAATAATAAAGTAATGTTTACAAATCTCTAAAAAAATTTGTATATAAATCTTTAATCAGATTAAGTTAATAATTTTTTAAACTTAAAAAATCATCTTTTTAAAATGTTCACCAGTAATATAAATACAAAAATTAGAAATATATAAAAAATATGTTTTATAAGATAAATAATAAAATAATAAGATAACAATTTGATTAGTTAAACAATATCTATTCCTCAACAATCACGGGGTGATATGTCAAGATCTTTTAAACGAATCACACGAACCTTGATTATATAATCACGGCGTAATATGTCAAGATCTTTTAAGAAAATTATTTCTAATATTGATGATGTTTTGTTAAGCAATATAATTTGATAGTTTATCAATAATGTATAAACCAGTATACATAAATAAAAAATGAGCGAAGTGAAGGTTATAGTCGTAGGACAATATAATTTGATAGTTTATCAATAACGTAACATCTTTGATATTGGAAGAATAATAAACAAAAAAAGTTGTTGTATATATATAATAAAATAATTATATAATGGTATATAATGCATACAAATATTATATGATATTATTAAAATATATAACATTTTCAAAATCTTAAATTGTTACCCAAAATATTGAATTAATTGTTATTATTGGAAATTAAAATTTGTGAACTAGACATACCCCGTTTTAATATTCAAATTGTTAGTTTAAATTTTAATTTTAACTAATTTAGTTAATTATTTTTAGATAAAATCTTAGTTTGAATTGCATATTAAAATTAAAATTTGAAAATTTTAAATTTCCACTTCAATCATTAAACTTTAAATAGGATTCGCAAGTTTCCTTTTATAACCAAATTACTAATAAAATGTCATGTGCCAATCGTATGTTATGAATGTCCCATATGACAACACAATACTTAAAATTATACCATATGGTTAAACCCAAATAAATATGTTAGGAGATGAGTTACATATGACATAAAATATGAAAAAAATACTAAAATATGAAAAAAATACTAATAGTTGTGGAAAACTAATTATTAAAATAATGTATCATTTTTAAAAAATAACATTATACTCATCATAAATTTCATTTAAATTTAAAATGTTCTATATATAAGATTTCGGCTTTGAATTTACGAAAACAATTAAAGAGGAAATGCAAGATTCTATAAATTAGTGTTTCCATGTTTATATTGATTTATAATTCAACATATAAACGGAAATAATGCAAATTTTAGCCATTTAGAAAGAGTTTTTTCCATCTAACTTCATTGACTTATATGAGTAAAAAATGTTAAATAATTTATAAACTTTTTTATGTAATTAATTATATAAAAGTTTCAAATATTAGGGTAAATAAAATAAATGAATAAAATATGAAATGATAAATCATGAATATGTTGATTTAAACAAAAATAAAACAAATAAATAGTACAAGCAAAAAAGGCAAAAAGTTTGTGTTATTTTTATGTGTTGTTTTTAAATACTTAGTACGCGTTAATTGAAATAATTAATTTTTAATTTTATGCGTGCATATTTATATTATGGATATTTAAATGTCAATTTTAATAAACTGTTAAAACATATAATTGAATACTACCATCTGTCACATCCCGGCGGAAGCGTGAAATGTTTGATGTGACTTATCGGTTCAGAACGCATTAATTACAAATACAAATAATCATAATAAGTATTTAAACATAACATCAAGTCATCCATTCATAGATATTATCGGGTTACATACAGGGTATACATATACAAAATTTGTCAACATATTAACTTTTACAAAATCTATTGTAACCCTATTACAAAATAACAGTAACCGCTTCTAATCTTCAGTAATAGTGGATATGCGCGTCCACTGATATGCTGAAATTATTCAGATTCACGGTTACTTTCATACACATCTTTACAATAGCTTCATACCAACCATTATACACATCAAATGAAAGTATAACACTGTTAGTCATTCTGATTACCTAAAAAAGCATACTCAAAACTGTCAATATAATGTTGGTGAGAACATAGGTTTAAGGACTCACAAAATATATATTGATGTAACATAAATAAGACTACAACCAAACCTACATACATGTCAGGTGATTTATAACTGTCACAAATACAAATCATAAAATCAGATAATATAGCATCACAACACTCATCCTGTTGGTGCAGAAAATATTTCCTAAGTAGCGCTACCTATATTATCAGACGGTTTTTTATCCGAATTAATGGTTGCAACTTACGGCATAACGACAGTATATCTCAAAAATATCTTATTTAAAATTTGCATCAAACCAAAAACAATATGCTTTTTCCCCCAAAAATTATAGATGTGAGAATGGGGCTATAGAACTCACCTTAATTCCAGCAATATCCTATAAAATTAATTTATAAGTTAGAAATAAATAATTTTATTTCTTTAAATTTTTCAGCACTTCAAGTTATAACAAATAAGACATAATTTATAACAACCAATCAAAATTTCATCAAAATTTACCAAAGGTAAGATCTAAATTTCAGATTATCATACAAATAATTTCAGCAAATAATCTTTAAAAATCATTTTTCAAAATTTTTTATAATATTTCTATAGAATAGCAGAATGGGTTACAGACTTCTAAAAATATCTAAATTTTGAAAAAAGGTTATAAACAATATTTAAAGTCTCTCATAAATTTTTCATGAGTTTTCACACTGTTTAACTATTTAATCCGATTTTCTTCAGATTATATTTTCAAAAATACATAACTTTATTATTTTAACGAATTAGTTCATGAAATTTAATCTGAAAATCTAATTTAATGTATAGATTATTATAAAAGTTTTCTAGATTTTTATTACCTTTAAATTTTTTGTTAGATATTTTTCTCTTATTTCATGGTATAAACCATATAAATTCATACATCAAATAATAAATTCCCAAAATTTCCAGATTATTATGTTTAGTATTTTCTGATTGATTTTTAATTTTTATTCTCACAATCACAGTCATTTAACTATTTAACTCATTTTACTTAATATTTCAAGAATCAATCTTTATTTCAAAAAAAATCTTGATTATCATAAGTCTTTTTAAATTTTTAGTTTTAGAACTCTTTATTACTGTATTTGATGAAAATCAGATGTTAAAAATGTTTTGGGAATAGTTTTGATGTTTATATATATCAAGCTAGTTACATATGTATGTATAACACATGTGTATCCTCTTGTTTCAAGATAGTTTGTAGGAAGTAAAACCTTATAATTGGATTAAAAGAAAAGGCTGAAGATGATTAGAAGTTGACTTCTAGCTTTCTTGATTCCAAGGTCCTTGTTCTTGAGATATCTTCTAATGTTTAAGACTTGATACTTTTGATAAGATAAAACCGAGAGCTTCCAGGTGTTTATGGCGGTTTATATGTTGTGTTTTGAGAGAACTTTGAAGAAGTATGTTAGTGCTTTGATGGTGTAAGAAGGGAAAGTTTCTGCATTGCTTTTGGAAGTTCTTATAGCCGAGAGATTGAAAGTGTTGAGGTGTAAGTGGTGGTGGCGGTTCACACATGGTTAACCGAGGGTTTGCCACCTTGTTACTTAGTAATGATTGATGAAGTGTCATTATAGGAGGCAAGCTTAGTGTCTTTGGTAATCATGAAGGGGTCGGCCGAAGGCATAAGAGTATGCCACCTATCACTTAGTAATAATGGTGGTTTATGTGGTATTCTAAGAAGGTGATTAGTGTCCTTCAAGGTGGTGACAAAGCATGGATCAGCCAAGGGTAATGCAAGGGTGATTAAGGTTAATTATTCTAGTGTTTTAGATTAAGGATTAAGGTGATGATGGGGTTAGTGGCCGTAGGTGTCATTAAGTGTGGTGTAGTTAGGTATCTTCATGAAATTTTGGTGAGTCAAGTGTCATGCATAATGTGTGTAAATCTTAGGTGAAGATTATTGTTATACCAATGATGTTGGTGATGATATTATTTGGTCGAAGGTTAACATAACTAAATATTAGTCTTAGGTTAGTTATTATTTTAGGAGGTTAATGTTTATTTTTGTAGTAACTTTATATCATTATTTAAGTATATAATACATATAACTATTATCAAATCCCATAGCTTAGTATCCAAATATCTTACCAAGATTATAACGTAGATGCATATTCATATTTAAAAGAATCATGCATACAGATAATATTTATGCAATATGCACACATATATATATACATGTTAGCACATATATATAATAACAAAGTTAAATCACATAAGGTAACTTTAGAAATATGCATAGTTGCATGAGGTTTCTAATTCTTATAGAACCTTAACATTAAAATTTCTAACCTTAATTTTGAGGGTTGTCACATTCTCTCCCCGTAAAAAGAATTTCGTCTCGAAATTCATCTGTTGTCAGGATTTGATGATATAGTAATTGCTTCTTATAACTATCATTTTCATTCAGTTTAACCTCAAATAGGTGTGGATATTTCTTTTGATTTCATCTTCCTGTTCCCATGTAAATTCAGGTCCTCGTTTCGAATTCCATTTGACCTTCACTATTGGAATCCTACTTCTCCTTGATTGCTTTACTTTTCTATCCATGACTTCTACTGGTTCCTCCACAAAATGAAGTTTCTCATTTATTTTGACTTCTTGTATTGGTACTTTTAATGTCTTATCGCTTAGACATCTCTTCAGGTTAGATACATGGAAGGTGTTATGTATTCCACTTAATTCCTGAGGTAAGTCTAACTTATATGCTACAGGACCAATCTTATCAATTATCTCAAAAGGTCCAACATACCTAGGATTTAACTTATTTGTTTTCCCAAACCGGATAATTCCCTTTGAGGGTGATACCTTCAAATACACTTTATCCCTGATCTGAAATTCTAACGGCTTTCTTTTATTATTAGCATAACTTCTCTGTCTATCACGTGCTGCCTTTAATCTGTCTTTAATTTCAAAGATTTTATCTGATGTTTCTTGTATAAGTTCTGGTCCTGTCAGCTGTCTATCTCCTACTTCATTCCAACATAAAGGTGATCTACACTTTCTTCCATATAAAGCTTTAAATGGAGCTGCCCCTATACTAGCATGATAGCTATTGTTATATGAAAATTCTATCAAAGGAAAATGTGTATCCCAACTACCACCAAAATCTAAAGCACAAGCTCGCAACATATCTTCTAATGTTTGAATGGTTTTCTCACTCTGTCCATCTGTTTGTGGATGATATGTCGTACTCAGGTTTATTTTTGTCCCTAATGCTTTGTGCAATGTCTGCCAAAATCTTGAAGTAAATCGGCTATCTCTGTCTGATATAATTGAAATTGGTATTCCATGTCTAGACACGATCTCCTTCATATAAATCTTAGCTAATTTCTCCATTTTATAATCTTCTCTGATTAGTAAGAAATGAGTTGATATAGTCAGTCTATCAACTATAACCCATATCGTGTCGTAACCACTTGAGGTTCTGGGTAGTTTGGTCACAAAATCCATAGTAATCTGGTCCCATTTCCACTCAGGGATTTCTGGTTGTTGCAGTTGTCCAGAGGGTTTCTGATATTCAACTTTAACTCTTGAACAAATATCACATCTTTCTACGAATTTTTCTACTGATTTCTTCATTCCTAGCCACCAATACTGGTTTATCAGATCCTTGTACATCTTATTATTCCCTGGATGTACTGAATATCTTGACCTGTGTGCCTCACTCAGAATGTTTTCTCTAAGTATGTCATTGTTAGGAATCCAAATTCTTCTTTTAAATCTCAAGATTCCACCTGACATAACTTCTATTTGTTCATTCTGTTCCACTACACTTCTTAATTCATCTTTCTGTTGAGCATCTTGGATTTGACTCATTAGTTCTGAATGTAACTCCATTCTCATAGCACGAACTCATAATGGCTTAATTCTTTCCTTTCTACTCAAGGCATCTGCCACTACATATGCTTTACCTGGGTGATACTTGATCTCACAATCATAATCACTCAGTAACTCTACCCATCTTCTCTGCCTCATATTCACCATCTTTTGGTCGAATATATGTTGTAGGCTTTTATGATCCGTATAAATTATGCATTTGGTTCCATACAGATAATGTCTCCAAATCTTAAGTGCAAATATTACTGCTCCTAGTTCTAGATCATGAGTAGTATAATTTCTTTCACTTCCTCTAAGTTGTCGAGACGCGTATGCAATGACTTTATTTCGTTGCATCAAACACATCCGTATCCTTGATGTGATGCGTCACAGTATACTACAAATCATCAGTTCCTTCTGGTAAAGCTAAAATAGGAGCACTACATAATTTATGTTTCAAAGTCTTAAATGCAATGTTCTGTTTTTCTCCCCAAACATACGGCTTATCTTTCTGAGTTAATTCTGTCAATGGTTGGGCTAATCGAGAGAAATTTTCTATAAATTTTCTATAATAACCGGCCAAACCTAGAAATTGACGTATCTCAGTTGGTGTTTTCGGAGCTTCCCATTTCTTGATTGCATCAATCTTTGCTGGATCAACCTGAATTCCATCTTGGTTAACCACATGCCCTAAAAATTGTACCTCTCGCTTCCAAAATTCACACTTTGAGAATTTAGCGTACAATTCTTCTTTTTAAAGTAACTCCAAAGTTAGTCTTAGATGCCTTTCATGTTCTTCCTTACTTTTATCCAAGTAAGGTTTACACACTCTATTCATTAGATCCATGAATACGGCTGGAGCATTAGTTAACCCAAATGGCATCGCAAGGAACTCATAATGACCATATCGAGTTCTATGCAGTTTTAGGTATATCCTCTTCTTGTACCCTTAACTGATGATATCCTGACCTCAGGTTAATTTTTGAGAATAGTTTGATCCTTGCAGTTGATCAAATAGGTCATCTATTCGAGGGAGAGGGTACCTATTCTTAGTAGTCACTTTATTAAGTTCTCTATAGTCAATGCACATCCTAAAAGTTCCGTCTTTCTTCTTCACAAACAGGACTGGGGCTCCCCATGGTGAAACGTTAGGACGTATAAATCCTTTATCCAACAGCTCTTGTAATTGATTCATCAATTCCTTCATTTCTGATGGCGCTAATCAATATGGAGATTTGGCAATTGGTGCTGTTCCCGGTACTAATTCTATTTTGAATTCTACTTGACGCGGGGTTGCAATCCTGGTAACTCATTAGGAAATACCTTTGGATATTCCCTAACAATAGGAACATCTTCTAAGTTCTGTTTGACTGATTTTGTATCAACTATATGGGCTAGAAATGCTAAACATTTCTTTTTCAAATATTTCTGAGCTTTCATACAGGAAGTTATTTTGATAGGACCTCTAGGTTTCTCACCGTGTATGATAAGGATTCAGTTGTCTTTAGTTAGAGGTATTTTAATCATTCGTTTTCCACAAATGATTTCTGCCTGATTCTTACTTAACCAATCCATACCTACTACAATATCAAAACCTCCTAACTCAACAGGGATCAGATCTATGTCAAAGCAATAATTTTCTAAATTTAGAATACAATTAAGAATAATTTCATTAGCTTCTGTCATGTTTCCATCAGCTAATTCTATCGTATACTTATTTTTCAGTTTCTCTGATGCTAGTCCAAGTAGGGGTTTGAAATGATTTGAAACAAAGCTTCGGGTTGCTCCCGTATCAAATAATACAGTTGCGTATTGGTCATTAATAAGGAACGTACCCGTCACTAATTCTGGTTCTTGTCGTGCTTCTTCAGCTTGAAGTACAAATGCTCGACCATGCGCATTGTTGGGATTCTTTGGAGCTTTCCCTTCTAGTTCCGGGCATCTATCGCGAAGGTGATCCTCTCTTCCACACTGATAACATACTGGCTTAGAATTTGTAGGCCCTTTACATTCTCTGGAGGTATGCCCCTTCTTCTTGCAACTATAACAAATTATCAGCATACACTCCCAACATGATGCCTTTTGCAGGTGTTGCACCAAGGTTGTCTTTCTGTTCGTGGTCTTTCTTCCTGCACAATACCCATATAATTTCTTTCTGGGTTTCGGTTAATCTTCTTGTTCCAGTTTCCTCCAAAATTCCTACCTGGGTTATTGTTCCATTTCCTTTTCTCTCCTATCTTGGTTGTAGTTAACGATCCGTTCCTAATCATCTCATTTGTCAAACTTCCTGCTAAAGCCACAGCATCTTGAAAAGTCTTTGGCATTACAGATTTCACCATTCCTCTTATCTGTGGTACTAAGCCCCAGATGTATCTCCCTATCCTTTTTGTTTCAGGAGTCACTAAATGTGGCACTAATCTAGAAAATTCATTATTTTTCTCAGTATATTCCTGAATAGCAGCACCCTTCATTTCTAGCGCTAAAAGTTCTACTTCTATCCTTTCTAATTCATTATAAGGACAGTATTTTTCAATCATCAGTTTTCTAAATTCCTCCCAACTTAATTCATTCATAACATTTTTTCCCTTTTTTTGTATTTCCATTTTCCACCAAGACTGTGTTTCTTCTTTAAGAGAATGCTAAGCAAACCTGGTTTTGCAGTTATCAACACAATCACTGATGTCTAAAACTGACTCCATTTCTTCTAACCAGCGTAAGGCTTGCACCGCTCCACCTTTTCCGTCAAAGTCTCGGGGTTTACAAGACATAAAAGTCTTATAAGACCTTTTCTAGTTTCATTTATAGCTTCCCCTTCGTGGTTCTCCACTTCGTTAATGTGTGCTGGTTTATTATCTCCAGGCGACGCTCTTTCAAAGTTAAAAGCTTGCTCCAGCTGAATCACCAATGTAGGCATTGCGGCTTCCAGTTGTCGGGTTACTATCCGTGAAATCCTCTCGTCCTCAGTTGTGGTAGTATTTACTGGCGGATCTTCTTCTACAAACCTAGTTCTTGGTCGTCCAACATGTGAAGTTCTTCGTACGGTTTGAGTATCCTTTCTTGGCGGCATATTTTCACTACATACCAATTATTTTAATATTACATAATTTTACTCATACTATATAATATTAAATAGTCATAAACAAGATATTCCATTATAACGTTATTTTATATGCTAAACAGTCACATATAACATATAAGGTTTTTTTATTTTTCTAATTTTTCCAAATCCAGTTCCATATCCTAGTGAAGATACTTTTGCTTCCTTTCTTCACTTCCTTGACGTCTTCTTGAAGGATTCGAATTTCTTGCTGTATCTTCTTAACCTTCTTAAGAATCTGCTTAGTAGTCTTCATTTGACATTCCTCCAACCTTTGTCTCTTAACTCCTCTTTCTTTAGTATTGGGATTATCAGGTTGGATTACAGATGTTATATCAAATGTCGGAGAAAGGTTTTCTGGATCTCTATTTGCTTGCTCCTTGATTTCCTTAGTTGAAAACTTCTTACTACGCCAAATACTTTTTTTTGGTGTCATGATTGTATAACCTCCCATGGTTACTGGTGCACGTCGGACGTAAAACTTTGGCGCTGTGTTGGTCCGGGTCTCAGGTTGAGGTGTTTCTACTTTGTTATGAGGCTCTATCTCAGGTGTTGTTTCTTTATGGTTGCTATGATCCGAAAGATCAGTCTTACTAAGACAACTATCAGAATTACCAGAACTCATACTGCAAAAAAGAATTTACAAATTTAACTTATGAAATTCATAAAATTTCACATATGGATCATACATATTTCAATATAATTACATAAAATCATAGAGAGAAAACAATTTCACATTGATGACTTGTTATTATATGAGCTTATGGTTATAGTCTAGGCATTTACTAATAACACCTAATTCTCTATAACCAATGGCTCTGATACCAAACTGTCACATCTCGACGGAAGCGTGAAATGCTTGATGTGACTTATATGTTCGGAAAGCATTGATTACAGATACAAATAATCATAACAAGTATTTAAACATAACATCAAGTCATCCATTCATAGATATTATCGGGTTACATACAGGGTATACATATACAAAATTTGTCAACATATTGACTTTTACAAAATCTATTGTAACCCTATTACAAAATAACAGTAACCGCTTCTAATCTTCAGTAATAGTGGATATGCGCGCCCACTGATATGCTGAAATTATTCAGATTCACTGTTACTTTCACACACATCTTTCCAATAGCTTCATACCAACCATTATACACATCAAATGAAAGTATAACACTGTTAGTCATTCTGTTTACTTGAAAAAACATACTCAAAACTGTCAACATAATGTTGGTGAGAACATAGGTTTAAGTACTCATAAAATATATATTGATACAACATAAATAAGACTACAACCAAACCTACTAACATGTCAGGTGATTTATAACTGTCACAAATACAAATCATAAAATCAGATAATATAGCATCACAACACTCATCCTGTTGGTGCGGGAAATATTTCCTAAGTAACGCTACCTATATTATCAGACGGTTCCTCATCCGAATTAATGGTTGCAACTAACGGCATAACGACAGTATATCTCAAAAATATCTTATTTAAAATTTGCATCAAACCAAAAACAGTATGCTTTTTCCCTCAAAAATTATAGATATAAAAATAGGGCTATGAAACTCACCTTAATTTCAGTAATATCCTATAAAAATTAATTTATAAGTTAGAAATAAATAATTCTATTTCTTTAAAATTTTCAGCACTTCAAGTTATAACAAATAAGATATAATTTATGACAACCAATAAAAATTTCATCAAAATTTACCAAAGGTAAGATCTAAATTTCAGATTATCATACAAATAATTTTAGCAAATAATCTTTAAAAATCATTTTTCTAGAATTTTTATAATATTTCCATAAAATAGCAGAATGGGTTACAGACCTCTAAAAATATCAAAATTTTGACAAAAGGTTAAAAACAATATTTAAAGTCTCTCATAAATATTTCATGAGTTTTAACACTGTTTAACTATTTAATCCGATTTTCTTCAGATTATATTTTCAAAAATACATAACTTTATTATTTTAAAGAATTAATTTATGAAATTCAATCTGAAAATCTAATTTAATGTAAAGATTATTATAAAGTTTTCTAGATTTTTATTACCTTTAAATCTTTTGTTAGACATTTTTCTCTTATTTCATGGTATAAACCATATAAATTCATACATCAAATAATAAATTCCCAAAATTTCCAGATTATTATGTTTAGTATTTTCTGATTTATTTTTAATTTTTATTCCTACAATAACAGTCATTTAACTATTTAACTCATTTTACTTAATATTTCAAGAATCAATCTTTATTTTAAAAAAAATCTTGATTATCATAAGTCTCTTTAAATTTTTAGTTTTAGAACTCTTTATTACTGTATTTGATGAAAATCAGATGTTAAAGATGTTTTGGGAATAGTTTTGATGTTTATATATATCAAGCTAGTTACATATGTATGTATAACACATGTGTAACCTCTTGTTTCAAGATAGTTTGTAGAAAGTAAAACCTTGTAATTGGATTAAAAGAAAAGGCTGAAGATGATTAGAAGTTGACTTCTAGCTTTCTTGATTCCAAGGTGATTGTTCTTGAGATATCTTCCAATGTTTAAGACTTGATACTTTTGATGAGATAAAACCGAGAGCTTCAAGGTGTTTATGGCGGTTTATATGTTGTGTTTTGAGAGAACTTTGAAGAAGTATGTTAGTGCTTTGATGGTGTAAGAAGGGAAAGTTTATGCATTGCTTTCGGAAGTTCTTATAGCCGAGAGATTGAAAGTGTTGAGGTGTAAGTGGTGGTAGCGGTTCACACATTGTTAACCGAGGGTTTGCCACCTTGTTACTTAGTAATGATGTTTATTGATGAAGTGTCCTTATAGGAGGCAAGTTTAGTGTCTTTGGTAATCATGAAGGGGTCGGCCGAAGGCATAAGAGTATGCCACCTATCACTTAGTAATAATGGTGGTTTATGTGGTATTCTAAGAAGGTGATTAGTGTTCTTCAAGGTGGTGACAAAGCATGGATCGGCCAAGGGTAGTGCAAGGGTGATTAAGGTTAATTATCTAGTGTTTTAGATTAAGGATTAAGGTGATGATGGGGTTAGTGGCCGTAGGTGTCATTAAGTGTGATGTAGTTAGGTATCTTCATGAAATTTTGGTGAGTCAAGTATCATGCATAATGTGTGTAAATCTTAGGTGAAGATTATTGTCATACCAATGATGTTGGTGATGATATTATTTGGTCGAAGGTTAACATAAATAAATATTAGTCTTAGGTTAGTTATTATTTTAGGAGGTTAATGTTTATTTTTATAGTAACTTTAGATCATTATTTAAGTATATAATACATATAACTATTATCGAATCTCATAGCTTAGTATCCAAATATCTTACCAAGATTATAACGTAGATGCATATTCATATGAAAAAGAATCATGCATACAGATAATATTTATGCAATATGCACACATATATTTATACATGTTAGCACATATATATAATCACAAAGTTAAATCACATAAGGTAACTTTAGAAATATGCATAGTTGCATGAGATTTCTAATTCTTATAGAACCTTAACATTAAAATTTCTAACCTTAATTTTTATGGTTGTCACATCATCCATATCGCTAACAAAATGTTCAATACATCAATTATACCTATAATTAAAAGACAAGCCAAATGAATAGTTACTTTTGAAATCTGGTACGTCCGTTTGATAATCTACGATGGGAACTCAATGTTGTGTTGCTTTGTTCACGTTGTGCCACGTGTGGCTTCAAAATTATTTCGTGGCATCATCTTCATACATCATGTAATCTAGGGCTAACATGATACATTTTAACTCCATTTTGCATCGCTTTTGATTTTGAAATCTCTATCTGTGAATTTATGTATGTTTTGGAGTTGCGGTGATAGTTTGATATTTTGTGGTGTTTAGGTCTAGGGCAAGCGTTAAAGGTGCCAAAAGCTGATGACCACAACTTCATCTCACTTAATCACTCTGTTTCAATTCTAAAACGCCTGTTCTTCCCCGTCTGGTGACATCGATTGTTGTGGCGTTGCCCAAGCAATGGTAATAGATAAGATGGGTGGCTACGAAAAACAACATCTTATCTATTACCATTGCTTGGGCAACGCCGATATCGTTCAAGCACCGGTCGTATTGCTTTTCGTAGCCACCACTGCCATCTTTACTTATTAGGAGGTTTGATTCCATATGTCTTGATTTGTAGTGACTCATTCAAATGTTGTTTTATGCTCCTAGATGGTTTTGTTTTTCATTGGTTCTGCCTTTGCCTTTCATTTTACATGTCGACCTTCACTATGTTAACCTCAAAATCTATTTGACAAAATGCTGAATGCAAGTTCCATATATATTGAGTACTGATGACTGTTTGCTTTTAGGCACTTTGTTCTGATTTGATGTTGGAATTCATTGTTTTTTATTGCACGCAACCTACTTACTCGAGTGAATGGTTTAAAGAAATACTCAAACAACTGATGACTTTGGTGCAATAGTTCTTCATCATCGGTATTTTTGAATTGCATCAATTGTTGTATCAGTATTTTGAAGGTAAATTAGAATTAGAAAAAACCAATTTGAATTCAGGTTAATTTAAATTAATTAGAAGTACGAGATAGATAAAAAATATAGAAATAACAAATTTTTTGGTAGATTTCTTGATGGTTAAAGCAATATTTTAATGCACTCAAGTTTAACACATATATATATTTGTTTGATAGCACTACAGCAGTTCTAACAGATTTTCAAATCAACTCAAACATCAGCATCCACATCCATATTGATGAATAAATGTCAAAGGGGTAAAGACATAGAGATGCAATAAGGAGGTGATATGTAACGAGACCAAAAGGGTTTAGTCCATGACCATTTCTTTTTTGTATTTTTCAACTAACAAGTTTTTTCACCCGTGCGTTCGGAGACCTAAATCGGTGAAAAAACTAACGTTGAAACGTTGTTGCAAACCCGCAGAATGAAGGGACAGTTGATAATACACGTAAACTAAATGTAAAAAATATTTGATTTGCGTTACCAGACCATAATAAAGTTAAACAAAATGTTTTCTTATAGAATAGTATTACGAACCCGCACGTTACGACGTCGTAAATTGTGAAAAAATCAAAGTTTTTGATTATTTATATAAAATAAGAATAAACTTTATGTAAACTCACTCACTGATACAAAATCAATGGTGAATGATCAACGTTTTTTTATGATTTGTATAAAAAAACAAAATCCATACGTAAACTCACAGCCTCAAACATTGAAATATAGTTAGTTTTAATCAATCGACATGCGAATTCGGTATGCGCGTTGCGTTTACGACATAGTGATCAAGTACGTACTATTCTAAAGTCTAAAACATAAATATAAACCAGTATTGTGTCTCGCCCTTGACGATATAGTAATTAAAAAAAAGGAATATTAAGTGAAAAGAAGTATACAATCAAAACACCCACACAAAAAATAAACGTGGAAAGAAGATTTCGAACCTGGATGAAGCAATTGAAAGCCAAAGGCTTTATCCAACCCATCCAGCACCATGTTTGTTTGTATTCATAAATGAGTTTATATATAATGAGTAATTATATCAACTAAATCAGTTTATGAATCTTTTAATCATTCGTTTTTAGCCAGTAAGGATGAGTTCAACCCATTTAATCATTCATTTTCAGCTAATTTTATAAAAGATGGCAATTCATGTCCCAAGATTAGTTCATATCTAGATTCATAATTGTTGCATTTAAATTTCTTCATGATGTTTAAGTTTTGATAAAATAGAGTATTCGATGTTAATGTTTTTCGCAGTTGAGTACGCACATTATTCAACATGTCACAAAAAGTATAAGTGTAATACACTTAGGCAATTCATGTTTTATGATGTTAATTGGTAAAAAATAAAATATATTATGTTGTTCAATCTGTTTGTATGAGTTTATTATTGCAGAATTCTTCAACCTGCAGATCAAGTGGTTCAATACTTGATGATCTTCTAGACTATCTCAATAAGTCTTGGACTTGGTTAGTTGGTTTCATATCATATGTATGCAATTGTAATGCTAAAATTTGGCATTCTATTGTACACAGATGTACTATCTGATTGTTAATTTAATTACTACAATTAACAACTCTGTCAAGCTAATTTAAGTGTTGGTTTTCTTGATAAACAACTTAATTTCTTAAAACCTTTTAAATATTAATGGTTAAATTATGAATGTTTTTTAGCTTTGAAGCTTAGCCATGAAATTATTATGTCACTAAATTCTTTTTACTTAAACAAATGAACAAATGCTTGAAGTGAACATACTATTTGTGTATTATGTTGCCTTTTAAAATCTGCAAAATTATTATGTGTTAGTAGGTGAAACGCTTTTGTTATCATAAACCTAATAATTTGATTTCTGTAGGTGGTAGGATAAGTGGCATGAAGAAGAAAGATACCCATACCAAGAAATGTTGCATAAAAATCACCCGGTATGTAAGGAAGGGGGTTGGATTTCCTGTTTTTTCTACAAGAAGTATGGCAGATACAACTTACCTCTACAACTGAAGACAACCATCTTTCAACTGTAAAATACCGACGATTATGTAAAAATAAATAGCTAGTATCTAAGAACAAGTTCCCTGTCAACTTTTTGTCACATGAAATGGGGTATCGCAGATACATGAAACACATATACTCTTTTTTTCACAAAAGGCTTTTGATCTGTCCTATGAAAAATCATATTGTTTTCAACCTTTTGACGAGCAAATCAGGTACACAAAAGTGGGCACTTTTATCACCAAAAATTACGCACCCTTAGAGTTTCCCGCTGCAACGTGCGGTGAGAAACCCTACTTATTATGAAAAACGCGGTGAGAAACCCTAGTTGTTATGAAAAACAAAATATACAAACAGAAAGACAGAAAAGACATTAAAAAAAAAAGAAGAGAAAACATGAACCGACTTCCTCCTTAAAGAAGAAGCATGTACAATTTAGCTTCCTAATGAAGTTGTGGGTGCTTGGTTTTAAGATATTCTTGGAACCAATTCTTGGGAGAAAAAACAAATTAGGCCACCCAAACATAAAATAATAAGACATGTTTTAGGTGAATTTTAGTTGACTACTCTGTTGGTTAAATCAATAGCTAGTACTGTAAGATCAAATTAATTTTGAATTTAGTATAATGATATTTCTATTTTTTACTTTACTTGTTAACTTATTTATCTTTACTTAGTTAAATTTATGTTAATTACTCTTAGCTTGGTTCAACTTTAGCCATAAATTCTATCACCAGTTGCTCCCTTTTTGGTAATTAATTTGGTGGCTTTTGAAATGATTAAATTAAAATATTTTTTTAATTCATTTATTTTGTTGTATGTAGCTTGTATCACTAATATACTAATTCATTCATTGTCTTAAATTTATAAATATAATACTATTTTGTCTTAGAAATGGAAAACGGGCGAATGCCACCCAGTGCAAACACATCATGGCTCATTTTAGACTTGTGATGGCTAAGAACAAAACTTGGTAGAAGGTTTCCATTGAGCATAAATAGTAGCTAAAATCCCGTAAGTGTTTTCGTATTCACCGCCTCCTTAGTAGTTATCACATCCACATCCACCATCACGTTGAAAGTTGCAATACCCCCTGCCAAAAAAAACTACTAAACCTACTAGCAAGAACATAGCAAATTTGTGTTCTAATACATTCATATTAATGATTTAATCGAAAAATACTTGATCGTCAGATTGATGTAACACACAAAAAGATGAGGCAATTGAAAACCCTAAATCGAAAGAAAAAAAGAAAAATAACAAGTGGAGTTGTTACACATCACATATAGCACTCGTTAGATGGTGGATGATGAAGCAAATCAGGGGAAACAAAAGTTCCTCAAAGCCTTGTTACAGATCAAACAAAATAGTTACAGAATTAGGTTTTGAAATCTGAACTTAAATTCAAACGATCGCCTTCATAACTGAATTAGGTTTTGAAATCGGTGTAGAAGGTGCGGATATGAGAGACTAGATGAGAAAGAAAGCAGACCTAATTGTAAGATGTTTTATAGCATCCATATTGTAACCGGGTTATTAGGTTTGTTGGATAATGCTGACTTGGCACATCACAAAGCTGGTAATGTTGACCGAATTTGAGGAAAAACATGTTACAAGAAGGAGTAAAGAGACGTTGCAATCTGTTACAGAAAAGTCTGGAAACTTACCAAGTTTTTAGGATAAAGTTTGTTTTGTTTTTAGTTATAAAAGGCAGTAGCTAGTTTGCATTTTGTTTCATCAGTCGAAATTTCCTTTCACATTTTGTAAGCAGTGAATGTAAACATTCAATTAAGATTAATAAAGCCTTCTACATTCGACTGCATTTCCTTGTTCCATATTTGTTTGGTTTTGTTTTGATATCCAACATTTGGTATCAGAGCAAAGAGTTTTGATCTGATTTCCATGCCCAAATACCTTCAATTCGAAAATATGTCAATCGCTACTACCTCCAACTCTTCAAAGGATAACCCGATCTCATTTCAATGCCCTGCTCTAACCGCTACGAATTACAATACGTGGGCGATTAAGATGGAAGCTATAATGAATGCCCACGGGTTGTGGGAAGCCATCGAACCACAAACCAGAGTGGTTGTGGATGAGAAGAAGAGCAAGCAGGCTCGAGCTTTCATTTTTCAGTCGATTCCCAAAGAGATACTCTCACAGGCTGCCAAGAAAAAGACGGCTAAAGAAGTTTGGGATTCGTTGAAGTCACGGTACGTAGGGGCTGAACGAGTTCAAAAGGCGAGGTTGTGGATATTGAAAAGTGAATTCGAAGTGTTACAAATGAAGGATGGAGATACCATTGATGAGTATGTTGGAAAGATTTCAAGCATGATATCAAGATTCAACAGTGTTGGAGCGACTTTGACAGACGAAGAAATGGTTCGAAAGTTGTTTGATACGGTGCCAGAAAAGTTCATCAACCTGGTAGCCTCTATCGAACAAAGTTCTGATGTTGAAACGATGCCATTTGAGGAGGCAATTGGGCATTTGAAGGCTTATGAGGATAGGTTGAGACTCCAGAAGGGGAGTCCTGCAAGTGAGAACACATTGTTGCTCACAAAGTCAGACAACTCATCAAGCCAAAGAAGGTCGAGCAAAACAAACACAAATGGTGGTCGTGGCCAGGGTGGACATAACGAGAAAGGTAAAAGGAATGGTTCAAGGGGTAGAGGCTTAATGCGAGGAAGAGGTGGACGCTGGGGTGGCGGTTCACATCAAGAGTTTTGTGGTTCAAGCCGAAAACCACGAGACAAGACCCAGATAAAATGCTTTGACTGCAACGAGTACGACTATTATGCCTCTGAGTGTAAGCAAGGGAAGAAACAAGAAGATGAGATGAACTTGAATCAAGAACAAGAAGATGATCAAGCTTTATTACTGAGTGTATATGGAGAAGAGACATTAACAATGGTATTGTTGAATGAAGACAAAGTATATCCAGGTGTATATAAAGAAACCGAAGCAAATATAATTACTTGGTACCTAGATAATGGAGCCAGTAATCATATGACTGGTCTCAAAAAAATATTTTCTGAGCTGGATGAAAAGGTGACCGGTCAAGTCCGGTTTGGGGATGGATCAAAAGTCCAGATTAAAGGTAAAGGTGCGCTTTTGTTTTATTGTAAAAATGGTGACCAATTTGTTGTTCCCAATGCATACTACATACCTGCCTTGCACAGTAATATCATAAGTCTAGGGCAAATGACTGAAGATGGCTATGAGGTGGGGATGAGACAAAACTTCCTGAAGATGTATAATGAAATAGGAAAACTAGTCATGAAAGTAAAAAGGTCACCGAATAGACTTTATAAAATAAGTCTTACACCTGGAAAGCCCATGTGCTTGACTATGAATTCAAAGGATGAGTCATGGCTCTGGCATGCTCGAATGGGACACGTCAATTTCAAGCTGCTGGAAGTAATGACACGCAAAAATATGGTCATAGGTATGCCTCATCTACGTCATTCATCACAGGTATGTGAAGGTCGCCTGGTGGGTAAACAAACAAGAAAGAGTTTCCCAAATAAATCAAACTGGAGAGCCAAAGAACCACTCCAACTTATTCATGCCGATCTCTATGGTCCGATTTCACCTGCAACAATTGGAGGTAATTCATACTTTCTAGTACTTGTAGATGACTTTTCGCGATACATGTGGGTCTATATGATTAAGACCAAAGATGAAGCTTTCAGTTTGTTCAAGAAGTTCAAAGTACAAGTCGAGAAAGAAAGTACGTTCAAAATAAAGATGCTAAGAACCGACCATGGAGGGGAATTTAATTCCAATTATTTCAACTAATTTTGTCAAGAAGAAGGCATCAAGCGCCAATTGACGGCACCTTATTCACCTCAACAAAACGGGGTTGTGGAGCGTCGGAATCGAACCATTCTAGAGATGACTAGATCATTGCTCAAATCCATGAATCTACCAGATTGTTTTTGGGGAGAGGCAGTGCGTCACTTAGTTTACTTGCTTAATAGAATCGGTATAAAGGCGCTAAAACAGATGACTCCGTATGAAGCATGGAAAGGCTCGAAGCCATCAATTTCACATCTTAAGGTGTTTGGGTGTGTGGGATTTGCAAAGAAATTGAAAGGGTTGACAAAGCTAAGCGATCGAACTGAAGCCATGGTGTATTTGGGGGTAGAAGAAGGTAGCAAAGCAGTTCGATTGTATCATCCAGAAAAGAAACTTATTATGGTTGCTTGGGACGTCGATTTTGATGAAGGGAGACAATGGGCCTGGAACGAAGCCCACACAGGGGAGCCCCTCTCAACACCCAACTGGCCCAATTTTGAAGTTAACATAACCACCCAAAATGTTCAGGCCCAAAACCTTGATAATGAGGTAAACCCTATAACACCGATTCATATTGATGAACCTTTATCCTCTGATAATTTTACAGGAGATTCACAAGAACAAGGCTTTCATTCACCTGTGGAGAGTTCGAATCAAACATCAAGTAGCAATGAACAAAGCAATTCAGTGTGTTTCGATAACACACCTGTACAAGGGTTTCGTTCAATTCGAAGTGTCTATCAAAGAACAGCAGTGTTAGATAATGATGAAGTATCCAAATTATATAAAGATAATTTGAAGAAGCTGTAACTGTAGAAGCTTGGAGAAAAGCTATGCAGATTGAGATGGACTCAATTGAAAGGAATAAAGTTTGGACTTTGACTAAATTGCCGTCAAATCATTAGGCAATAGGGTTAAAGTGGGTGTTTAAACTCAAAAGAGATGTAGCTGACAAAGCAACCAGATACAGGGCTCGGCTTGTTGCTAAAGGATATATGCAAAAGAAGGGAACTGATTTTGAGGATGCATTTGCACCTGTCGCTCGTTTGGAAACCATACGATTGTTATTAGCGTTGGCAGCAAAAGAAAGGTGGTTTGTACATCATATGGATGTCAAATGCGCTTTCTTAAATAGAGACCTCCAAGAAGAAGTGTATGTTAAACAGCCAGATGGTTTCGTAGTCAAAGGAAAAGAGGGATTGGTCTACCGACTGAAAAAGGCTCTCTATGGGTTGAGACAGGCCCCGAGGGCTTGGAATGTGCGACTAGATGATTCACTCAAAAGGCTGGGATTCACAAAATGTCCACAAGTGCAGGTTGTGTATAAGGTACATAAACACAATTTGATTATTATTGTTGGTGTTTATGTTGATGACCTTATAATTTTGGGTTCAAATGAAAAAGAAGTTCAAGAATTTAAAAAGAAAATAATGGGAGTATTTGAAATGGTCGATTTGGGTCTGCTGACATATTATTTGGGAATAGAAGTGTGCCAAAAGGAAGATGGCATTGTCATAACACAAGCAGGTTATGCTAAGAAAAATCTTAAGGTAGCGGGAATGTCAAATTGCAATGATTCAAAGTGGCCAATGAAACCAAAGTTACAGTTAACTAAAGATGAAGGTGGAAAGCCAATTGATCCAACATTATACAGGAAGATTATTGGGAGCCTCAGGTACTTAATTCACACACGACCCGATTTAAGTTATTCGGTCGGAGTTGTGAGTAAATACATGTAGGAACCCAAAGAAACTCATCTCAGTGCGGTCAAACAGATCTTAAGTTACATCAAGGGTACAATCGGGTTTGGTTTGAAATATTGCAGGGGAGGTGATGGAAAGATCGTAGGTTACAGTGATAGTAGCCATGGAACTGATCTGGATGATCGAAGGGGAACAACAGGAACAACGTTCTATTACTCGGGAAACTTGATAACTTGGTCGTCACAGAAGCAACGGACAGTAGCACTCAGTTCGTGTGAAGCTGAGTTTATGGCTGCAAATGAGGTGGCTTGCCAAGCTCTATGGTTGAGGAGTTTGGTCAGTAGTTTGACAGGAAAAGAAGCTCAGAAAGTGCAGCTCCTGGTTGACAATGAGTCTACCATAGCTCTAGTAAAAAACACCGTTTTTTACAAAAGAAGTAGACACATAGACACAAAGTATAATTTCATAAGGGAATGTGTGGAACGGGAACAAATATACCTGGAGCACGTTAGCGGGGAGCTTCAGAAAGCGGATATCTTGACTAAAGCTTTACCACGGGTCAAGTTTATTAAAATGAGAGATCTTGTTGGTGTTAAAAATTTGAAGGATGAAGTCAGCACTATAGGGGAGAATGTTGGATAATGCTGACTTGGCACATCACAAAGCTTGTAATGTTAACCGAGTTTGAGGAAAAACGTGTTACAAGAAGGAGTAAAGAGACGTTGCAATCTGTTACAGAAAACTCTAGAAACTTACCAAGTCTTTAGGATAAAGTTTGTTTTGTTTTTAGTTATAAAAGGCAGTAGCTAGTTTGCATTTTGTTTCATCAGTCGAAATTTCCTTTCATATTTTGTAAGCAGTGAATGTAAGCATTCAATTAAGATTAATAAAGCCTTCTACATTCGACTGCATTTTCTTGTTCCATATCTGTTTGGTTTTGTTTTGATATCCAACAAGGTTCGTGTGAGAACTGAAATGAGTAAAGAAAAAAAAAGAGTGTTTCAAAAGCTGCATATGAATAAATATAACCTTAAAAGATGTCACGTGACATAAGAGAAGTTACTTTAATATAATAGTAATATAAGATTGTAACCGACACTTGTTTCGAAAAAGTTGATGTGCATTGGCATTTTTGCAAAAATGATTAAGCATGCTAATTGTAAGGTTGGGTAGAGTATTCATAGCGAGATTTGTTAAACTTAGATACAAACCTACAATTATGATGTAGTAATAACTAGTTTAGAAACCCATACATTACACGTGTTGAATGAAAATATACAATTAACAATTACTAATTATTATTACATGGGATTATCTATATGACATTTAGATAACATTTTAACTAAACAACCACTACACATAGTATAACATATCGAAGAAGATGAATTGCGTTTAATCATAGTAAGTCCCACATCGAAGATCCAAATTTCAAGGTATGCTGTAACTCATATAAACTAACTATTATGATTGATTTCATATTTTTTATATCAATAGTTCGCATGACTAATATATTTTTATAGTACCTAGAATTAATCTTTAGAAAGAGGTTATGGATTGTGAGTATAGGCATTGCTCATTAGACGTGATTTGAGCATTCTGATTTACGAAAAACCCAACCAATCAACTAGAGCAAGCTTTAGTGTAAGTTTCACAACGATTGAGGGAGAGATTGAAACAATTTTTTTTTATAATAAGGGTGAGAACCTCCTTTACTAATACGCATTTTCTCTGGATGAGCAACTCGGGATAAAAACAAAACCATGAGTTTCTGATGGACAACCTATCAGAGACAAAACGGACAATATCTTTACTAGTTTGAATCCGTGAAATTTTAGTATCTTTTATAAAACTTTATCAGTTGGACATGGTAGTTTATTTCAAGATATGTTTTTCTCAAATCAATAATATAAGTTTGCTAAATTTTGTTAACAGGTTCAGATTTTTTTTTTAACCTTAAATGCATTTTTGAAACATAATCTCATATTTAAGTTTATATAAAAAACAAAGATATAAAATGCAAAATTTTATTTCGAGTTTTGATGGCATGTTTGTTCCAAAGGCCCAAACTACCTTAGCGGCCCAATTCTGAACCCTAAAACTGCTGATCGATTTATTGGACTTGATCGGACGGTCTACAATCATCTCCATTGTATCATTGAGGCCGATAAAACCCTAACCATAGGCACACTATCAGCGCCATTCTTCTCAGATCTTTCTCTCTCAACTATTATTGAGGTATGGCTGTCTGAATTATCTCTCTGATTCATATAATTTGCTAACTTTCTGTTATTGATCTTATGGTTCTTCTCGTATGTATGCTGTTTAATTTTACAAAATGAAATTCGTGTGCTTGCAGATGATTAATTCTATTGTATTTCATATTCATTCAGTCTATTCTGTTTATGATTACTTCAACTTTTGAAATTAGTGGTTTAAGATTCAAATTTGATCGATGTTGTTCTCGATTTTACATGGAAAGATTGTTTCTATGGTGAATCGTAATTCTTGTAGATATGATATCCATCATCAAAATACATAATATGTATACATGTATAATTGCAGTTTCTCGTGTTCAAAATCTAACCTTTATTTGCTTTGTGTTGTTTAATCATCAGTAATAATAAATCTTATGATTTCGTGTAGTAGATCTACTGTTTTTGAGTTGAGTGATAAGATGTAAATGTGTTTTCTTTATAATCCGTTTTACTATAGTTACAGATCCATATGAATGTATGTTTCATTTCGTATATTTATTTTGTAGGAATTTTCTTGCTTTTTAGCTGTTTTTTATGATTTCTTGAAGTCTAGGTTTGCATACTGTAAATATTGATTGTTTGTTTATAGCTAATTTACTGTTTGTTTGTAAATTTATACTATATTAAAATGCTAATTTTTACCTTTTTATGCAGAAGTTGTTTTTTTAATTTATTTAAAATTTTGATTATAATACACGTAATTTATTCTTTCTTTTTAGTGGTATATTCTGCAATAGTATACTTTTATTTCAATTGATATGTTTTATAAATTGTATTTTCTCTATTTTAATTGTTTTAAGATAAGAAATAGAGCATGATCTTCTTAGCATGTTGGTTGAGCCCATATATGTTTGGTGAAGCAAATGGTCTCCAAAAATATACAAGTAATCAAGGCTTGAGTCTCAAAGGGCTTGTCTGCCAAATCCCATTGTGGTTTTGGTAAGAAACACTAATGAGCCTGAGAATTGGCATAACCATTTTGCCATAGGCCTATGGTACAGGAGCATCTTTTTCATCATTACATATTGTGGTTATCACCATGTGCTGCTGGTCTATTGTCTCTATTTTCTTTGATTATCCAAGTTTCATGTGTTTTAAGTATATACATATATACATACTTTGCTATAGTACTATGTATAAAGACGATATATATTTTCATAGCGTGGCTATATTACTATTAAAAATTTACTAATATGTTTGATTCATTTAGAATTGTAATTTTAATAAAATATATATCTATAAGTTTGTGCCTATGTAATGTTATCAATATGTATTAATTTCTATTTTTATACTATTATCAAGTATTACGCTAGATGTGTTTCTTTATATGTTTAAATATTACATGCGTGTTAATATGTTAAAAGACTACTGTTTATGTCGTTGCATACTTATGTAGTCTACTATGCTCAAAAGTATCATGTGCTAAATAGATTGGTATAAATAGTGTAACATTTTATGTCTATCTAATAGTGAACAGTGTTTTAAAAATCGGCACTATGTGTTGATTAATCTGTGACTAATCTCTAGTCAGCAACTAACAAAGGAATTTTGATCTAATTGGCCAATCTATTGCTAGGCGGTCAATGATGTTCAAAGTCAGACCTAGGCAGTCCTGATCAGCCAAAAATTGGCAAATCTGCAAGTTTCCGGTGACTTTCTGCTAGATTCCGGTCTCTCTCTGGCGAGATTCTGTCGAACTCTAAAAGTTTTAGCGAAATCTTAGAAATTTCAGCCAAATGTGATTATATATATAAAACTAAACATCATAATAAAAATTACATATAAAAATGTGTGTATATATTTATAAAGTTGATACTTATATATAAAATTCTAATCTAATTAATCCTAAATTAAATTCTAGTTGATACCTCACAGTCTAACTAGCGCCTAGCAATCATGACGCAAAATAGTACTGCCCACACATATAGTTTGTAACTTTATTAATTTTTTATGGCTTTGCCCTGGAATTACTTGGAAATGAAGTTCAAGTGTTTTGCAGATATAAAACAAGCTAGGTACCATGTCTCACCGCAAATTTGAGCATCCAAGACATGGCTCGTTGGGGTTTCTTCCTAGGAAAAGAGCTGCTCGTCACAGAGGAAAAGGTATAATGAGCTATCTATTACTTTGTGTTTTTGTTTTGGATTTTTTTATCATTTAACTGTAATTTATATCTACTAGTTTATCTAATAAAGTCCCATTGCTTAATTATTATTTCTAAAACTGGTTATACACCCTTGATTTTTTAGGCTGTTTCAACCAATGCTTTGTAGCTTAATACTTTATTCAGTTAATCATATAGTTTTCTTTTCGTGTTTTATGACTTTCTAGTTGATATATTATGGCTGGTATACTTTCATATCTTATGGTGTAATTAATTTGGTTTTGTAGTGAAGGCATTTCCCAAAGATAACCCTACTAAGCCTTGTCGATTAACTGCTTTTTTGGGTTACAAAGCTGGGATGACCCATATTGTTAGAGAAGTTGAAAAGCCTGGGTCAAGTGAGTTATTTCAATTCTATTTCATCTTTACAATCTTAACAACCCTGGAGAACATTTTGAACTTTTTTTATAAATAAACTTGAATTAAATGGTTAGTACATTATAGGCTATTAAGCTATATGTTCTTTGTCTTTTCTCAGAACTTCACAAGAAAGAAACATGTGAAGCAGTGACTATTATTGAGACGCCTCCAATGGTGGTTGTTGGGCTTGTGGGTTATGTCAAGACCCCTCGTGGCCTTCGCAGTCTGAATACTGTCTGGGCCCAACATCTCAGTGAGGATGTTAAAAGGAGGTTCTACAAGAACTGGTGCAAGTCAAAGAAGAAAGCTTTTACCAAATACTCATTGAAGTATGAAAATGAGTCAGGCAAGAAGGAAATCCAATCACAGTTGGAGAAAATGAAAAAGTACTGCAATGTTATTCGTATTCTGGCACACACACAGGTATTTACTTGCTGTAGTTGTCAATATTTGCTGATTGGGCCATGTCAATTATCACTGAAAATCTGTTTTTTGATTTTTAGATTCGAAAGATGAAGGGTTTGAAGCAGAAGAAAGCCCACTTGATGGAGATTCAGGTGAACGGTGGTGATGTGGCGCAAAAAGTTGACTTTGGATACAGTTTCTTTGAGAAGCAGATCCCAATTGATGCTGTTTTCCAAAAGGATGAAATGATTGACATCATTGGTGTCACCAAGGGTAAGGGTTATGAAGGTGTTGTGACCCGTTGGGGTGTGACCCGTTTGCCTCGCAAGACCCATCGTGGTCTCCGTAAGGTTGCTTGCATTGGTGCTTGGCATCCGGCCAGGGTTTCCTTCACCGTTGCAAGAGCTGGTCAGAATGGGTATCATCACCGAACTGAAATGAATAAGAAGATTTACAAGCTTGGGAAGGCTGGTCAGGAAACCCATACAGCAATCACTGAATACGACAGGTTTTAGTACTAACATACTGTTTCTTTTCTTTGTTTATATAGAAAACATAATTTGCCTCTAAAGGATGATTTCTTTTAACTGATAGGACTGAGAAAGACATAACCCCAATGGGAGGTTTTCCACACTATGGTGTAGTGAAAGATGATTATTTGATGATAAAGGGGTGTTGCGTGGGACCCAAGAAACGCGTGGTGACCTTGAGACAGTCTTTGTTGAACCAGACATCTCGGCTTGCTATGGAGGAGATTAAACTCAAGTTCATAGACACATCTTCCAAGTTTGGTCATGGTCGCTTCCAGACTGCTGACGAGAAGTCAAAGTTTTATGGACGGACAAAAGCTTAATGATTCAACCTGGGCTTTTTCTTTCTGATTCCTCTCCTAGTATTTCTGCAAAAGTTTTATCATGTTTTGTTATGCAATTTGTTTCTTATATGAGGATTTGGGTGTTTTTGCTATGGGATTTAGCCAAGTAGCTGGTGTTTGATTTATCATTACAATTTCTTATACTTGAAATAACATTTTTGAATTGTCTTTTAATATTTGTTTACAACCCACCTTTCTTAGGTCTCTTCAGTAGTTGTGCTATGGATGTAATTGATACGTTTGGTCATGGATATATGAAGAAGTATTTAAATTAATGAACCATTAGCTCTTTAAGTTTGTTAAAATTCGATAAAGTGGCATTTAACTATTTGGAGTAAAAAACCTTATATAATCTTATTCTAACAAATTTAAGGGACACCAAGTTATTATATTAAATACTTTTAACAAGTGCATGCATTACGGTGGAAAATAAGTATTCAATAAAAATTTAGAAAACCTAGCAAGATAGCTAGATTACATCTCTGTGACATAATAGTGTGATAGAAATGAAAAAATACAATGACATTTAGTTCAATATTTATCCTTCCTTTTTACTCTATTTATTATCTAAAGATAGAACACCTTTATTTCATCTACTATTTGACGTACATCAGGTCTTTTATTATCAAGTTGTTTTTCATTCTTTGCCTTAATTTCAAATCCATCAAAGAGAACTAGAGAAGATAGAATTAGCACCAACATCACTTTCTTATGCTCAGCCAAGAGTTTGGTTCCATTAGCAAGTTCGACACGTCACAGAGATCGTCTTCACACAAATACGTATATTGTAGACAAGAATAAAGACTATAATCCAGCAAAATTGGTTTAAATACTTTTTATGTTTTTTTTAAAAACTCGTGTAGGTTTATATCAAAATTATGTTTAAGTGATTTTTCTCCTTTGAAGATGAAAAAGTATGTTAGGTTTTGTGACATTAACATTGAGAAATATAACTTTTGAAAACAGATAAATCTCAATTTATTCATATTTTATCTTACACATTTAAAAAATCAAATAAATTATATGAACTCCATACGATCATACTAAAGTTAGCAATTTTAAACAATAATTCAATAGTCGATTAAGTAAATTTCAGTGTAACAATATTTTTTGAATTTATCATATTTTCTTACAAACCAAACTAAGATTTACCATATTTATTTGAATTATAATATTATAAAAAGTTAATTTTAATTTTATTTCTCAAGATTTGGCAAAAGTAATAATTTTTCTCCAAAAGTTTAAAAACATTAATTTCAGTCCAAAAGTTTTATCATTTATTTTAATTTTAATTCAAAAGTTTTATTATTTTGAATTCAAGTTGATATTACTGATGAAACTTTTTGTACTAAAATTAAAATAATATATGAAACTTTTGAAGGTAAATTGACATTTTTAATTTTTTGAAAGAAAAATATTATTTTTGTCAGACTTTAACGAGGAGAACCGAATTTAACTTTATTATAAAAAATTTACTTTTTCAATCTATTTAAATTATCTTTCTACATCTAATTCATCTATATGTACGAATCACGCAAAAAAGAAAATAGAATTTTTTTTTTTCAAAAGTAGTAAATAATTACTAATTAAAATGTTGGTGTTATTGGAGCAGCCTTAACTTTGTGTCTTTATGGCAGCTTTCACTTGTATTAGTGGGATGATTATGTATTATGCTCCCATCTCATTTTTAATTTCTCAACCACATTATTCGGGTCGGGTCGGAGTCTAATGATTTCAAATTTAAGAGTTTATGATTAATGTTATTCACTTCGTGATCCTTGAATAATAAGAAAATAATTTGATCAGATCCGGGTCGACCCAATACCCGTCTTCATTGTTAAATGAAAAAGGGAAGATTGCATTGCTTTAAAAAAGGAACCAATTGAATACTCTTCTTGTGATTCTCCACATTCAAAAGCCTTATTTATTTCATCATTATTCTTTAATCAAAAAAATAAAATACGTGGAAGTTCATAACCGGGGTTAAATCCTTGCAAGTACATATTGGTTAATCACACGCATTTAAAAAAAAGATTCAAGAGTTAAAAATTGTTTTTAAAATAATCTAAAACATTTTTATATAAATATAGATTGAAAGAAATATGCAAAACAACAATAAAGTATACTTATTTCAATTAAATATATTGATTTATTCTAAGAGTTAAAACAAAAGCGTTTATTCATATTGCACAAGTATTTAGTACACGCACGTATCAACATTCTAAATTTATATAAATCGCGTTAAAAATCTACGTTTTGAAGAAAATTTTAGTCAAAACGGACTCGCACATTATAATACACAAGTCATTGACGCACAAACGTATATTTTTTCAGAGCTAATTCAAGGTTCAATTTTCTATAGTTTTATTTGTTATTTCTCTTTAACATGTGATTTTGATAAAATTAAAATTTGTACGTGCTTATTTTTATCAAAGTTTATTAGTTTTTTCCGTCATGATATATCTATTTTTATCAATGTTCCAATGTTACTTTTTTTACGTTTCCTTTTTTCATATTTAATTTCAAATATTATCAGCTATCTCGTTGTAACGCATAAGTTTGTGATAGTCTTGTTTTCTATATAAAGTTCATAAGGTTTTTTTTTCGTACCTTCAACGTGTGCTTTCTCGACACATTTTGACATTGGCTGTTTTCACAATTTTGTGCACCTCGGTAACGCCAAGATCTTGATACTATTTAGAATTAAAATCCAATGTACTCATTCTTTTTTAAGTAACATGTTTAAGCTTATTTATTTTTTTTAATATTTTTTTATCTTTTTAGCCAAATATTATGTAGCAATAATATTTTATCTTAAAAGATGTGTGCTTTATGTATGGTACTCATAATAAACTCATAGTGAAGTTAAGCATCCAATCCAACATATGGCAAACATAGTCTTACTTTATAACAAACCAAACACACACTCTCTTCACCCTCTCAAGAAGTTTGATCCAACCATGGATGAGTTCGATAGTAAAAGATCGAACTACATTAACTTGCACGAGACTCCACCAAACAGTGCCGGTGAAGGCTCGTGGAAGTCTTACGGGACGTCGATTTCTTTGGGATTTCTTGCTACCGCAATATTAATATCCATGTTCATTGTCTTGGCGATCGTCGAATACTTATTTAAACCAAATGCTTCATTTCATTCTCCTGTTCAACAAGCTAGCCGCCCACCCGATGATCCAAGACTAATGCATAAGTTCTTTGACTCACAACCAAATGTAAGTCACCTTGTGATTTGCGAAAGTTATGTTGTCTTGAATCTTGATATGGTACAAGTCACTAAAGCATCGTGTTTGTGATAGGTACAAGTGGGAAGTGCATCGGATTTATCGGTATTGATGCCGGGGCAAAATACCCAACCTACATTGCACATCCAACACCTCTACCTTGTTCAAGGGAAGGAGTGGATTGGCCTTCACATTGTTAACATAATATTTTCCATCCTTAGCTTCTTCTTTACGGTACTTAGATCATTATATTATTAGCTTATGCATCACATGGCTGTACCCGTATTTATACAAATTATTTTACTTTTGTATTTAGGTGCAATACTAGCTTAGTTAATATTTTCGTACACCAAAACGGGCATTTATACTAGAATACTTTTTAAAAGTTCTAAGTGAACCGAACCCAACACATATCAGACATGAAATCTGATGTTCGTTTAGTTCCCGTGAGTGGAACGAGAGAAAATGAAGCGACATGGATAATTTTTGTCATCTGACATTCGCTTGTTTTATAAAATTATATTCGTATTTTGTATTTAAGCGTGAAATTAGTTTGTGAACTAGCGTTATGCCGGGTGAACTTTGGATGCCATGCGACTAATAAACTTTAGACTATGGGCCTACGGTTCAAAATTATATTAAAAAAATGAACCCGACTCGAATCGAATACGCAACCTTCTGATCTGGAGTCAGACGCGCTACCATTGCGCCACGGATCCGATTGTGTTACGCTCAATGGTTTTTCTATTTAACAGTTTGAAACCTATAATGGCTTATACGACTCTATGTGAGTTTACGAGTCCACTCATACGAACAGTCCGATTCTCGGGTATCTACAGAGATCGCACCCACCATGGTCCCTTAGTTGCAAGCATGCACCTGTTACTATTAAAACTTTAAAGATCGTTTCGTGAGTGTAGTGGTGTGCAGCGACGGATCTAGAAATTTATTCCTATAAAGTTACTATTTTTGTGAACGCTCCAATTTTGTAGATGTGGACATATAAAATTTTAGGTCGATTCGGGTCGGATCAAGTAGGTCATATAATAAAAGTACGATTCAACACCTGAATGTAAAAATCACATAATGTTTCTTTGAGATTTTGAGTTGAAGAAATCTTTAGCTCCACTTATAGTCATTTTTGTTTAAATATCCAACCATGAATCACTCTTGTCTTTGATCTTAAGTTTAAGAATCTAAAGTATTAGGTACACGTGTATTTTAGGTTTTATTATAATACCCAATGGGTATTAGGAGTGGGTTTAGTTTAATTTAATTTAATTATAACCTGTGCTTTACGGGCATTGGGTATTTAACTGAAATGCACTTATTTAGTTATTTAATTAATTAACTCGTGGATTTTTTCACAAGTTTGAGTTTATATTTTTTTATAATGAATTGAGTTACCATCCAAAAAAACATTGTTGTCACTCGAGAAACTTATACATCTATTTACATATGCACGAGAAAATTCACTGTATTTTGGTGAAATATATACTAGGTCCACCCCTGCTGGTGTGGTGCAGATAACAGTCGAAACTAGGTGAAAAGGAGTCGATGCAAACCGGGGCACCGATGTTACTTGTCGTGGTTTTCTTTCAGCGTGTCCTTGAAGTGGTTTTCCCTGGCTGGAGTACGAATGTTCTAAACCTGATGTGAATACTCTTATGCAGAAGTGATTTGTATTATTACCTTTTCTTATTATAATACAAATGTACATAAACATGTTAATTATTTGTGAATGAGTGTTAAATATGTTTGTGTGTTATCGTAAGCCTGAGGTGAATACTCTTATGTAGAAGTGACTTGTATTATTACCTTTTCTTATTATAAAACAATCGTACATAAGCATGTTAATTATTTGTGAATGAGTGCTAAATATGTTTGTGTGTTATCGTGTCTGATATTTATGTTCTAAAACTTATTGAATGCATGGTTTTCTGTTTTGTTTTTTTTTCTTCTTTTTACATTTACATGATCATATTGTAGATAGAATGTACTTATGTTTAGATCTCTTAATGACTAAGTTTGCGTACATCAATACCTTTTAGTCTTTTATACCTTCTTTTCATACATTCGTACATGTACATATTATTAATATAATTTTTTTATTTTTAATTTAGCATCAAATATAGTCTAGTTTTACGGTAACGCCTTTTGTATCCTTACGCGAACATTATAATTGTAAACGATATATTCTCACCAACTGATAAATAGTTCGAATTATACAACATGTAGATTTGATAACATTTGTCAACGGGAGTACTTAAGGTTCCGGTAGAAAAGCATAATGCTTTTGTAAAACTAAAACCTACAAATTCAAATTTAATTTTTAGTTTTTTGAACAGGGGATTAGTGGTTACCAAATTAATTTTTATCTATGGATTAAACTTATGACCTTCAAAAATAGCAAAGCTTCTAAACTTCTTTTTAAACCATTAACCATTAGACGAATAGATCATTAGCATAACATCATAAGTTTGGATTTATTTACATCTACATAGCATATAAAAGTGACCGGAAATCCTTTTAATCTATTCAAATTCCACCATACCAAAAGCACATGGCGCCATGACGGTTACAAGCATTGTACCGTTGGGACAGTTTTTGTATCAACACAAAAATCAGTTACGAATGGCAAATTCAAATATAGTAACTGCAACCACAAAAATCATAAATCATAAATCATGTGGACTCCATTTACATCCCATTCTATACATTCCTTCAAATTTCACCAACATGCCGATCACCACCCGTGATACCGATTCGGTTTCCCCTTCCCGACCCGGATCCCCCACGAACCACGTCAAGTTTCTCTGCAGTCATGGTGGCAAGATCCTCCCCCGGCCCCCGACCGCCACCTCAAGTACGTCGGCGGAGAAACCCGCGTCATCTCCGTCCTCCGCCACATCACCTTCTCCGGTATCATCTCCTTCCTTCATGAAAATTAACATCCACGATCTCATAAACATATTGGGGGTTGCGGCACTGCTTGTTGCCCGTTTACCTCCCACCTTAATTATAATAATCGTTTGTTTCTTTCTATGAAACTTAATTGTTCCTTTGGGTTCCCTTTTGTTTGTGGAACACGTAACATTATTACAAAGATGAATATGTTAATAATAATATGAATCACTGTAATCATAAATTCATGAATATGTAGATGGAAGAATGACAATTAAATGTTGAGTGTTTAATGTAAGTACTGCCAACTTTGGATTCATTTTTTAGAACTTATGAAGAAGCTTACGAGCATGTTCAACGGTGAAATGATTCTGAAGTACCAGTTAATCCCCGAGGATCTTGACGTGTTGGTTACAGTGAAATCTGATGAGGATATCAGGCACATGATCGAGGAATGTGATCGGCACGAGTACCTAGGCGCGCCACGACTGCGTGCATTTCTTTTCCCTGCACAACCGATTGTTGTGGTGAACCGGTTAGGGCTGATGGATCGCCATTCGCTTGAGAAGCGATACATCAATTTTGTCAATGGCATTGTTGTCCATCCGCCTCCACCGATAACCAACACCTTCAGACCATTTAGTAATTCTAGCTACACCACGTTCAGCGTTTCGTCTGCGTGTTCCTCGCCAACTACACCACCTGAACCACCAGCACCGCCACCACCACCACCACCACCATGAGTTGTCATGGTAAACATGGTTCACTAACCAGAAACCATAGTTCCCCTAGCTTGTGCAATCTTGGCTGCAGTTCTGTAACCAACAGCCTGAATCCAATCGTGACTACCCAAAGCCAACACCAGCAGCCACCACAACCGGCTCACTCCCATCTCCAACCGCACCTGTCACCCAAACCACCGCTAGATCGGCTGCCTCACAGGAGTCCTGGTCCCGAGCATGTTGTCAGGATGAGGTCAACAGGTGTGGGTGAATATTACAGGCAGCAAACAGATCAATCACCATCTCACAGCCATAGAGCAGATAGAGGGGGGCATATGTATTATCAAAGAGGTTCACCTTATGATGATTATTATGGGAGTTGTAGATATGATCGAACCGATAGTCCTCCAAGCCCGGATGTTCCATCTTCAAGCCATAGCAGTCGGTCACGACGTTGATGTAAGCCCAAATCTGACTCTAGTAGTTAGTAATGACCTGTAAATGTAATTAGATGAACTAGGATGTACGTTGTAAAGGTTGATTCGAAGAATATGAGTAGGTAATGTGTTGTTGAACTTGTTGCTCTTATAGTGGTCCCATTCTATAGGATTAGGAGGTGTTGATTGCAATCCATTTATAACCCGTTTGACTTGTTTAGATATATGAGATAGTGGTTTAACTTATTTGTAATTTGATTACAATCCATTTACAACTCCCATATAATTCAAGTGTGTTCATATTAAGGTTGATGACATGAATTAATATGATCATGTCCGGGTTCATTAAATCAGCCTGCCGGCCATAACTTAATACCCTGTATACGACCATAGACTAGAAAATATACAAATTTACGCGAAAGAAATTGCATAAAGATGATGAGATGATGAATGAAGTTTGTAATCATCAAAATTTATCAAACTGGTACATAGTATCCAAGGTGTTTTATGGTCACTTAATGTCCTACGATGACGACCACTCTTTAAGAAAACAGCACCAAAATGGTCATGGTTACTTATTTGAACCCGTAAATATACCAAAATTGAGGCCTGGCTTCGTGCTCTTAGACATATCCCAGAATTGAGGTCATGGTCTACGATGAAATCATTTTAAGGATTTTTGTTTGAGCGCTCTCCAACCGATATCTTTCCGGTAAAACCCACCTTCCCATTTGATCTCTTCGACAGCTCTGTAAGCTCGGTCTCTTGCTTCTTCTAGATCTTTTCCCTTTGCAGTTATACCCAAAACACGACCACCATTTGCAACATAATTACCATCTGCATCAACAGCTGTCCCCGCATGAAATATTTTAACACCTGGAGCTGCCACCTCAGCTTCTTCTAAGTTTTGAATCTTGGTCCCTTTTACATAGTTTCCGGGGTAGCCATTGCTAGCCATGACCACAACCATGGCTGAACCAGGGGCCCATTCCAGAGTCACTGAGTTTAATTCACCTTTACAAGCGGCGAGCAGGACTTGTGCTAGATCAGACTCCAAACGAACCATCAATACCTGTTTCACATACAATCATAGGGGACTTAGGCGGTGTAATGTTTGGATGTTCATTTTTGAAAGTCGTTATGTGATATTTTATAATCAGACTCATATAAGCGGCAGCTGTAATGAAACGGCTGTTGATAATAGTGTTTGGATGATCTTTTACGATCTAATGGTTATAACAATTAGAACATGTCAGGTTTCAAATGTATTGACAAAATCTGAATATTGAAAAAGTTATTGATAAATAGGTTTGTTGTAGCTGGTATGCTTGTGATTATCCGAAACTGACTATTTGACCCTTAAATTAATTACATAATCAGCAGCAAATTTGTATATCTGCACATTGAAAACTTTTTGTTTAGTAGAACCTAGCTTACCTGGCATTCCGGATCTCCAAAGCGCACATTGTACTCGATTAATTTGGGTAATCCAGATTTCTTCTCAATCATAAGTCCAGCATACAAAACTCCCACAAACTTGCAGCCCTCTTTTGACATCCCTGTTACAGTGGGAAGAATTATAGAGCTCATAACCAAAGATTGAAGTTCTTGCGTCAAAACAGGTGCAGGAGAGTATGCACCCATTCCACCTGTGTTTGGACCTGTATCCCCATCACCGACCCGTTTATGGTCCTGTGCAGATTCTAAAGGTATGGCATTTTCACCATCAACAAGCGCAAAAAATGACGCTTCTTCGCCTTCCAAAAACTCCTCTACAATTATGGAAGAACCTGCCTTCCCAAATGACCCGTTTACAAGGATAGAGTCAACAGCTTCAAATGCTTCTTGTAGTGTCATAGCAACAATCACACCTTTTCCTGCAGCCAGCCCGTCTGCCTTAACAACAATGGGAGCCCTTGTTCCTTTATATACTTCTTTGCAGCTATCGGGTCAGTAATGTTTCATACTGCAATGATTAAATTAACCTTAAATGAGTCAATATCTTCTGATTCTGATATCAGCTATAATTTATTCTAATGGGTCAAATCGGTCTTGCTAAAAGATTTAACTGAAAAGGAAACAGGTCAAATCTGTAGTCAAAAGCACACAAGGTGCACACCTAGGTACTCAGGCGAGGGGACTGCACCTCATGTTCTAGGCACAACAGAGGCGTGCCTCTGGCCAGGTACAGGCGAAGTGCAACATTGTTTTTAAAGTTGCTACATTTTGTTTCATTTTAAGGTTATGGTTCTAGATTCACTATCTTCTATAAGCAAAACAAGTAAGTGACCACTTTGCTTGTATTTATGTTGCAGCTATACATCATTCTACGCAGAGTTAGGTTTCAAGAATCTATATTTTTTATTTTTTTATTTTTCCTGTTATTGCGCTTTCTATTTGTCTCGAGTGTAGGCCTTTTTTTTCGCCTTGTGCCTACACAACATGCAAACCCTTTGTGCCTTGCGACTTTAACCATTTTGGGTCATACAAGTTTGACGTTGTTTAGTGTACTCAAATATGTAAATCAATTTATTATGAATGTTAAATATTAGAGTAACAATATGTAGAATCATATTTAGCACATTAACTATATGCTACATTCAAAGCATAGATAAAAAAGTATTTGAGCATTGCTGACCCGTTTTGACCGGTACCCAACCAGCCTAACCCACCCCATGCAATAGTAATAATGATGAATAGTAGGGAACCTTAGCAGTTGGAATTCCATATTATCGCATATACTTTTCATGAAGTTCTTGGAACCTTCCAAAGCAGCAGCTTCTGATGAAGGACCAAAAGCATGTATTCCAGCTTTCAGAAGATCATTTGTAAGACCCGAAACCAGAGGAGCTTCTGGACCCACCACAACAAGTCCAATTTCCCATTTATGGCAAAAAGCTATAACCGCTGAGCTGTCAAATATATCAAGATCTTCAATACAGGTGGCATCCCCTGAGTTTGAAATGCCAGCATTTCCCGGGGCACAAAAGACAGCATCACAGGATTGAGACCGTTTCAATGCGTAGCAAAGAGAGTGTTCTCTTCCACCACCACCAATCACCAATACAGAAACTCTTTCTTCTAGATTTCATTAAAAGAAAAACATCAGAAAACATTGAAAACAGTAGGGATTATTGTAGTTTTTGTGTTAGGTTCTCACCTGAAATGCCATGATCTGAAGAAACACTGTTGAAAATGGCAGTGTAGGATTGATAGCAGGTTGAACGGTTATAATTCTGGGAATCACATAACTTTAATGATCTAAAGTTGCTGGGATGCAAGAACAAGAGCTGAGAAAGTTTGTTTGGAAAATGCTTCTGACTGGCTACAGGCTGCTGACCTATTTTCATGGGAGCTCCAAAACAATATGAAATGCTAGCCATTTTTAAGTTTCTTTGAAGAGAATCTATACAAAGGAAGGAAAATATTAGGATTAAACATCATATGAATAACAACAAGAAACAAATAGTAAACATCCAACAGTTGGTTTCCTAAATTCCTAGCCAGAGATCAAAGGCTCCAATATTTTTCTTTTCAGGCGACCATGGACCGTGAAAACCGTTACGAGTAAACTCACGGAACCCGTCAATACCCTGCTAACTAATGGGACTAGGTAAATCATAGCTTGTGCTGGACGTGTTGCTTACAAGAGGTTATGGTAGGAATCCTATGGAAGTGAGATTCGAACCTGGTCTTCTAGGGATCCAAATTCATTATTCATCTTGCTAAAACAGGATGCTTGCTGTCATCTCATAGGCCACCACAAGCACAGTCTTACATGGAGTTGCTCAATGATTCAAATTCATAATTCAAATTATTGGTGGAAAGATGAAACCAAATCTATTAATTGATTTCAAATTGATTATAATAGATATCACATGATTTAAGTAAATGAATTCTTAGGTTATGCTCATATCAGTTCTAAACATGAAACATCTGCATACTGTTTGGAAACAATAGTGTTCATGAGTCTAAAACAATCCAAAACCTTGTATACTGGATTAACCTTTCACATGACATTATACTGAGGTCACAGTGTCCTCATTTCAGAGAGAGACCTACACTTCTATCTTGGACATCAAGTTCAATAATTTTAGACTTCCTAAGTCATAAAGGGGCTTTTGAGTTAAAATAAAAATACAAGCTCAATAAGCAAACTAAAAAGCTATGAACAATAATAGATGAGGAGCCATAGTTGGTATTGACAACCACAGGGTATTGACAGTCTCACGAGCTCACAAATGCTAAAAGTTTAATAAAGAACCAAAATCACCCAATTGGAACTGTGGTAAAACTCAACATTAATCCCCTGTTATAAAGATAGTCTTAAAACTATATGCATGCACAATGATAAACAATTATACTAAAAAATCCTAAATACCCAATACGCAAGATGTTGAATTAGCATACAAATATGCAAGATTTTAACTGGGTACACGAAAAAGAAGTAAAGATGGATGCTTCACTCATAAAGAAGGTAAATTTTCATTCAGACATATGATCGAACACCTGGCATGCCCTTAAAACAATTACAATCCACAAGCAAATTGAACGTTTTCTTACATATTAAGCAACAAAGTCTTCAATTGAGTCGTACAAATTGTGTTGATTTCAAAGAAATAGCATCAGTAATATGGGATGAACCTCGTAAAACCTCACGGTATATATCTATGGGCGGCTAAACAGCGAGATGATACCACGTCCTATGTGCTCTCATCGAAGTGATACATCGACTGTACGTTGTGCATATACGGTAGTACTTTAGGAAGCTAGATTCTGAAGGCTTATTTTCACCACCCTCCCTAGACTTCTAACATCTGCCATAGTAGTCCTTAACAGTTAACACAGATGGGGTCATTTCGGTTTGGATCAAATAAAAGTAAAATGTTTGAGTATTAAATAAAAAAAGTTACATGTTAGGATATTAATTTTTAATTTTATAATGAGTTTATTTATGACTAACTTTTGATAATTTTTCTATTAAATTAGGTGAAATGTTAGTACACAAAGTTGTTATTTTCGTTAATTTTTCTGTTCATATAAAAGAAAATTAAACTTAATATCCATAATTATTACATGATACTTTTTTTTAGCTTAATAATCATACATACACCTACATAGGTAGTTAATTGTAAAATAATAATTATATAATAATACTAGTGACATGACTTTCTATGATATCTCTTGATAACATCTCAAGCAATAAGAGGTGAGTGAGTAACATCAAGTTCTTAAAATTGTCATATCATATTTTTATCAAATTTTAAATTTCTTATTTTTGTGGGGTTTCGTCATGTTTTTCCTCAAATAATCCTAGTGTGTTGTGGAAGTTGTATAGTACAACCCCTAAACACATAATCAACCGATGAGCCTGGTGAATGTTCATCAGGCCAGGGAAGTTGAAGCTGTGACCGGAAAGGGGGGTTTCCACATAGGGTCAGGACTTTCTAACTTTCTCCCGATCTCTACACCGTGTGGCCTAAGAGCGTTCAAATTTATTATAGTAATTCATTTAATTAAAAACGTCATTTGTACCTAAAATTTAATTAGTTTTTAAACCCTCCCACCTTAATTTCCAATATTCATCCTTATTCAATTAAATATCATTATTTATTTATTTATTTATTTATTATTATTACTATTATTATTATTATTATTATTATTATTATAATTATTATTATTACTATTATTATTACTATTATTATTATTGTTATTATTATTAGTGTTATTATTATTATTGTTATTATTGTTATTATTGTTGTTATTGTTATTATCGTTATTATTATTATCGTTATCATTATTATCATTATCATTATTATCATTATTATTATTATATTATTATTATTATTATTTCCAGGTGACAATACATATGTGGAATTGTGGAATAATAAAAAAGGAGAACTAATCCATGTACACCTATTTTTAGAAAAGAGAATGGAATGATAAATTAATTGATTCCTCTAAAATTTCTTGTATAGAGATGATGATTAAGTCGTGAGTACTTTAAAATTTATTAAATCTTTTCATATATCTTTCACACAAATTTTTTCATGATGAGGGGAGTTAGATGGGGGTTTTATGAGATATAAAAAATACACGATATGACACATGGAGTAAAAAAAAAGAAAGAAAGAGGAAGTCGGATACCAGTAAATCCATGTATCACCATACATTTAGTAGTAGATATGTGTATATTGTTGCTGAAGTGTTCCTTATGAGGGCAAGCCAATTAGTCTTTTTTAAAAGCACCTGGAGGCCAAAGACTTCTACTTAAAGTTTTCGGCCAAAATCCGACTAACCCAAAACCTCCATGAACCTTATCCTTTCTCTTTCTCCTTCCCTTTCACAATCAACCCCTCTCTCTTCTACAAATTGTTCGTGTGCACCTTATCTCTCCATCATGTCTGCCTTATCATGATGGCTGACCCAGCAGTGTTCATGATGGCTGTAACTCATGAACATATGTTTCTGAATGAAGATAATGTAATGCCTAAGCGTTTCGCAGTGAAAACAGACAATGGAGTCTGGTACCTCGACAACAGGGCGAGCAATCACATGACAGGTAAAAGATCTTATTTTTGTGAACTTAATAATAACATCTCTGGAAAGGTTAAGTTTGGAGATGGCTCTTTCGTGGCAATCAAGGGAAAATGATCCATCTTGATTCAAGGTTGGAATGATGAGCAAAAACTAATCACAAACGTCTACTACATACCAGATCTAAAAAGCAACATCCTAAGTCTTTGTCAGGCTACTGAAAACGGCTGTGAGGTAGTCATGAAGAATGATATGTTGTGTGTGTATGATAACACCCAAAGCTGCTTTTGAAAGTAGTTAGATCAAGCAACAGACTATATAAGATCAACTGAAAATCGGGATACCTGTGTGTTTGCAAGCAAGTATTGAAGATGTCTCTTGGCTATGGCATGCAAGGCTAGGGCACTTAAACTTTGATGCAATAAAGACCCTAACTCAAAAGATATGGTATGTGGTGTTCCTCTTATATCTCATCCATCCAACCTCTGTGATGCATGCTTAGTAGGTAAACAAGGAAGGAAGGTGTTTCCAAATCATACTAAGTTTAGAGCTTTAACACCATTTGAACTGGTCCATGGAGAATCTGTGCAGACCGATCTCACAACACCATCTGGAAACCGATACTTGTTTCTATTGGTCGATGACTACAACTGTTATATGTGGGGGTACCTGTTATATGGAGGTGATCAAATCGACTAGTAACACTGCCTAAAAGACTAAATGGCTACGTACTTGGGGGCAAGTACGATATGGAGGTGATCAAGAAGAAGCAAGTGAACCCGGCCTACTGTTAACATTAGAAGGAGAACCCTCCTACTATGAAGAAGCTAAAGGTGATATCAAATGGCAAAAGGTCATGCAAACTGTGATAGAATCAATTGAAAAAAATAAAACTTGGGTGCTCACAAGTCACAAACCTTCCAACAGATCACAAGCCAATTAGGCTGAAGTGGGTATATCGTATTAAAAAAGATGGAGAAGGAAAAACAGTAAAGTATAGGGCTCAACTCGTGGCGAAAGGTTATGCCCAGAAACAAGGAAAAGACTTCGACAAAGTGTTCGCCTCAGTAGCTCGGCTCGAAACAATCAGACTGTTACTAGCACTAGCAGCTTGTATGGAATGGGAATTGCACCATCTTGATGTCAAGTCAACGTTCTTACATGGAGATCTAAACAAGACTGTTTATGTATCTCAACCGGAGGGGTACGTTAAAAAAAGAAGCGAGAACAGATTGTACAAATCAGTAAAAGCCCTGTACGGACTCCGACAAGCCCCACGGGCTTGGACCACAATGAATTACTCACAGTAGGAACCTATGTGGATGACCTGATTATTACAGGGTCCAGTAATGAAGAAATTATAAACTTCAGAAGGCAAATGGAGAGTAAATTCGAGATGAGTGATCTCGGGAAACTACAGTTTTATCTGGGTATCGAAGTAACACAAGATGAAACTGGAATATCCATCAAACATTAAACTTATGCATTAAAGATACTAAAAGAGGCTAGAACGGCTGATTGTAATCCTTCAAAATGTCCACCGTAACCAGGACTCAAAATCACAAAAGATGAAGATGGAGAGCAAGTTGAACCCACCACATACATGCGTTATATTGGGTGTCTAAGATACTTGTTGCACACTCGACCGGATCTATCATTCGTTATTGGTTTGGCTAGTCGGTACATGCAAACACCAAAATAAGTACATATGCAACTAATCAAGCAGATCTTGATATATTTAAAAGGGACTTCAAGTTATGGAATTAAGTATAAAAATGTGGAAGTAATATGTTACTAGGTTATAGTGCCAGCAGCCACATGGCTGACCAAGATGATGGAAGAAGCACAACGGGCACAGTCTTTTACCTATGCAACTCACCTATCAGCTGGGTAAGTCAGAAGCAAACAATAGTGGCATTATCCTTATGCGAAACCGAGTTCACGACAGCCACTGCTGCGGCCTGTCAAGCGTTGTGGCTTCGGAGTATCCTAAGTGAAATAACCACCTCAAAAGGTTGTAATTAAAGTAGATAATCAATTAGCTATAGCCTTGATGAAAAATCCCATGTTCCATGGGAGATGCAAACACATTAACACTCGGTATCACTTTATACGCGAGTGTGTTGAAAGGATTCAAGTGATGATAGAACACGTTGCTGGTGAAGAACAAGAGGCTGACATACTCACAAAGCCCTTACCGAGACTCAAGTTCAAGGAAATGCAAACCAAATTCGAAGTTGTGAACTTGCAACGATCGGGATTAGAGGGGTGAATGTTGAAGTAATCCCGATCGTAAAGGGATCTAGATCGGGAATATAGATAGGGATTGAAATTGTTTAGATTTTGAATTCCTAGTTTTTAGACTTTGTATTAGTGTCATATAATGAGTCTTGGGGTGCAAGTCTCATAGGTTATAAATACCGAATCATAGGGTGTTTGTAATCATCGGTTTTTCTTTGAGTAACGAAGTTTTTCCTGGATCGAGTTATGATCTGAAATATCTTTGTGTTGTGTTGCTTTGATTACCAAATTCTACAGTATACACATCACTTTCTATAGTACAAACCACTGGTATTAGTTACACACAAGACACGATATGCCACGAAAATCTATGATACGTTCATACGCCCTTGTTTACATGTAAAAAGTAATCACCCGTGATTATTAATAAACTCAAGTGTTATGAAATGTTATCAAGGCATCATCTTCTTTATGTATTACAGGAGTTGTTGAAGAGAACATTACTCATATAAACAAGAACATAAAAGTAAAAATAAAATAAAATAAAATAAAAGATTATATATTTGAGCTTAGTGGTTTGACTATATACCTACAGCATCTAGAAGTTGAGTGTGTTGGGAAACAGATACCAGTGAATTAGCAACAATGGCACCACTAGCAGCAACAGCAGGGACTCCAATTCCTGGGAATGTAGAATCTCCACAGCAATAAAGTTGCGGGATTGGTGTCGGGTGACCAGGAAACGTGTCTTTTCCAGCTTCTATGGCGGGCCCGTATGTTCCTCTATTCCGTCTAAGAAATCTTTGGTGTGTTAATGGAGTCCCAACTAGTTTCACTTCGCATTTATCTCGACTGAAACCTGGACCGAGTGCACGTTCTACTGCTTTCCACATTACCTGGAGCATAATTTTGCATCCACTTTTTTGAAAATGATCAGCAATTAATACATTTATTAATATTTTATCTAGAGTTAGTGTCTTTTTTTATCTATTTCCTTATGAATGGATCAAACTGGTTATGTTTTGAAGTATTAACAGTTTGATCATGTAAAATAAAAAAAAAATAGCTTAAAGGGAAATTGAGCAAAGTGTATTTTGATGCATTAAACTTCCCGGCACCTACAACATTCTATTCAAAATTTATTATTGAAAAAAACATAATCTTTGTAATCATATTTGACACACTAGTAATAAAAAATATATATCTTTTTGAGATAAAAGTCCCACCCATTTTGACTAACGCAAAAATCACCAGTTTTGACCCGAACCCGTTTTGACCAATTACCCAACCTGCCCAACCAACCCATTTTGCAACATATAAGTCTAGGTTGTTTTTTCTTAAGATAAATAGGCATGGATTAGCTGGGTATTTCCCTGTCAGACTGATTTAATCAAGATTCTAGTTTTCTGGTTCAAGCCTTACACTTGGTAACAATTGAAGAATATGGTTGATTTCTGATTGTTTCTTCAGGAAATTCCTTCACAAAACTTATCAATAACTCAATGGAGTACGGTGAAAATTTATGTTTAATTCATTTCATCAAACTGTTTAGATATTTGCTCTCATTTAAGAATGGAAAAAAGGTGAACTGAGTACACTGTACCTCAGATCTCTCGGCTTTGAGTTGCTTGTACTGTGTGCTTTTACGATCAAGGCCTTCCCAAAGTTCAAATGGCTCGGTTCCTGGGGTATAAGCATGTAAAATATGCTTTCCAGGTGGTGCAAGATCTGGACTAAGTACACTTGGCACAGATATCAACACCACATTTTGATCAGCATCAACTCCACGGTTCCAATCATTTACAACTATGTGATGAATTCCTAAGTCTTCAGGTATTCCCTAATAATTGAATACTTAATCAGACAGCTTCATATAAAGAATAAAGATATATTGGAATATTGAAATGTATAACATAGATTTGGCTAATGTTTTATCTCTAACCAGGTAAAATAGTAATAATTAGCTAAAAGGAGAAAGTTGAAGGTCGCCCAAATTGTATTTTAGTGCATAAAACCTTTAGAATTGTTTTATTCGAGATAGTAGATTATTAGAAATTATGTAACTTTTGTAATCACATTCACCCTAATTATCTAAAAGATAAAAAAGTTTGGAGAAAGATTCTTTCAGGTCAACCCAACTGTACCAAAACATTTCTCATTTTGACTGGTTAGCCAATTCACCCAACCCTCTCATTTGGCAATCTCTATATTTCCAGTCCCAAATTAAGTGTCCACTAGAAAAAGCCTAACAGTTAAAGAGTATAATAATGCACTTATTGCACTGTATGATAGCTTAATGTTTAAATACCTTTAAAAAAGTGCACGTGGTTTTAGGAGCATGCAATATTGCAGTCAAGTAATTAAGGATGATATGAGCCAATTTGATAAATAACATTTGAAGTGGACATTTATTTTGAGACAACTAAAGCAGAATAGAAGACACTTATTTTGGAACAATGGAAGTATTGATTGAACATTATTTAGACACTTACCTCTGCATCAAATCCCAAATGCAGATGCATAAATGACTCACATTGCTTAGTATTTTGAATCCTTTCCTCATAAGATTTTGGAACAGCTTCTTTAGGTAATAACTTTAAAGTGTCCCACATGGATGCATTGCTTACAACAGCTTTCTTTGCACGCACAAACTGCAATATCACAAACATTTTTAAAAAATAAACATCAAAGAATTTCACATGGACCAACAATGGGATCAAAGGTGGCCCACCAACCATTCATCCACGAGGTCGTAGGTTCAAGCTCAACAGCTAAAGTGCATGCAAGTATTAACCGTCAAAAAAGTGAACAAATTAAATCATATAGACTCGGTTACTCACTTGACCACTTCTTAGCTTCACTCCAACTGCTCGGCCATTTTCAATGACAATATTTTCAACATGACTTTTTAAATAAATTTGGCCACCAAATTTTTTTAATCCCCGAACCAGAGCATCAACTACTGCTCCACTTCCACCAATAGGGTATTCCAAACTGCAACCGGGCTTATACCATTCGGCAAACATGTAAATCTGCAAATATAGGAACATAAGTACAGCATCAGAATTCAGAAACCTAAGTATCATATACAACAAGATCCTAAATGTAACTTATGTACCATTTCTGCTGAAAGTACACCATCAGATTTAACTCCAGCTAGCAAGAAAGACAAGAGATCGATCCAGTTCCTAATGAAGGGATCTTTGAGTCCCAATGAGTCAACAACTTCTGAAAATGGTCTCAAAAGCTTTGTAGCACCAAGAGCACCTTGGGGTCCCATTTGTGCAAATGATTTTAAAAGTGAAAGTGCATATCTGGCACCAGCAGTTGAAAGAACACCCAAGTCACCCCTGATAGATAAAGGGGGCAAAGCCATTGCAGCTGCAGATAATGGAAGTATCGAGTCCTGTTGAAAATGAGGTTTGACTTAATTCGACCAATATTTGAGGAACAATATATTGTCCAACTTCACTTATAGTCTTGAAACAGCAGAAACTTGAGATTTTTTTTATAAATATTGAAGTGAAGTTGAGCAAGATTTACTGAAAGATGAAAATCAATCTACTTCTGAATGACTAGAGTGAATTGAGACAAGTGAAGAAGAAAAACAGAGTTAAATGTCACTAACAAGAAGTTTACGCCATTCAAGCACAGCATCCGGGCCAGCATACATCTCTAAGTCCTGACGTGTTATTATAAACAAAAAACAAAAAAATCTTACACAGCCAGAAAAATGAATATTTTATCCAAAATTTTGGTAATGTAACCATATGTTAGCATACTACAAACATCTTTTAGTATTGAAAAACTACCTTGTAAAATTCGGTAGGACCAATGCGTGATAGAAATTCCCCTTCAGGTACAAAAACCATCCATGAGTCATACTTGGCACATGGAATTGACTCACCTAATGCATCCAAAACCTGTTAACCATGATGAACATAAAAAATTAACATGTCTACAGATATATATAATTACCATAAAAAAAAAATTTTGCATGCAGGATACACGGTTTCCTACCAATAAAATAAATTTGTTTATTTTTACAAAATTTTGGTTATCGTTGAATGAAGAGTATAAAGACATAATAAATACTTGTGCAAGGGGATTCGCCTGGAGACCTCTAGATTGAAAACCCGAAAACAAAGATGGGCCAGAGTCAAATTTGTAATCTTTTATCTCAAAAGAATGAGCGGCGCCACCTGGTAAATCATGGCTTTCCAAAACAATAACATCTTTCCCATATCTAGCTAGAAGTCCAGCACAGCATAGTCCACCAAGACCACTTCCTATAACAACAACATCTGCTTCTGCCTTTCCTGCATGTTATCTGCCATTGCATTAAATGACCATTTTGCCCTGCTTTATTTGAAACTAAGGTAAAACGCGCAAGTGTTAAGAGTAGAGTTGGAAACTTGAAATCCAGCTTTACAATATTGACAAATTACAGGTAACAATCACACTCCTTGATTGCTTAAATCCTTAAACAACATAACGCATAGTGTATAAACTATAACTATATTCCCAACATCTTCTTTTCTCTTGAAGAATAAAAAAACTAAGATCATGAATGCAAACTAGTCATCAATGTGAAAAACTGAAAATGTAATACAGTTTTACTATATTTATTGTGACATCTTAGGCGAATCACACATCGTGTTGCACTGTTCACAAGAAACGAGAGATATTGGGCCATAAGGAATGCCCCACCTCAAATATCACCAATGTGATTTGGATCCGTCAGTTGCAGATGAGAGGAAAACTTCAAACTTAAGTGTGCTTGAATGGGAGCATCAAGTTTGGGCGAGGGGCTGGATGTTACATTTACAGATTACATGTAATACTCGGTTTCCTTATTCCTTAATACTACAAAAACCTTAAAGATCAGAACAGTGGGGATATGAACTACAAGTCCATAACTGCCAACCTCTGTCACAAAACTAGTTCTTCAATTGTTTCTTACCAAGTTTCAAAGAGGGAACAGACAATTTTTGTATGGTTTCTTCTTTAATTTACAAATGTCATTCTTTCACATACTAAACAAAGCACCAGAGAATAACTAACAAGCAAAAGACATTTTATATTTCATATACAAATTAGTTTTAATGTCAATATAATTCATTCATTCATATAAGTTCCCAGCTTCTATTTCCGTTTAAGATAGTCACTCAACAAAAATTTACATGGGGGTGGCGCTGTGCAATTTCGTAATAAATATATCCCAAAATAGTTTTCTTTCGTCCCGGTCCCCATAAGATGCGGTTCAAGCTAAGCTACTACCTAACGGTCACTAAGAGGCTAACTCTTAATGGTTCACAACCTATTAATAGTTAAAAAGATAACCTTAATGCTGAATGGTTAAAAGGTAACGTTTTAATAGTACCTTTTAAGCAACCTTTTAACCATTCGGTATTAAGGTTAACTCTTAATTGTTAAGAGGTTATAAACCATTATTGTTAAGAGGTTATAAACCATTATGAACCGTTAAGAGGTAGGTACCCTTTTAATGACGACTAAAAAGCTCCAAAATAGCACCTAAGTCGCTGAAGGCTAAAATCAGTCTACAGAATTAGCATTAGGATATTATACAACAGATAGATCGCACCTAAACAGAAAACAGAAACGTAGAATGATAATTCTTACAGACCTGAAAAGGATTTGGTTTGTGTGACAGTAGAAGATGAAGATGAAGATGAAGCGGCTTCTTCGGTGACGTTTGAAGACGTTGCGGCCAAAATGGAAGAAGACTTGCGTTGCTTGTTGTTAGCGTATACGAATTTAGGTTTATTGAAAGAAGAAGAAGAATAATAAGAAGATGTAGGTATGAAGAAAGCGTTTAATGTTAATGTCGCCATTAACAGAAGCAATCAAATAGCAGAGAAATGGAATTGATGAAACGATAATTAATTGTTATTTGTAGTATGGAAATCGCCACGCAGCTCACTCTGCACCTCTACCCAGTCAAACGATAATTCTAACAAAGCAAGATGACGTACTCCCAATTCCTACTTTTGGATATTTTGTTAAAAAAATATGTTTTATTAATTTTAATAAAACGACTCAGAACTGTTTGTCAATTTCTGAATGATAAAGTGTTGAACCGATAAAAGCTCTGAACTTTTAAATGTTGAACCATTAAGAGGTCTGAACTATTAAGAGCTAGTATATCGTTTAACTATTCAAAAGCAAATGCTTGATCAATTCAGATAATAGGTCATAACCATTCAACATTAGTATAATGTTTAACCATTCAGAGTCAAATGTCTGAACCATTCGGACATTTGCTCGCGAAACAAACAGTCTGAACCATTAAGTGCTGAACCATTCAGACATCTGAACCATTAAGAGACCGAAACAAACATCCCCTCACTCAAACATTCTTCAATATTATATATAACCCATTTAGAAGTGTTGGTGGGGTGACTCACCGACTGCCACGTGTCAGCCTCTGATTGGGGCATAACTTTAGTTATTTATTTATTTATTTTTGGATTTTACTGACGTTTCTTAGGTTAAATACTGCTTTCCCGAGCTGGCTGGATAATTACAATGGAAGAGTTGGTGAGTTCGAATCCCACAGCGATCATAATTTTTATTTTTTTCTTTGCTTACTAAACTATTTTTTTTACTTTTCTTAATACATTTTTATTTAAATTACTTTTAGTTTAAATGTTATGTCACTAAAAGTTAAAGACAATACTATTTTTATATCTACGTTTCAATCTCTAGAAACAAAATTTCCTTCTAGTACGATATTGTGACCGAGGCAACGCGTGTAATGAAATTCACAAACGCTTCGCAACGCACGATTAACTATATAAGTATCATCGTACAGGTTAGGCTCAGATGCGCGCGGGATAATTGCGGTAATGTACATGACGCAACACGTGTAACGAAGTTTATAAACGCGCAGTCATGCCATAAGGTGTGGCACGTTATTGCCACCTTAATAAAGTTCGCAAACGTGTTATTAGTCACTTGAATGTCATCGTATGGCCCCGCCGCGAAGCGCGGGTAACTTTACTCTTTACTTCTAAACTGCATCTAAGAGTATTCAGAGTAGATTTCTTTTATATATTCTCCATTTACGATTTCTTTTGATTGTCAAGAAGTAACCAACCTCATCCATTTACGGTTTCTTTAATCTTTTGCTTATTGATTTGGTTCAAGTCATTTACAGCTCTATCACAACATCCAACACAGAAAAATCCAAAACCACAAACAAAATAAAATCCAAAAAATAAGGTACTCAACATCATCTTATAAACCGTTAAACCCAAATAACAAATTCAAGCAGCTCTATAAGAGCCTAGGTTCATCATTATCTACTCAACCATAGAAACATAATAAGAAGCTCATAAGTTATGTATCTTTCACGCAACGGATCTTAGATGCGTCTAGAAGCATCATCATAGCCCCAAAAAAGAAAACATGAAAAACACAAAGAAATAGAGGTAGTTGTAAAAAAATACGCATCGACCACCAAACGTATGTTCGTCGAAAAGACCTGCTTCATCACCTGTCATCATTAATCGTTCATCTAGGGTCACACCATGACAAAGCAATCAAACAAGGAGACACATATAGGGAGAGAAAGTGACGTGGTGGCAAGAAAGGGATTAAAAAATGTCGCCGTCATGAAAGACAACAGGGAATGACATCTCGGCTCTCTCTCTCTATCTCTCTATGTTTCTCTCTTTTTAGCGGTAGAATCTAAAAGTATGGCGCGGACAAAAATAACGCATGTAAAATCCCACGCGCAAACATGAAATGACAAACAACATGAGCACGTGCAGACATGAAAAGAAAAACGACATGAGCACGCGCCGACACGAAAAGAGAAACGTGAGCAATAGTTGTTAAATTCTATTATGTATAATTTGTTAATATTGATCATAGAGGCGGATTTTACGTATTGAAAATTTCTCATCCAAAACAATTGGTCACACAGGATAAGGAACAAAACCGACAATTGGTCATTCGCTAATCAGAATAAAATCATGAAAAGTCACCGATTGGACCAAGGTGTAATTTGTAACAAAACAAATCCTACCACAAACTGTATTTGTTTTTCTAGAAATTAACTTGAACTATTTTATTAAAGCATACATCAGTTTTAGTTGAAATAATATAAGCTATATACTCTCATTTGACACCTTAATTATATATAGAGAACATGCAAGTTTTCAAAACCAAAGTTGTTTCCAAACCCCAAACCAATCCAAACCGTGCATTTTGTCATCTTGGAAAAAAACGGTAGTGACACAACCATTTGGTTTTTCTAGTGTTCCTGCATTGCATGGACCCAAATCATGCTAGCACCTAACAACAATACCAAAAAAAATTAGGTAAAAGCACCAAGATCATCCTTTCCTTGATGGAATCAAATCCAAACCACAAACCAGAGTCACATAATACCATAGTAACATGGCCATATCTCACTATCTTATGTGCATATAACACACCATTCCAGGTGGTTTAGTATAGCGTAGCATATACAGTCACCCTTAAAAACCATAAAATTCGGCTATATAACAACGACCACCAGCTAAGCCATGTGAACAAGATTCCTAGGATAACCACAGCTTTGCTGGACAAGCAGGACTCCCGACTAACGAGAACTTACTTTTTTCATTCAAGAAAAAAACACATCACTTCTGTTCCTGTTCTGCTTCCTGTTCCTTTTGCGTTTGTAAGTAGGGTAAAATATCCATTCTGCCCCTAGGGTTCCAAAATTAGCCTTCTTTACTTCATGATCTTTTTTGCTTCTGCTTGGATCATGAATCTAGCAAAAAAGAAAATTTCATCGGCTCCCAACTCCAATACTTCTAAGAAATCAATGTCTTCTTCACTCAACTGCAAAACACCAACACTAAAGTAATGGGCTGGTTTAGACAAGAAACCATATCATACATAGCAATACAAAATAGATTAAAAATCATATTGGCATGATAGAGGTCGCAAGATGGACAGTTTCAGGTTGAAACACGGCATCTTTAAGTGTAGATGGAACAAACAGCAGGCCCGTCTGGGTTAGGTTGAGCTGCTAAGAAACTTTTGTGTACATACTTTTTAGAAATTTCTATGAAATGTGTTAAATTACAAATATTAATCTAAATGTTGATATAAAACGAGTAAAGATGTGACCCAAATCAACCCTATAGTAAAAAATTGACACCTCTACATCAAATGATAATATAAAAATGCATAATAACAATACATTTTATACTATATAACGAATCCCCTCGTTCGAAAAACTCAGTTTCCAATTTGGTTGTCGTATAAAATAAATCATTTCCTTGGTAAGAATCCAATTCGAATTACTTAGTTCCCCAATTTGAAGGAATTACAAGATATTGGTGACATTATTTAGGTGAGTAACTTTTGTTAGACACACATTTGATTACGAATCAAAAATTTTAACTCATACCAAGTCAAAAATTACATTTTATGGTATTACCAAGTCACTGAACCACAAAAACAAGAAAAAAGACTATGTTATTATACAAATAGATTCTTAAGCAAAGCATGGTGGTTCCAGTAGAAAGGAATTGCTGTCAAACACAATTTACAAATGATAAATGATTTTTAAAAAGGAATAATATCATATATAACCCCAAAACTTGAATAATTTCATATATACCCTACAAAATATCATAATGTCAAATATATTCATTTTCATATGTATGGCACCTAAACCCTTCCCATTACGTAATTATTTAGATTAAGATTGTTTAAAGTGTAATTAAGAGAAGGGTTTAATAAGCATATTATTAATTGTTTCAATGTAATGGGTAAATACAATTTTGAATTTTAAATGGGTATCTTTGATATTGATATTTTATTGGGTAAATGTTATGCAAGTTTTTTAGGGGTATATATGAAAATGCCCCTAGAAGAAATGAGCAAAAGAAGATTTACCTCAGTGACAAGACTAAGAACCAGAACTTGACTTCTGAACCCAGACCTGTTTCTGCATTTACATTACCATCTACAAAAATTAGTCATATCCTAGAAGAATATTCAAATGCAGATAACTGATTGGTCTCAATCCAAAACACACCTCATGAGAACTATAGCCACTAGAAACTCCTCTTTTCAAAGGTTTTCCCTCACTTAAGTTTGGAGAGCCTTCTGCATCCCTAACAGTGTGAGATGGTCCCCGCCGACCATTGTGTTTATAGGAGCCTACATATTTATTTAAAAATCACTTTCTTATCATATGGCTAAAAGATTTGATAAACGTTTCTGTTTTTGACTATATATAAGCATTATGTGTGTTCCATCAGACGTATAAAATATAACATCATTGTCTTCCACTAGGGAAACCAACCGTTATCAACTGAGAAATGACCACCACGTCCACTTCCAATGGGTTTCAAATCCCCGCTCCGTGCAATTGACAAGTCATTCTTCACTTCTCCATGAGTTCCTGTGGAAACTTATCTTTCAGTATGATTATATGGTCAAACCAAAAGGCTGCTACGGGTCAATTCGGCTTGTGTATCTCAAATGGGTCAAATAAGAAAAAGTAGCAAAAGAAGAACAAGTCAAACATGGTCAATAGATTAAAAAGTCACCCAACATCTATTGTTAATGCATGCAATCTCATAAATCATCTTATTCAAAATCTAGATGATTATTATAAAATTCTTGTTAAATCATAATAATGCATTACTCATTGATTAAAATATTAAAACGAGCAAAAAAACTGTTTTCCGTAAGCTCAGCCTGGCCCTTACAACTATATGTATAAATGTCTCATGCTGACATTGGATATGTAACGACCAAACCTTCTGCAGAATCTAGTGGCACTTGTGTAGATTTAGAGCTAGAAGATGAATGCAATTCATCAGAACGCCTAAGAGGAGTCCAAACACCGCGATCAGGTCTGTCCTTGTTCTTAGTACTACGTTTGTCGTTATTATCATCCAGCAACCCGTTGGGAAGTGGTGAAGGCCTAGGTGGTGGTCTTCTCTCTGTATTTGGAGGCTGGTTCTGTTGTGGTTCAGATTGATTTTGTCTGTTCACAAGTATGCTTCTAATCATCCTTCCACTACTACCTTCCCGTTGCTGGTTCTGTTTTAGACCACCAGAACCATGCAAAAGTTTAACAGACGATGATAAGTTCTGCTGTGAAGGCAACCCAGTGCTCATCTGGAACCAAATCACAATAATAATAATAATCAAACTTCCATGGAAATAGAAAGGAAAAAAGTATTCAATACTTACATCCAGAATTTCCTTCTTTCCCTTCAAGAGCAGAATTTTCTTTTTCCCAATATCAGAAGAACCTGCACAAAGCAAAATATATAAACAAAACACACAGTATTGCTCTAACCGAATTATGACAGTTAATTATGGAATAAATATAGACATGGTGACAAGCACATACCCTCCAGTACCACACTTCCGGATACAGAAGATGAACCAGTATGCTTTTCAGAAAGCTGTTGACCATCACGGCTTTGGATCTGAACATAGGTTGACTTTTCTTTACCACTTCTGCTTTTCCCATTGTCCTTTGGAACATACTGACAATGAGGAAAACAAGATATTAAATAATTTTCACCATCTGCCATGCACATAACTTAAAAGCTATACTGATCTGCAGAACCCAACATCCAATGAGCAATTGAGCGTTAAAGGGCCAAATGTCAGTTGTCAGTCAGTTGTCAGGTATATAAATTTATTCCGTCTGATCAAGCAACTTATAAGTTCCATATTACAATTTGTAATATCATACCATGGTGGTTGAAGTCTTCCTTTCAGAACCACGTTTCAGTGCAGCAGAAGTTGAACTTGAAGAGGATGCACCACTAGTCCTTCTTGCCAATTTCCCGTTAGGCAAGGCCCTCTGGCATATGTCACCAAAAAAACAATGGAAGTATGTCCACATGTGACATGATACATTTAATAGTGATGATAACAAGTGCCATAATAATTGTATACAAAAAGCAGAGAAAACTGCAAGATAATGTGAAAGATCTTTTACGTATTGTTTGCAAAGAAAGGGCAACAACTTTCCTACCTCACAACCAATAGCAACCTTAAGCTTTCACTTGTTCATAAACTATATGATCTTATGGGTCAAAAATATATATTGGATATGAAAGAACTGTAAGTCATACCCGAGGTCCACCCTTGGCGGCTCTTTTCTGGCGAACATAATCCATTAAAGGAGTAATTATAGGGGTTTCCTTGGCACTACCTTGAAAATCAAAGTCAAGAAAAAAAAGAAGTTTATTAACTCAATTCCATATTGATTTGAATGCAGTAAAACTTGTTTATTTTCATTTTTAACAATCAAGTTTATTTCCATCTAAGACTAACCAGCTCGCTCGGCTTCCTTTCTTTCCAATTGTATCTCTGCACTTGGTAGATTTTCAACAGGCTTTGCAAGTGATTCGAGGAATTCGAGATATTGAGGATCTATATATTCATCAAAAAAGTTAATTATAGAAGATAAATTGCATAATTAATTATACAAAAGTAAACATCTTAGCCACCTAGATACCCATCTTAGATACCTTTGTCTATGGTCCCTTCACGTCCATCTTTCTTAGACCATTGCTTTGGAACACGCTGTGAAGGTGCATACTCAACAATAGTTTTAAATTGGGTACCTAAGGCAAGGTAATAAGATTGTGAAAAATATTGTGAAGAAACAAATACTAAGGAATGAACACACAAATCAAACTAAAAACCAATGAATACATACTAAAATAATTTAACATGAAAAGATCATGATGCCATTTGATCCCCTAAATGTATATGCTTAGTATTACCCTTTTCATTAACAAACACATGCCCGTCAAAGAACTCTGCAAACTCAATAACATCCTCTGGTTGTTTAAAGTCAATGTAGGCTCGGGAGTAGGATTGACACTTCAGACTGCAAACATGTTCAATGGAAATTGTTAAAATGAATATGCCAAAAACAGATGCTCTCAACAAATATGGAACATTTGGAAGTATACATTCTGAAGCATGTAGAACTGTCACAATGGTAGCAAGATTTTAAGTGATAAACAAGAGAAAAGGCAAATGGTCTCTAAGTAAAACTTTGCTCCTTTGATAGAAGATTAGAGTTATTTATTCTAATAGATGTTGTCATCCTTTAAATATTGTTTATGATGTTCTATTTTGTTTTCTGTGTGTATTTTAAGGCACTTTATGATATACTGGTCTGTTCAGTTTAGGACTTCAGAGTGAAGGTAATGGCATTTTTTTGGTTTAATGTGATAGGTCTTAAAACTGGATTCAAAACCATAAAGTATGGGTTTTTGAAAAATTCTCCTACTTAATTTTGGTGAGTTTTGGTCGGCCACCTCTCATCCTTCTCTCTATTTCTCTCTCCTAACTATTATTTTGTATGATAATTGATTATAGTTATAATTCCTATACCAACTTATAGCACAAACAATTTTTAAGCAATCACATCTTTCTCCTTCCCTATTTTTTTCATACCAAAATCACTGCCAACCCCAATACAAATTAAATGCCACCTAAAAGTCAATTTAGTCCATCAGTCATCAATGGATATGACATTTACCAAGAAACAAAAACATTAAGAGGTGTCCTATTCAGTTACATGAATTCACAGCAATAATGGGGTCTCAGTTAAGAGGGTTGTTTCAGAAATGTTGATGATGTCCTATGTCATCTTGCTATATAATGTAAGGTCAAGTTAAGATTCAAAAGTCGATTCAAACTGTCTCTATTGTGACGTCATTCACCAAGAATGAACACTAACAAAATCAAGAGGTGTCGTTAAGACGTTAACTACAATATAATTATGGAGCCATTAAAATTAAAAAGAAAAGAAAATTAAAGAAGATTCTTGCCTGAAATTTTATTCCCTAAAGACTTTGAAATTTCTTAAATTCTTATGGATATGACAAATCAGAAATATATATGATAATTAGATACGCTTCTTTTGAAGAGTTAATGATAGTCTTTGTCATTATGCTACACAAATTATTGATCTGGTGTTTAACAAAGCAATTAAGGATACTAAATATAACTACCACAAAATCAAGGATGCTGTATACCAGATCCCTCAATTAGCAAAAAAAAAAATAGTTTAAAACATGAAATCAGGCTCATCAAGTTCACACAAACTGATTAGCATTCAAGCAGTACAAATCTATCCTTCACCACCATTCAAATGCCAGCCAGGATGCACAATCAATAAACAAACCATAAACAGAAATGAAAACACAAACTAAGAATCCAACATAACTGCCAGTGCTCTCTTCACAACTTACTAGCCACCTTGCTTAAAGTTAGGTAAAAATATGTTATGCTCAATGTTCCATCTTCCAATATCTGGCTAGCATGTCTAAAGGACTCTAACCCGAAACTAGTCTTGCTTCAATTCTAAAACCAATACCCTAAAACTTAAACTTTGTGAAAGCATTCAAGGCAAGCAATTCAAAAAAGTAAAAAATTAACCTACATGGTTCAACAAAAATCATATACACAGCAAGAATCAGACCCTAAGAGCATATAAAGTAAGGGATACCAAACCCCAAATCACCCTAACAGTTAACAGGAACCGGTGTATTTTTAAAGGTAATCGATTCAACATCGCCTAATGACGAATTACAGTTATAATTACAAAACACTAGCACCAAACCGAAGCTCAAAAAAATGCACGTAAAACCCTGACCTATTCTTGCCGGAACGGAAACAGAACCAGTTGTAACGACCAGAAAAACGGGCATCAATTTGCTCCATAAGCCCCGACTGAGAAATATTATGCGGCAAGTGCCGAAGCACAACCTTCGTTCGATCCAACGAACCCTTCATTCGTACTATAACCTTTTTCCACAAATAGAAAAAAACAAACCCTAAAACACTATTCAACCGAAGAATTCGACTCCAGAACAATGCTATTCGTCAAAATCCTATGTCGATTACATCTTCCCCAAGGCTTCTGTTACAATCGATCGCAAATTGCAAGATTGTTGCCCTAATTATGCGATTTTGAACCAAAACAAGTGCCACAGGCACGTAAATTTGAACAGGAAAGAGAATCACACGCCAGAGGTCGATTGGAAGATGAGATAGATGAAATTGAAGGTGTGTGTGGGGATTGTGTATATACAGATGAAGTCTGTTGGAGTGTTTCGTATGGTTTTGGGATACATATCGTGTAGAATTTGCAGAAATGGAGAAAGGTCAAAATCCCCAATTCCTAAATGCGACTTGAAACTTATTATTATGGTTTTCTTTAGGTGTTCATGATATGGGTTAACGACATTAAATTAAAAAGATTGTAATTTTTACAAATTCTATGTACACTTTTTTATATTGTTTTTATACATCATTTCATTTTCTATACTTTCTTTTACAAATTTATCATTTCAAATATAGTTTTTATTTTTTTACAGTTTTGGTTTTTAATATAAATTTATCAACGTTAAAAATTCATTTCAGTGTTTGTTTTTATAACGGATCCGACTATTATTAATGCTATTTTACAAAATGGTTTCATTTTATATATAAAGTTTTGAACTTTATTAACGTAAATTCATGACTTTACATGTTTTTACTTTAATATATATCAAGTCATATTAACACAACAACACGAGAGAACTAAGTCTATTTAGGCTGCAGCGCACGAAGCTAGTCATAACGCAAAGCAATCAACATGCTTAATTTTTATCAATGTTTTAGGTTAAACTTTTTTATGGTTCAATATCACTGCCAAAACGCACGGATCTTAATACTAGTTAAATTTAGTTAACAACTTTATGGAGAATATTATGTATAAACCATGAAAGTACAAATTTATAACTTTTTAATATACATATTTTTTATAAAAGTTTGAATATAATGTTACGATGTTCTGATTATATATACGTTTTGATATAAAAATTATATAAAAGTTAGATCATTTCACATCCTTATATAACAGAAGTCTCATATTTGAGTCTCCACTTCAACATTTTTTCTTCTTAATGAGTTATCGATAGTAGACAACGAAACTTGAGAATTAAAGAAAGTACAATTGAAAACATACACGTAAAACTTCTCGCTAATCATCAAGATTTTGATATCCACATTTAAGAAAATGCAAAAACAAAAAAATGAATTGTATAACTTTCTTTAAACTTATTATACATAAAATTTAAAACATGTTATACATATTTCTTTTGGATAGATTTAAAATATAAATAAATTGTATAAGTCTATTCACATATTTGTTATGAATGATCTTTATTTTTAACCCAAATGTTTGTTGTTATTGTAGTTTGTTGGGGTTTTAATTTGATTTTAATTGTACGCATACATCGATCACAATAGTAAGAATCGGATTCACTTTATTAAATATCTAACAAACTAATAATAACAAATATACTCTCGTTCGTCAAAGGAAATGAGATAGTACACTATCGTATGCAAAACCGAATAAGAAATAAATATAGAAATCCACTATGATACTAGCTTTAATTCTAACTAATGTGTTCGATGAAAGATTTTGAGCAAACTTTCTTGTCTTGAGTCTTTAAATTGTTGAGTGTCGTCACTTTTGTCTTTGACTGCATCAATGAGCAAACATTTTGTTGACGATTATGGTTAAGGCACATGTTCATCATGTTTCCCTTAAAACTTATTTTGAGGCTCTTCTTAGATGAACGTGTCTTTCTCCCAAGGTACAACAAAAATAGTATATGTATTGCTAGTGATAGCGTGTCCAAGATTACACATGATAAGTTTTAATTCTAAGAAGTATCTAAAAATAGAGAAGAAAAGGTGGTAGAGATTTCACAAAAGTACTCGTCTATCTTGAATGTGATGTTTTGATTGGAAATATATCAGTTCTGGATCGTCTCGCTAACAAAACACACAAGCTTTCTATATATACTTGAAGCTATAAATACAAAGAGTCTGCTTTCAACTAGGACTGTAAATAAACCGAACGTTTAGCTAACAGTTCGTAAACCGTTCAGGGGGAAGTTCATTTATTTTCTTTCATTTACAAACACAAACGAACGAACATGAACAAAGATTGTTCATTCATTTATATTCGTGAGCGTTCGATAATGTGTTCGTTAACGTTTGTTTGTTTTCGTTCATTTAAAAGTTATGTTTGAGATAATTATGTTAAATACTTATTTATCTTTGGTGGATATTACATAATATTTGTGATTTTAATTTTAAATCAATATATGATGGTTTGTATTAGTTTGTTTTAGAAAATATTGTTTGTGTTCATTAATGTTCATGGATATTTATGTGCCCTCACTTGTCTTCGTTTGCGTACGTTTATGTTCGTGAATAATTCACGAATAGATTCATTTTCTTAATGAACGAACACGAATAAGAAATCTTGTTTGGTAAGTGTTCGTGAACAGTTCATGAACAAGTTATTTTCTTAATGAACGAACACGAATAATGCCTCGTTCGTGTTCATTCGGTTTGTTTGTAGTCCTACTTTCATTTAATACACAAATAAAATTAGATTAAATAGTGAATTAATGTTCCAGAGTTGTAACAGATAGATTGTTCGTTTCTAATAGCAGCTTATCACCTGTTGAAACAACAGCAGCCGAACCATCAGCAGCTACCGAGCTTCTAAAGCCATCAATAGTTACAGAGCAAGCTTCCAAACTATTGTTGATCAAATCAAAAATACTAAAGGTAACTCTCAAGCAATTGAAGTGTAAAATACGCCATCAAAGCGTCACATAACATTCATTGTCTTAGCCTCGCTTCCAGTCTCGTGCCTAGGCACATTAGGTACGAAGCATCCAGCTGTCATTTCGTATACCTCGTCATATAAAAACACACGAAAGCTCCAACTTAAAAATTCATTCAAGATTTATCATCCTTCCTATATAGATCAAAATGACAACTTATATTTATATATTTTAATAATCAAATGAACATTGTAAATTTAAATAAGAAAACCCATTTCAAATTTAACATATGACTACAACATTTGCTTTTAAGTGTAAAGTTGTTGGATTTGGCATTGAATAAAACCCTTAAAACTCCTTTAAAAACGGTTTCATTGTATGCAAGACTTGCAAACCAAAACTTTAGATAAAGGAACTTATTACCTTCACATCTTCCTTCTAGTTATAGTAGGATGATGTATTCACATATGTGTCACACCCCGATTGACGGCGGAATCATCGGGGCAGACGGATTTAAATCGATTGCTCATAGCACATGGTAGTAAATACGTTGAAATAATATTAAATATCATTTTCATTGAATGATACTATCAAATGATACATTACAATTAAACAATAATTCAAATAAATATAACAAAAACCGTTTATTAAACTAGGTCTAAGTCCTAAATGAGCATGAAGAATTCCACTAGTCAGCATTCCTGAAATCATGTGACAAAGTAACGAGTCAGCTAACGAATTAGCCGGTAAGTAAACACAGGTTTGAATACATATATAGATTGATTAAATAGATTGAAAACAATTCAATTCACATGGCAATGTCAAGACTTATAATATAATAGTGTAACATAAAAGATAAACCAACACAATCAAACCTAATGATCGAATTGACTCGGTCCGCTGACAAAGCCTTATAGAATGGATGATTCCGGTTCCAATCACCACAGGACTAAACAAATGGGGTGGGTTTGTCAAACCAATAAATCTATCATTGTTACCATGGTTGCATGAATTAATGATTATGTTATCATCAAGTTTATCTAACTATGAATACATAATTGTAAGTAATAACATAGCATGTCTTGAACTGAATTTAGAATGAAATAAAATAACAATAATATAAATGATTGAATATTGAATCATATGATTTTCCCAAAATATAAAACACATAAAAAGGGAATGAATACTCACTTTGATAGATAAATGAAATTGTGATAGTGAATAGCTAGAATAGACATCAAAATCCTCACCGTCAACCTAAGGAACAATGTCTTAGATTAAAAACAATAATTTAACACTAGATTGTTTTGGAAAACTAGGGTTTCAATATGGGATTTAGGGTTTACAAATGATTTAAAATAATGTATATGATTCACTTTAATTAGATAAAATAGAATAAGTGAATTTAAATTAAAAAATATTGATTGATAATAATTGAAATAAAGTAATTAAATATACTTAAAACATGTAGTCTAAAGCATTTGAATGAATATTAAAATGTAGAAAAGAAATAATTAATTTAATAATTAATTATTTAAACACTTCATCAAAATCAATTAATACAATAATTAATCATTTAAATGTTTTGCAAAATACTTTAAAATAATTTTTGGTTTAGGTTTAATTTAAAATTTTTAAATAATTTTTATAATAGTTTTATAAAATTAAAACCTTTGAAAATAAAAAAAAATAGAAACTATATTGTTTAGCATTTTCAAATATTAATGGAATGAACTTACTTATAGAAATAATTTTTATATTAATATACTAATATAATAACAATTTTCTGTAATTTAAAAATGATAAAAAATTGAGTTTTAAAAATATATAGGGGGTGCCCAGGGTTGAACCCGGGTCTCCTTTGTGTATAAGCATAGTGACTTAACCGGCTGGGCCAGCGCCCATATCTATTTAGAATCCATTAGAAAATCTTAAAAACACAAGTTAAAGAAAAACCCCCAAATTCATATGAACCCTAGTTTTGATTCGGTCCATATTGAACACCAATTTACGAATGTTAATAGAATCAAACTTAGGCCTTTTGATTCCTAAGTGAAACCGAGTGTATGAATGTGTTTAATTACCTGGATTGGGATAGGATCGATGGAATCAAGAACAAGAACAGCCGCAACCGAGCATAGGATCAATTCGAATTGATAGAGATGAATTTAACCAAATTAATAGTTTTTGAAGCTTCTGTAGATGTTAATGAACAATTGCCCTCTAATAATTGCAATTGAAAACATCCATAAGAGGGATTTCGCTTGAGTTGCATGTCTAAATGATAATGATGATTGATGATGATATGTGTGTGTATTTCAGATGTAATTGAGAGCGCATAAAGTTTGAGAACATCTATATGATGACTAACCCTCATTTATATAAGCACGATTGGATCAGTTTCAAGTCAAATGGTGTCAATGCTTTGAATGGGGTTCGGTTTCGAGACACATAATGAAACAGTCCGATGAATCAAATTGCTGAGGTTTATCGAATACGGTGTAACGATGGCATGAAATGGTTTGATCGAATTAAAATAGGTGAATTTCGGTTGTCGGACCTTGCCAGAGCTCGGCTGGAGGTCTGGCCGGAGCACAAGGGCATCGACGGTGCGGGTTGGGTGATTTAAGTAAAATTACACCTTTGGTCCCTGATGTTTTACAGGGTTGTTATTTTATGTTAAAACTTTGAAACCTTTTTATGATTTAAGTTTTTAAATTTACATTTATGGCCCAAACTTTATAAAACCCAAGTTTTAATAATTAAACAAAATTATTTAATTTATAAAACTTTATAATTTTTATAAATCTTGTAAAATCTTTATATGGTATTATTTTATTTAAAAAAATTAAAATCTATTAATTAATAATAGCATTCTTTAAATTTATAAAAAAATATTTTATAAGTTATTGATTATATTAAGTTGTTATAAATTGAATAATTAATATATTATTGTATTTGACACACAAAAATAAACAAAGTGATATAAATAATGACTTTATCAACTAAAACAAACTCTTGATACTTCGTAACTTAATCATTTATTTTAATTAAATAATTAAAATTTCATAATTAATAATTTAATTCTATAAAATAATAAAGATCATTTTATTATTTATAAATTTAACATAATGAATGGTAAAATTTTAATGTAATTAAACATCAAAATTTACAAAATGACTAACTAACAAAGTTTACTGCATGAATGATCCCAATGAGTTTAGGTTAGCAAATGGGTCAGATATTATAATATTCTAGACTCCAAAGAGTAAGGTGCAGTTTATTTTTCAGAGATAAAATATCTACAGTCTACGAATCATATCTACAAACATCTATAGAAAAAGAGGTGAACCAAGCCTTTATAGTCTGTAAGAAGAATATTGTTTGGTTTTTAACTTCTTTAGACTATTAGCTCTAAACCAAATCACAAACCATACAAGTTTTCAACGAATCATACTACCTAAATCACAAATCAAATAAAATCACAAACCTAGTTTAACACCTTTTATAGAAACAAAGAATCATGTTACCTTTCAAAGAAACAAAATCACAAACATGTATGAAAACAAAATCACAAGCCTAGTTTAACACCTTCTATACAAACAAAGAATCATGTACAAGATCACAAAATTTACCTTTTGAATAGGGTGGCTCCAGCGAGATGGTGGCGACTGGCGGGCGAACGGTGGCAATGGAGCAGCAGGTCGGCGGTGGCTGTCGACTTGGCTGGCGGCGACGGAACGATGGACGGGGACCGGTGGTGGCAATGAAACGGTGGAGGGGGTTGGGGGGCGGCGACGAGATGGTGGAGGAGGTCGATTTGGCTAGTGGTAGAAGGGTTTCACAAGGGGTTGAGATTGAGAAGAGGTTTAGAAGATGTAAGAAGTTAAAAATTTATGCATGCCTCAAGAAGATCCCGCGCAGACCTTTTCTAATGAAATCTCTTTGAAACAAACATTCTGCAAACACTCATGTCTGCACGTGGTCTGCGGGTTGTAAACAAAAGAGGCTTCGCATATGATTTTTAAAAAAACCAAACACCACCTAACTTTCTACCGATATCCACCAACAAACCATGAGTTGAACCTTGTCAGTATAACATGAAGATTCCTATTTTTTTAACATAAATAATGTTAAAATGATTGAAGATTTGATGAGTTGGTGTAAAACGATCACAATAAAACCTGGATTTGATCTAGGGTCTGTAACAGAGTAATAAGTTCTATAAACCTCTATTAGTCGATCTGCATTTTCGATATGAAAAATGTTAGAATTTAAGGTTTGGTGTCGTGATTATTTTCCTCTAACTATTAGGTTAATCATATCTAAACCTAACTGAGCCTCACAAACACCCATAGTTGCATCACCCTTGTCTTATAGATGTTTAAATCGGTAAATCCAATGAAATCAAATGAACATGATGTTGATGTTGTTAAATTAATCTGAGTTCTCCCCTCTCGGGCAACCACACCGGCAATTATAGCCACCGCTAAAACTGTCGGCGACACCTGAAACCCTTGTGTAGGTGATTCCACCTACCCACTGCAACCATAATCACCGCCTCCTCCTCCCAAAAAATCTTGTTGCTAATGATTCCATCACCTGACAACCACAATCAAGAGGGCACCTAATGCCCTTGTGCAGGTATTTGGTCTTTGGTGGTGGTTGGGGTGGTACGTGGGTCAGATGTGATGAAAGTGGCGAGGATGGTGGTGATGGAAATAGAAGAAATGCATAAATTTAAAATGACACAAACAGTCCCTCATTTCTCACCTAAATCACATAGTTTGTCCTTCTAATATGAAAAGACTTATATGCCCTTAAAACAGAATAACTAAGACAAAATTACAGAAAACATCCTTTAGGTTTATAGAAAATTGCAGGTATCATCCTTTATCTTTAAAAAGTACTCTAATAATCCTTTATGTATACTTTTCCTAATAGATTACGTCCTTCAGACTAATGGCCGTTAATTTTCTCCGTTAAGTCAAGGGAATTTTTAGTCTTTCTACCCCTTAAAGGACTATTTTTGAAATTTTAAACCTAATTTATAGGACGTTTTTCGTAACTAGCTTTTATTTCAAAATTTGTTATACATATAATATTTAAATTATTTTATTTTAATAAATATATACAAGTAACATATATTATACAAATTAACAAATTTTATCATAACTTTTAATAATATAAGTTATAATTAGTTAATAATTATTTATTAACTAATTTGAATTTATATTATTAAATTTGTATTAATATTATTATGTCAAATATAAAATTTAGACATAGAACAACTTTTTATTAATTTAAAAAGCATTATATATATTACTAATCATCAAATGCATTGTGCATCATGATTTGTACTTTACCTTTAGTGGTTGTATCTATTTTTGATTTTTTTATCTATATATTTTTTTTTTACTTTTAACTCTAATACGTTTACATCGTTTACAATTGTACCCTTATAATTTTTCATTTTTAATTTTGGTCCCTTATACTTTTCATCTTTTATAAACTTTTCGTTTTACACTTCGGAGTTAACAAGTCGCAACGTGCGTGTGTGATTACACGTTTTTATATGCCTATTTTTTCAGTTTATCAGCCACGTCAAAACGCACAGGTCCTAGATCGACTTAGTTATTGTTTATAATGTTTTACGTTTCATGTGCGTAGTTTAATGTTTTTACGTCTATTTTCCATTTGGTTTTACTTTTTCGTTTTTACTTAAAACTAGAATATATTTTTAGTTAAAAAAAACACATGAGGAATGGCTTATGAAATTTAGTTAAAACTTAATTAGGAAAACTGTAGGAACCTCTGAAGTTGAATACCAGAACAATCAAGTCTTTCATGCATGCACTAAGAAGCAAAGATGTACTAGCTTTGGAAGTCTTACACTCTCAAATATGTCTAAGTGTAAGATCTTCCGAAACTAACAGTTCAGAATGAGTTACTTCAGAAGTTTCACACTCAAACAGAAAAATATTCTAAGTGTGAAATCTTCCGAAGCCAAAGACGAGCATCTTCCGAAGCCAAAGATGAAATCTTCCGAAGCTTCAGAGACAAAGTCTTCCGAAGCTGTGAAGACTGATTTCTTCAGAGGACAGAGAAAATATGTTTTTTCTGAATCAACTTTTGATAAAGCTGACACACTTTCTGCTGCCTGCTCTGGTGGTTCACCTACTTTACACAAGTTGGTGAAACCCATACTTTATCAAAAAATAGGAATAGTCTTTGTCTGTAACTTACCTTACTTGTTCCTGTAGACTTTTTGTATTAGAAAAAGTCAGTGAGCTATGGCATGTCATAGTCACTAGTCAAAAGACAATCTGTCTTTTGACTTTAGATTGATCTTGTTGTCTAGATTAGTCAAATCCAGCTGTCTTTACATGTAAGTGACTGTTGTAGGTTGTAGTATAAAAGTGTCTCAGGTTCTTGTAATTTCTTTATGCTTTGTAACACTTGTAAAAGAACTTGAGATCAATATACAACATCCTTGAAAACCAATCTTGTGTTCTTGTGTTGTTCTTAGTTCTGTCTCTTTTATTTACTTGTGTTCTTAGTATCATCTGTATCTAGTTACCAGTTCCTTATTTGAATTGTTAAGTGATCTAAGATCCTCCTAAATGTGGTAACTAAGTGCAAGCTTAAGTACCCTTTAACGATCCTGCATTTGGTATCAGAGCATTCCAGGCTCTTGATTGTAAGATCTCACCATCTTCAAATCCTCTTAGTTACACACATCACTTAACTCTTCAAATGGCAGCTATCTCCAAAGCTGATATGGAAACTGGAACTATGACAAAGTCCCCACTGATCACTCCTGAGAATTTTGACACTTGGTGTCAAAGAATGGAAGGCTTTATCAAGTCTCAAGATTCCAGGATGTGGGAGTCTGTTGTCGATGGACCTCATGTACCATGCACCTCTTCAGTTGCTGCTAGTGGTGACATGATACCAAAGGAGAAGGCTGACTTTTCTGATGAAGACTGGAAAAGAATTGACATTGATCAGAAAGCCATGACAGCCCTCCAAACTGCTCTTCCAAACTCCATCTACAGAGGTTTCAAGAAGTGCAAGACCGCTAAACAGCTATGGGATGCACTAAAACTGGTGTATGAGGGTTCAAATGAAGCCAAGGAGAACAAGAAGGATCTCCTGAAGCAGCAGTTTGAAAATTTCACCTTCAAAACAGGTCAAACCATAACTCAACAATACTTCAGGTATGTTGAGATTGTGGATACTCTAGCTGATGTTGGGGTAACTATTGAGAACATGGATATTGTAAGGAAGTTCATGTCCTCTCTTCCAAGACAATGGACACACTACTATGTGGTCATTAAGAGGACTGAAAACCTCAAGACCCTTACTCTCACTGAGTTGTATGTGATACTCAGTAGATACCAAATGGAGATGAACATGCAAAATTCATTTGGTAACTCCAACACTCACCAGAGTTCAGCTCTTCATGTGGTTGAAAGGGATAGCAAAGAACCACATCATCATCTCATCTGCTACCCTGAAACCTCACAAAAGGGTCCTTTCATCACCTTCCCAGAGACACCCAGAGAGTGCTACATCCAAGGAAGTCCATTCCAAGAGACAAGCACCTCTCAAGCCTTTGTCTATACTGATGAAAGTTCAGGCAACTTTCTTTTCACTCTTGAAGACCTGGATTGTATCCATCCAGATGATCTGGAATACATGGAGATAGTCCAGCAGATGGCTCTTCTCACTCACAGAGCCAGAAGTTCTACAAGAGGACAGGGAGAAGGTTTCCCAGCAATGCTGCCAGTGGCAAGTTTGGACTGGACAAGAGCAAAGTGAAGTGTTACAACTGTAACCACATGGGTCACTTTACCAGAGAATGCAAGGCACCTAAGTCAAATGTTGGCCAAGCATCATCCAGGCCAAACTACACTGAAAGAGGGCACCAGAATGAGAAGCCAAGACAGCAAGCTGCAGTTGCTGTTGAAGAAGGAGGCTTTGACTGGAGCTTTCAAGATGAAGGCCCCATTCGTGTTCGTTTTGTTCGTTTACAGCCCTATTGGGTATAGTTGTCTAACTTTGTCCCTACCCTAATTACACTTACTTATAACAGACTATTGGCCTAATCCACATTATAACCTCAAGAAATGTGTTTGAATCCATTAACCCATAACCATTAATATGACAGATTTTCACTCATTTGATGAAAAGACTTGCACAAACCACATTAAACTCTTTTCAATTGCACTATTAACAATCTAATCGTGTTATATCAGGCACAAATGACCATTTAAACCAATTCTTGCCGATTAGACTAGAGATAATATACCATTTTAGCAATTTTAGTCCAATTTAGGCAAAAACACCATTCTTATCAAATTTCACAGTTTTCAAACTTTGAATCAATTTAATGAGCTAAACACATTTCAATAATCAATTTAGTTCGTTTTCCTTGACTATTAAAACATCATTTTATACAAAATTATCCTTCAGGTTAAAATTAGGTCATTTTCACCAAGAACTCAGAGTTCTATTTCTTATTCTACTTGCCATATTCAACACTGATAGATTGTAACTAATATTGTTCATTAAACACAATGTTTCTACACTTATTAATTACATAATAGCATTCACAATGGATCCATCAACTCTATCTCTACGCATTCACAATGGATCCATCAACTCTATCTCTACCATCAAATTTTAAACACAATGATTAAAAATAGGTCTTCATTGGATTCATCTTTACTAAACCATATCATCAAATTATAAAAAATTGCAATAGTAACTCATTAAACTTAAAGGGTTACTATTCATCCTTCATTAAATTATTGTGTGTATAAGAAAAAGAAAGAGAGGTGAGTGCAAATTATTATTTTAAAATTTAGCTTGTTTTCACAACTATAGTAAGAACTCATCATGATCTGCTGTCAAACTTAATTAAAATAAGCAAATAATTTATATTTTAAAAAAACAATAAGAAAACATGAACTAAAGTTCAAATCTAAAATTATTTTTAAAAAAAAAATTGGCACATAAAAATTACCAATGAGCTATCAACTCATTCATGTTTGAAGCGCTTTACATTAGTGAAAATAGCACTGGACATGCTGCTTTAAAAGTAAGACCATTTGAATTGGGTGTATAAATCGTCACCCGGTTAATTTCAATCACATAAATGAAATTTACAAGCCTTTAATCAACTTCAATATTGCACAATCGTGCTATTTCACACAAAATAATGATGTTTCCCTATAAACAAACACGATGAGAAAAAATTGTCACAAAAGGGAACAAATAGAGAAGTTTAGTGTCTTGGTCATATCAATACACATTTGAGTAAGAAGATTCACATCTCCCCACCATGTATGGCACTGGCATGGCGTCTCTACATCTTCTGTTCATATTCTACTTACGGCTACTACTAGAGCTCCACCTTTCTGATCCAGCATCGCAATTTTCACCTGTGTTGAAAGATATAATAATCCAGTTATTTCATTGGTCGGACGTCGGAGGTATCAAGATTATGCAAGCTAGTTATATGGTCAATATTGCATTGTTAAAGAGAATAAAAAACTACTCATTTACAGCCAGTCAACTGTTTACAATCCGCTAGTACAATTGACTCGTCTAGATAAGTGGGTTATCTAGATAAGTGGGTTAAACAGGTCGTGTTCCGGTAATATTATTTAAAGTATGTCCAGGCTAGGTTGTTTTTGTCATGAATGAATATATGGGTCGTTTTCAAGTTCAAAGGTCAACCAACCAACCTCCCACAATTTCACCCTTGACATATATGACGATAGTAGTAGATTCCAGAAAATATATCATATATGGATTTATTAACTTAATTGCATAAGAAAAGGAATCCCATTTGATGATTCCAATTTGGCTACTTCATTAAAATCTCTCTAGAGTTATTATTTGCTATTTAGTGATATGGGAGAATTGTCTACAAAAGTCATTCTACATAACCAGGAAGTATATTCAATATCAAATATGTATAAAGCTTTTATAACTTACTGAAAGCAAAATACCTAGAAACGGCATACAATCTGGCTATCACGTGTGTGGCTTTTGATGCTAAATCAAATGTGTTTCAAATTACTAAATATGTTAGGTGAAAAATCTAACTAGGAAGTAATCATATGAAGGGCATAATCCCACATGTCAAAGTTTCCTTGTTGTCCTTTATGCACAAAACTTACTGATAAATGATACCCTCTGCCAAAATGGAAAAATTTGCTAACAAATATGTAAAAAGAATATTAGTAAAGATTAAAGCATCCACCTCCATCATATTAACCAGCTCAGTCCCGAAGACCAAGTTCAACCTCAAGTTCATCATCTTCTTCAAACAGCTTTAATAGACGGGCATATTGCTCTTCACGTTTTTTCTTTTGCCATAGCCTGAAGAGAAAAAATGACAAACCCACAACTGTTGCAACTGCCAGGCATAATATGAGTATTGTAGATCCACTCATGCTACTTGAAGAAGAGTGAGCATTAGTTTTCGTCTCTTTTTGGGACTTAGAATCATCTGAAAAGCCTGAAATAATATAAAACATAAAAAAAATCTTTGAGCTTGGTGGCATAGGCACAATAACGAATGACAAAAAAAAAAAAAAAAACTGCAGCTTAGCCATAAGGCCCATAACTCACAAGCAAGTACTTAAAATGCCGGTTCACAATCACATAACATGACTCCATCAGACAAAAAAAGTGTTTGCATACGTGTTTGGTAAGCAATTAAAAATCCTTTGAATCTAATTTGTGGGGAGAAAATTTAAAAATGCTTTTATCCAAAACTTAGACAAGTTTGACTAACAATAAGGGTTATAAGAGATTACTAAAGTACTTAAGAGGGAGAGAAGGATACGTCTAACAAATGAGAGAGAGACATTCAAACTAAGCATCTTTTATTTCATGATACTATATGTTCCTTGGTAAATCTTATTTGATAATCCCCTCACTTTCCGCTGCAGAGCCAACTATAATACCTCATTTTATATGTCATGAATACTTGCCACCCATAAGTCTTCCCAAAAATGTAAAAATAAGAACAAATATCGAAAAAAATCATAACCAGTTCACAAACTTGCTTCTACAACAAGAACACCACAGGACTACTTGAGGAAAAGAAAAGTCCTAACAGAAAAAAATCTTTCTTTTTTGTGCCTATGACTACTCACAAGATCCGCCGATACCCTGCTAACAAAGGGATCATGTAAATCACAGCTCAATCTAGCTTGCGCTGGAAAAATGACATTTCAAAAAATTATGACCAAACCAGTGGAGGCAGGTGGCCTTAAATATTATATCATAGTCTTCTCTATACACAGTTCCACTACATTCTTAAAACCTCGGTTGGCTAATAAAATTAAGAAGCCTCAAAACAAACCCCACCCCTTCAAATCAAACCAATCCTTTCAAAACAAACCATATGAAATAGGCTACTCAAGCAACTGGCTCTTTTGCTTTAATTCCTTTTACCTCGACACAAACCCTTCCCCTTCAATTTGGTCCAAACCCTAAAGAAAACACTAACCTAACAATCATGGTAAACAGAGCAACAGATCATGACCGATTCACATACAACTCATTACTCCCAACACATAAACATGACATATATAATTCAAAATTCATACAAGAACACAGCAGATCACAATCTACAACAAAATCAACGTTTGGGGCATCAAAAACATCCCTAAAAGCTTCCAAACACACGAATACCATCCGATCAACAAACCTTAACATCATATAAAGTTCACTTTTTGCTTCAATCAAAGTGATTTGAGGAAACGTACGATTTGAACGAATGAAATGGATTTGAGAAACGAACCTGAATGAAATTGCAGAGAAACTAAGGAAAATAATAATAATAAGAATCCTAGCGATCTCCGATTTGAGATCTCAGACATCTTTGGATTTCTCTTGTTCTTCCTCTCTCTTCTCGCTCGTTCGTCCGTTTTCTTCGTGTCAAAATATCACTGCAAAATTACGCTACCAATTCCCAAGATTACTTACGAGGTCCCTCGTCTTTCTACAAGTTCAAAACTAGTTTGTTTCTCAAACAAATAACAAATTAACAACCATCACCGAGTAGCCTCGTAACTTTTCAAATAAAAAGTCATCGGTTGAAGTTTTTTTGGAATAATTTGTTTCGGGTTAAAATAATGAGTTTTTTCAGTTGTACGTTTCTTCGTGGGCATGTAGGTCGGATCATCACTTTCTGTTCTTTGGGCGGAAGGTGATTCATTTGTCAGGGTGATCCTAGGTGTTCGGGTCTTTGCTGTTAGAAGAAGCAATAACTTAACAACCTACCTAGGGATTGTAGTGTAATGATATAAATATGTGTAGGAAAAATATCAATGTTAAAAGTTGTGTGTTTTTTAAACTCATGTAGACAAATGTACAGTTTAAAAGTATGATTAGTAGGTGTGTGAGTTAACCGTTTTATAAAATACATGTGTAAAGTGTTCATGGTCATCAAAGTTGACTTCTGATTCGCTTGTTGTTGACCCGATTTGGTCTATCAATAAATGAATGAATGATTGGTATAAATATAAATATGCATGTTTAGTGGATATATATGTTTGGTTGCTACTTTAGCACTCCAAATGTGACTTTGTGTTGTATGGTATTCGTATATTTTGGTTGCTTTAATTTCAAGTTAAGGTTAATATTCAATGATTGTTTATATCAACTTCATATAAATTTACGTGCTTCATCCAATGGATATGTATACGAAAAGGTTGAAATAACCAAGAGACGTGACATGTCCAATGAAATATTGTGTGTCAAAGAGAAAATATATAATGTAGAATTATGTTGACTTGAATTGCATTGATCACGAAAGAGGTTGTTATAAAAAGAGATTTGGAATTGAGACCGGCAGAGGTCTTTCTAAAACATGAGAAACCGCGTATGAACGGGAAGGAAGTCGTGTGAAATTGTTGTATTTTGTTTTGAAGTAGGATAATCAAACACGTTCACATTATGCGTTCTTGTATGATTTTTTGTTCATAACTTGTAATTTTTACCTAAGAGTTTGTTGGATCCATGACACCAAATATTCACATGCTAAGCAATCTTTAAATAGTACGCATTCAAATACGTAGATCGTAAACAACCCAGTCAAGGTTATGACAAATTTAATAAACAAGTGTCAATTTCATGGTAGACAATTATATATATAATAAAAGCCGCAGGTCGGTGTGAACAGTAATTTGGGTTTTTATTTTTTTATTTTTATTTTTTAATGCTATTTTTTGTTTAGCATTATTTTTTTTAATACTATTTTTTGTTTAGAATTAATTTTAACTTTAAGTTTTAACTCAATACTTTTACGTATTTTATAATTTAACCTTTATATATTTTTACTTTTCGTTTTGGTTCCATATACCTTTCATCTTTTAGAAAATTTGCGTTTTACGTTGCTCTGCAGGTCGGTGTGAACAGTAATTTGGTTTTTTTTTTTTTTTTAATACTATTTTTTGTTTAGAATAAATTTTAACTTTAAGTTTTAACTCAATACTTTCACGTATTTTATAATTTAACCTTTATATATTTTGACCTTCCGTTTTGGTTCCATATACCTTTCATCTTTTAGAAAATTCGCGTTTTACGTTGCGGTTTAAATTTTACGAGTTAACACGCCTCAATGTGCGCGTGTGGTTCAACGTGTTTACGATTACCTTTTTCCTATTTAATGGCCCATTTACAATGCGCGAGTCTTATATCGACTTATTTATTGTTTTTAATGTTTTACGTTTCACGTGCGGGGTTCAACGCTTTTAAGTTTACTTTCCATTGAGATTTATTTTCTCGTTTTTTTAATACAAGTTTTTCGGGTGTTGGTGATCGCTAAACCTATAGGTCGGTGTGAACAGTGTTTTTTTTTAATACGATTTTCTTTTTAATGCTATTTTTTGTTTAGCATAATTTTTTTTAATACTATTTTTTGTTTAGAATAAATTTTAACTTTTAAGTTTTAACTCAATACTTTTACGTATCTTATAATTTAATCTTTATATATTTTTACTTTCCGTTTTGGTTCCATATACCTTTCATCTTTTAGAAAATTTGCGTTTTACGTTGCGGTTTAAATTTTACGAGTTAACACGCCACAATGTGCGCGTGTGGTTCAACGCGTTTACGACTACCTTTTTCCCATTTAATGGCCCCTTTACAATGCGCGAGTCTTAGATCGACTTATTTATTGTTTTTAATGTTTTACGTTTCACGTGCGTGGTTCAACTTTTTTAAGTTTACTTTCCATTGAGATTTATTTTCCCGTTTTTTAATACAAGTTTTTCGGGTGTTGGTGATCGCTAAACCTATAAGGTGTGAACAGTGGTTTTTTTTATACTATTTGTAATTTAGCATAATTTTTTTAATACTATTTTTATTTAGCATAAATTTTAACTTTTAAGTTTTAACTCAATACTTTTACATATTTTATAATTTAACCTTTATATATTTTTACTTTTCGTTTTGGTTCCATATATCTTTCATCTTTTAGAAAATTTTCGTTTTACGTTCCGGTTTAAATTTTACGAGTTAATACGCCACAATGTGCGCGTGTGGTTCAACGTGTTTACGACTACTTTTTTCCCATTTAATGGCCCCTTTACAATACGTGAGACTTAGATCGACTTAGTTATTGTTTTTAATGTTTTACGTTTCACGTGTGGGGTTCAACGTTTTTAAGTTTACTTTCCATTGAGATTTATTTTCCCGTTTTTTTAATTGGTGATCGCTGTTGATGGCGTTAAATTGGTGCTACTTGTTATGGTTTTACGCCCACGCCGCACGCGAGGGGTGTAATACTAGTTCTATTTTAAAATCGGAAATTTCATGTTGAGTATATGGATTTAAAGTTGTGAGGGGCTGTTTTGTCAATATTATATAGTTTGTTGTTAGAGTAGTTAATGTCTCATTAATAACTCTAGGGATTGTTTTTGTTAGTTTTACTTCTTGTGGGTTAATTTTGCCATTACTGATGAATGGTGGTTAGGAGTTAATTACATGATTTGGGGGTATTGCTATAAGCAGATAGAATTCTTATTGAGAAAATCAGTCTTTGTAATCTTCAATTCAGTGTTGTTGAAAACTAATAACATAGAAGTTGTTGTTCATCTTGAGTGATTCGATTAATCAATTGATTTGTATCTTTATCAATTGGTATCAGAGCAAGGTTGTGACGTACGATTGAAAGAATAGAACGCAAATCAAAGGTAATTCAACCAAGATTGGTGGTGTCGTCGATCACAATAGTGCCAACAAAATTTGAATTAGAGAAGTTTGACGGAAGAAATGACTTCAGATTATGGAGGTTGAAGATGAGAGCACTGTTGGTACATCAGGGAGTGGTTGATGCATTGAAGGGTGGTAATGCAACCATACCGACAGAGAGTTCTGAAAATGAGAAGAAAGAAATTGAAGATAAATGGAAGGACATGATGGAAAAGGCTCACAACCCAATAGTTTTAAGTCTGGGGGATCGTGCGTTGAGGGAAGTTTCGAATGAAACAACCACAGCTGGGATTTGGTCAAAACTAGAGGGCTTGTACATGACAAAATCTCTGGCAGATCGACTCTATCTAAAGAAGAGACTGTACATTTTTCATATGACTGTTGGTAAAACAACGGAGGATCATATGGATGAATTCAGCAAACTAATGTTGGATTTAGGCAATATTGATGTGATCTTGGATGATGAAGATCAAGTAGTCATATTTTTGACTTCACTGCCACACTCGCATGAGTATTTCGTTGACATGGCATTTCGTTGACACACTCATGTATGGGAGGGAGACATTCACCGTGGAAGAAGTGTTGTCAGCAGTGAACTCAAGGTAATTGAAAAAGAGAACAAAGAATCAAGAAGATACGAGCAGCAGCAGGCTAATGGTCAGGGGAAGATCGGACCAGAGAAGTTTCAAGAACAAGAATCAACATAGGTCCAAGTCCAGATTTAAAAGGAAGTGTTACATCTGTCAATTAGAGACGTATCTTTAAAGGGAATGCCCTAAAGGAGGAACAAGAAGGGTGATGGTGGTAGCTTTAAGAGTCAAGGGAGTCTATCTCCTGATAATTTCGTAGATGGATATGAAAGCTTTGATGTACTAATGGTGTACAAAGGAATTGAAAGTAATTCTTAGATAATGGACTCATGGTGCTCCTATCACATGACATCCAATAAGGAACTTTTTAAGGAGCTAAAGATTAAAGATCTTGGAGAGGTAAAGCTGGGAGATGACAGACCATGTACTATACAAGGTCATGGTGTGGTCAATCTAAGTTTGAGCAATGGCACCAACCTAGAACTTAAAAATGTCAGATATATTCCTCAGTTAACCAAGAACCTAATTTCATTAGGCACATTTGAAAGAGATGGGTGTAGTGTAAGCTTGAAAAACGGTAAAGCTAAGGTAGTAAAGGGTTCCATGGTAATGACGTCTAGGTCCAGAAATAGTAATAACCTGTATGTGTTGGATAATCAAGTTAATATAGCAAATGTCTGTGTAAGAGAAGCCCATAAATCTAGTATAGCCAGGCTTTGGCATAGAAGACTAGGACATATTAGTGGTCTGGGACTAGTGGAACTTAAGAATCAAGGAATGTTGAAGGATCTAAATGAATATGACTTTGGGTTCTGTGAGCACTGGATTATAGGCAAATCCCATAGGGTTAAATTTACTAAAGGCAAACAATATACAAAGGGTATTTTAGACTATGTTCATGTGTTTTATGGGGGCTACACAAATAGCTTCTTTAGGTGGAGGTCACTATTTCTTGTCCACACTAGATGACTTCTCTAGAAGACTTGGGTGTTTTTCTTAAAACATAAACATGAGACTTTTAATAAGTTTAAAGAGTGGAAGATTATGGTGGAGACATAAACAGGTTAGAAGAGTAAAGAAACTGAGGACAGATAAGGCCTAGGTTCTGCAACTCTGAGTTCACAAGGCTATGCAATGATCAGGAATAAAAAAAAGCATCTCACAGTACCAGGTACACCCCAGCAAAATGGGTTAGTAGAGAGGATGAATAGAACTCTACTTGATAAAGTAAGATGCATGTTACATAAATCAGGGTTACCAAAAAGGTTCTGGGCTGAAGCATTGTTTACATCAGCATATCGAATAAATAGGTCACCCTCATATGCTTTAGGAATGAATCACCTATGGAAAGTGGTCAGGGGTAAAGTCCATTTGCAGTTATCTAAGAGTGGTTGGGTCACTAGCATATGCCATGTCAAACAAGACAAGCTTGAACCTAGAGCGGGTCAAGTGTGTGTTCTTGGGGTACCCTAAACAAGTTAAAGGCTATAGGTTGTGGCCATAAGCAATGACTGGGTCAAGGGTGTTCATTAGCAGGGATGTGATCTTCAATGAAGAGATTCTTTACAAAGACATCACAAATAGGCCAGTTGGGGGCAATATAACCAACACAAGTAATCATAGTGGCCAAATTGAGGTGGAGGATGATGGGAATGTAACAATTCCAAGTCTGTAACATCTAAAATAGTTATCAGATGGTAATTTGATGGCAATGCTGAAGGAGTGACACAACAGACTTCTAGTTCTAGTTCCCATAGCTTAGCTAAGGATAGAACTAGAAGATGGATACGTCCACCTGTAATGTACAGATCTGATAGTGCTGAAGACTTGTCAGCTTTTGTGTTCATGGCACAATAGGAAAGTATTGTGGAACCATTATCTTTTAAAGAAGTTGTTCAAGCTGTAGACAAAGAGAAATGGATTGAGGACCTGGAGGATGAAATGAAATCTTTATATAAGAATGAAACATGGGTGTTAGTAGATAAACCCCTAGGGCAAAGGCTTATAGAATGCAATTGGTTATATAAGTTGATGGATGGTATTCAAGGGGAACCACCCAGGTATAAAGCAAGGCTGGTGGCAAAGGGATTTACACAGAGGGCAGAGGTGGATTACAATGAAATATTCTCTCCTATGGTAAAACACTCATCTATTAGATTGATTTTAGCAATCACTGCTTAGATTGACTATAAGTTGGAGCAATTTGATGTGAAAACAACTTTTCTTCATGGGTCTTTGGATGAAACCATCTATATGAAGCAACCACCAGGATTTGAAGAAGTGGGTCAGGAAGAAAAGGTATGTCTGCTTAAACAATCTTTATATGGTCTAAAGTAGTCTCTTAGACTGTGGTATCTTAGATTTGATGACTATATATTGAGTCATGGTTTTAAGAAAAGCTGTTATGATAACTGTGTGTACTTTAGGGAGTATTCAACTGGTGAATTTGTGTACTTGTTATTATATGTTGATGACATGCTTGTGGCTTGTAAAAGTAGGGTAGAGGTTCAGTCCACCAAGCAGCTCTTGATGAGTGAATTTGATATGAAAGAGCTGGGCAATGCCAAGAAAATACTAGGCATGGAAATACATAGAGACAGGAAATTAAGACAGTTGAAGTTGACCCGGGAAGGTTATGTTAATAAAGTTCTGCATAATTTTAGAATGGAGAATTACAAACTAGTCATTACTCTATTAGCTCAGCATTTCAAGTTATCTGCTAGAGACTCACCCACTTCTAAGGGAGATCTACATCAAATGGATAATGTTCCATATGCCAATGCTGTAGGGTTTTTGATGTATCTAATGGTCTGTACTAGACCAGATATTGCCTATGTAGTTAGCATTGTAAGCAGATACATTTCTTGTCCAGGTAAGCAAATACATTTCTAGTCCAGGTAAGAAACATGTGTTGAAAACAAACTACTTGGGTATGTAGATAGTGATTTTGCAAAAGACTTAGATAATGGGAGGTCAATGACCGGTTATATCTTTACTTTATTAGGAAGTGTACTAAGTTGTAAGGCTACATTATAGTCTACTGTAGCCTTATCAACTACTGAGGCTGAGTTTGTTGCCCTCACTAAGGCTGTAATCTGTTTGGTTGAAAGGGATGGTTACAGAACTAGGAATTGAGTTACATGGTAATGTGGTTATGTGTGATAACAGAGGTGCTGTTCAACTGGCTAAGAATCAAGTGCATAATGAAAGAACTAAGCATGTAAGGGTTAAGTTTTATTTTAAAAGAGATATAGTGAAAGCAAAGGAGGTTGACATTTTGGAAGTTGATACTCTTGAGAATGCAGCTGATATGCTTACTAAAGCATTGCCTAGTCCCAAGTTTGAGTTTTGTTTAGAGATTCTTCATATTGAGTGATTTAAATCCAAGGTGGAGATTGTTGAGTATATGGATTTAAAGTTGTGAGGGGATGTTTTGTCAATATTATATAGTTTGTTGTTAGAGTAGTTAATGTCTTATTAATAACTCTAGGGACTGTTTGTGTTAGTTTCACTTCTTATGGGGTAATGTTGCCATTATTGATGAATGGTGGTTAGGAGTTAGTTACATGATTTGGGGGGTATTGCTATAAGCAGATAGAATGCTTATTGAGAAAATCAGTCTTTGTAATCTTTAATTCAGTGTTGTTGAAAACTAGTAACATAGAAGTTGTTCTTCTTCTTAAGTGATTCGAATAATCAATTGATTTGTATCTTTATCATTTCATTTTGAAGACTTTTGATTATATCATCATGTGTAGAAATTTTCTTTTTTATGTTTTTCCTTTAGGACCATCATGTCATATTTTACATTCTCATGTTTATCAACAAGCTTTTACTACAATAATTATAATTTAATATGTTCTCCACATTCAAGAGAGCTTTAGAAATTACCTCATTGATATTGGTCATTAGAGCATATCCAACTCTTTTAATCATGAAGCTTCACTAGTTACGAGGTTTTTCTCTACCCAAAATTATGCTAATGATAATGAAACCATTGGTGTCCTCCATTTCCTAGCAAAATGCCTATGCTTCTAGTAGTTATAGTATATTTCTTTTGACTTGTCAAAGCCGGTCCTAATCTTCTTTCTATAACTTAGAAGCTCCTTCTAGCCTTTTTGATAAATCTCTTTATCCTTTAGAGTTAACAATGCCATCTAATTTTCATATATCTATCTTTTTTGGATCATGATCTTGACCTTTAGCAATTATGTTGCTAGACCTTAAACTATCAGTAACAATAGACACAAAGGTTTCCTCAAAAGCTTTGTTGAGTTGTTATGTTAGATAGGTTATGGCTGCATGTGAGTAATTGGTGCTGATGGGATCATCAAGTTCGCATCACCTTCTGTGTATGTTTCTGCAGTATTTACTCATTGACTCATATTTTGATTGTGCATTGCCTCTAATTCAAATGTCTTTATTTCAAAATGCAGTTATGATAATGTGAGTTATGAGTCATCATATATCTTCCTTATCATAATATAATATACCCTTCAGTTAATTGGAAAAAGTATGAAAAAAATATTAAGAAGGTCCTCATTCGGTCATTCTTATATCTTTTTCGTTATATCTTCACTTCACTAATCAAGGAGGTAACCTTTCAAACTATTGAGACATAGTTTCTCTATTTAAGTATGAAATCGTTACATATAGTTTGCACTATATCTCTTCATATAGTTCCTCTTTTCATATTGGATATTGTAGAGTTCAATTGATGTCTTACAGTAGAGAGGCATTGCAATGCCATGGTCAGCATGCCCAATGCATTCTCATCAATGTCCGTCTTCTTGAGATTATCATTAATATACTTGTTAGCTTCTTCAAGAATTAGACGTCCTCCATTAGGATCTAAGCAAAAAAAAAATGAAATATATGATAAATTGTCAATGAAGTGTTAAAAGGAAACCTCATAGATGATAAAAAAAGTGTATCAATATGTGTTTCAACATAGAAAACTCTATTTTCACCATTCTTGGTGACTTGTTTGTTGAACCGCTATCAAAATATGTCATCTTCTTGAATTGGATTTTTAGAGATTCTTAATTAGTTTAAAAGTCTTTATGTTGAGATAAAAAAGGATTAAAGACCGGGGTTCCAATAAAGAGATTGATAAATACAAATTCATGAACACAAAGCTCCACTACCACTTAATGATATCCTTTATGTTATAACATAAGTGTCTTCTTATTCTACCACGAGGGCAACTGGTTCTATTAGAACTAGGCTCCTACATATGCTCATAGACTTTGGTTCCACTTATAACTTTTTATATCTCAATTTGACAATAAAGATGCAATGCCTGCCTTAGTAAAACCATCAACCTTATGAACATTACAAATGTTAATGGCAATAAACTTGCTTGTACTCAGCTTTATGAGAAGTAAGTTGGGTTATGCAAGGAAGCTGGTTATTGATATTTTCTTGATTCTTCTTATTACAATTGTTAATGGCAATAAACTTGCTTGCATTTAGATTTACGAGAAGTTAAGTTGGGTTATGCAAGGAAGCTGGTTATAGATGTTTTCTTGATTCTTCGTATTACTTATGATATGGTGTTAGGGGTTTAGTTGTTGTATACCTTAGACAACATCATTTTGAACTTCAAATAATTGATTATGTAGTTTAAGGTAGGATACATTATCTTTGTACTAAAAAGGAATGCTACTAACAAGGTCAATCTATTTTCTACTAAAAAGCTGCATACCTTGTTAAGTTAACACATTAGTTTAGCTAATGCATAGTTGATATGTTAATAAGTATACATATTAACAATATATATTTCTTTGCATTTTAAGTTATTTTTGTTATAAATTCATAATTTAGACACTTATTTTTGTTTTATTTGAATTTATAGTTATCGGATGAAGCTCAATGAATTTTGTGAAGAAACCCAAGATTTAAAGAAGTTCAAGTGGAAAAATACTTTTGATATGACCATATTGAAGCTGAATATACTCATATAAGCTGTCAAACTCCAAATAGCTCATTTCTTAAGCTGAATATGGTCATATCACTTCAGATATGGTCATATTCGGGCAGAAAACGGGTTTATAACCCTAATACACCTCATTTCCAGCATAACTTTCATTTCCTTTCAAACCCTAGCTTTCCTTAAACCCTTAGGTGTTTTTGAGCATTTCTTAAGAGTTTTTAGGAGTTTTGAAGGTTAAGATTGAAGATTTCACACTTTCAAGAAGGATCTAACATCATCCACTCCATTTTCACTCAAAATTGGTTTGAATTCCTCTAGATGTACTATGAGTTCTTCCATGTTCTTGAATATGAGCGTGTTTTTTGTAAGCCTTATGGGCTAAACTTTTATTATCACTTGGATTAGATGAAACTAAACATCATGTCATGATAAAACTTGCTTATTCTTAAATGATTATGTGTATTTGTTCTTGTTTGATGAAATGTTAAAACCTTGTGGGTGTTGTAAGCATGTTATGCTATAAAATCTCATGTTATTACAAGATTTATGCATATGATTGGATCTTTGTATGTAATTTTATGGCATTAGACTAGGAATGGTGAATAAAGGTTGGGGGTTTAGTAAAATTGGGCCAATGTGCATCCTTATGCTTATTTTTGAGAAAACTATAGTGTATGTCATGAATCTCTCTTGTCATTGGTTATGAATTGATTTTGTAATCATGGTTTGATGTTCATGAGTTGAACCGTAGTTATAGTTTTGTCTATTTTATGCAAATTGAGGTGGTTATCATATGTTTATCATGTCAACTTTCCAAAATTTATGAAATTAGGTAACCCTAATAGGGTCTAATTCATCTTTAACATTGACATAATTATATCATTAATTCTTCGTGGCATAACTTTAGGTGGATATTATGTGTTTATCGTTCTTGATTTCTGAATTGTTATATGTCTAGATATTCTTAACAGGGGTTTATGCTACTTCCATGTATCATGTGAGAAAAACAGTCTCACCTTTAGTTTGTGCTAGTTATTAATTCTATGCTAAGTGGAATCAAAGTCCAAGTGGTATCTTTAATTGATTGTGTATCTTCGTCTTTACTTCCTTAATTTATTAGTTTAATTTGCTAATCGTTTTAGTTAATTATAATATTCACAAATCCAAACTCAATGATTGGTTAAATAGTGATGATGATTTAGTATTAGGAGCCATTGTGTCCACTGATCGATACTCGGTTCTTACATCAGCTATCCTACTCTACAATAGGTGCACTTGCCTATTGTGTGTGTAGGTAGTCTAAAGGTGATAATCGTTCTTTTATTAAAACAATTGTGTGATTTTTCCAAAATATATATAGATATATATATATATATATAATTATATATATATATATATACAAACACACAACACACACCACATATCAACACACCAATAGTTGTTCAGCTTGTAAGTAGATGGGCACAATTACTTTCAACATGAAACTCTTATTTTAGAAGTGATCTCTTATCCAATTATAGATTCCTTATTAAAAAAGTATGATGATGTTTTCAAGATACCCACTACCCTACCTCCTAATAGAGATTGTGACCATTAGGTTGTGTTAAAATATGAGTTTACCAATATTAACCAAAGGGCATATTGGTACATAGTAGTTGGATGTTTCGAAACACATAACCTAAGAACTACAAGATTCAGAAGTTATAAGGAACAGTCAAAGTCTCTTTGCTTCTCCTGTGGTTCTTCTAAAGAAAATAAATGGCAGTTGGAGGTTTTATGTAGATTACAAGAAATGAAATAATGCACCATTAAGAATCAATTTCTAAATCCCCTAATTGAGGAGTTCTTAGATGATTGGGTCAAGTCACTATCTTTTTGAAATTAGATATTAAAGCTGGTTATCGCCATATCAGAATGTATGAACCAAATATCCATAAAACTGCTTTTCATACCTATCAAGGGCTATTTCAATTTGTAGTCAGACCTTGCTTGACTAATGCACCAGCCACATTTCAATCCATGATTGACATAATTTCCAAGAAGTGGATGAGGAAATGCATTTTAGGTTTTTTGTGATGGCATACTGGCCTATAATCTAACCATGGAACAACATGACATTGATTTGGAACAAGTATTATTGCTTTAAGGGGCAACATTCTTTGGTAGCTAAACAATCTAAATGTTTTTAAGGGTGCCTAATCTAAATATTTAAAGGCATGTAATCTTTGTTAAAGGGGTGGTTCCTGATCAAGCCAAAGTTACTGTTATTCAGTAATGGCCACCACCTTCCAATATCACTCAGTTAAGGGGATTCTTAGGTATGGTAGGATATTATTGTTGGTTTATAAGATCATTTGGTTTAAAAGCCAAACACTTAACATATTTATTTAAAACAGAGGAAAATTTCCATTGGAGTGAGGAGGCACTGGTTAAAGCCATGGACAAGCTGAAACAGGCTTTAACACTATATCGGTTTTGGCTTTGCCTAACTTTAATAAGATGTTTGTGGTTGAGACTGATGCCTCTTGTAGATTCTCCAAAGGCTTCGGGATCGAGGTCTCATTAGCCGAAGAAGACCCTGGCCAATCCACGTGCCTGCTTGACGAAAGTTAGCGACTGAAACATCGTAAATTGGTCCACGGGCATCACGGTAAGTCCTCTGTCTGTAGAAGACTTGCTAGAATAGCTTTCATGGAGAGCTACCACCTTTCTCTCTTAACTTTGCTTCGGGTAAACTAACTTTCTTTAGTCTCTATCCTTCTACTAGCCGACTAGGAGTTAGAAAAGCCTGACTTCACGCTTACAGGGTACTAAGATTCACTGCTTTTCTCCTATAGTGTCAATATCATGAATGCAGCTCGTGTAAATCGACTATTATAACTCATCCCTATATCTACTCATGTACTCTAGCTTCACTAATGAGATAAGGGAAAGCGAATCAATGAAATGAGAAGCCCGTGCTTCCTTACTCTGAGATGGCATGGAATAGAGGTTCCACCTAAGACATGAATTTCATTCCACTCTGCTGCAAACGAAAATGGGTGCACTCCTCATGCAAGATAATCACTCCATTACATTCCTTAACAAATTTTTATCTACCAAACAACAATTACTTTTAGTATATGAAGATAAGCTTCTTGCCATTGTGATGGCTGTTATGCAATGGTATCGTTATATCATTCCTAAAAAGTTTGTTATCAAAATAGAACAAAAAAGTTTGAAAATACTTATTAAATCAAAAGGTGAGAACTCCTCTCTAACAAACTTGGTTGGCTAAGCTAATATGAGAGTACTTGCAAGAAAGGAGTGGATAACATAACATTATGGTTGATGGGCTTTATCATGTTCATGGTAGGGCTCTATTCATCACATGTTTGAGTTCTTTGGACCCTTTGTTGCTTCAACGCATAAAGAACTTGTGGGTGCACAATGATCAACTAAAGTTAGTCATTACTAAACTCTCTAATAGTGAATTGGTCAAACATTTTACATGGGATGGTTTTATCTAAGGAGGAAAACAAAGTTCTTAGTTGGTCAAGATCTAACCCTTCGCCATGATATTGTCCATCTCATGCATGCATCCTCCATAGTGGCCATTCATGGTTTGTGCTCACCTCTAAAAAGCTTAAAGCTTTCTTCTATTGGACACGGTATTTGAAGTATGTACATGAATATATTCGCAAATGTGATGTTTGTTAGAGAGCAAAATATGAAGCAACTGCTTCTCCAATCTTGTTAAAATCTCTTCACATACCTACTCGTATCTTTACTATATTTTTATGGATTTTGTTTCTAGGTTTATTAAAGGTTAAAGGCAAAGAAATTGTCTTGGTCATTGTTAATAGGCTAACAAAATACAACCATCCTATTCCTTTATCATATCCTTTTATTGCTTTGACAAAGGCTCATGCTTCCTTGGATAATATTTAAGTTGCATGGAAGTCCTTCTACTATTATATCCAATTGATACCTTATTTTCTTGAGCATATTTTGGAAAGAACTTATGTGGTTGCAAGGAGTGGAGTTATTTATTTTTGCTTACCACCCACAAAGTGATGGTTAAACAGAAGTGTTGAATAGAAGTTTGGAATCATATTTGCGATGCATGAGAATGGACCACCTAGATTAGTAATTGCAGTGGTTGTCGTTGGCTGAATGGTGGTATAACACGACCTCGCATTCTTCAATTAATATGAGTCTCTTCCAAGCTCTCTATGGTTATGCACCTCTGTTTCGCATTCCTTTCATTATTGGAGATATATATCTTAATGTAGTAAAACAATTTCATTGTGAACGTGAGCTGATGATTTAGTCTTGAAAGATATCTTTGGAATAGCCTACAATCGCATGCACAAGATGATATTTAAGTTGTACTAAGTATAGTTTAAATCGGAGATTGGGTACATTTGAAGCTACACTCTTATGTCCATACTACTCTCCGCACTCAAAAGTATTCTAAGATTGGTCCTTATTATTTTGGACCTTTCTTGAGCATTCATAGAATCGGTTCTGTTACTACAAACTGGACTTACCCTCTTCAGGTTAGTTGCATTCGATATTCCATGTATCTCTTTTAAAAGCTGTTATTGGGCCTTATGTACCAGTTGTTCCCTTGCCTAATAATCCTTGTTTTGTGCAAAAACCCCGTGTTGGAAATCGTTCATGAACTTTAACCAATTAAAGTTGCCTAAAATAGAAATGTTTTGTATCAAAAGTTAAGCGGAAGCGTTTAATAATTAATCTAATTAATTAACCTAAGCAGGTATCCAATTACCCGCATATAAATAATTAAACAACCACAGATAGGTAAAGATTAAACCTTTGATGATAAAGCTCAAAGCTTTACACATCGGGGGCAAAAACGATCTCCTTAGATGATCCCGAATCACAAAAGAATATTCTAACAAGTTTAGGGGTTGTTTTATAATTATCAATAGTTGAAGTGTGTAATTGTAAATGAATGATAAGAGCTTGACACCCGGTAATTAGTCGTTAGGGAGCTAAATCATATACTAATAACACTTTTAAATCCCCAGTGAGAGAGATAGCTATGATTTGAGTTAATGCTCTTGCTCTGTATTCTTCATTCTCATAGCACCAAATAGATTATGAACTGTTGAAAAAAAATTTGATCAAGTCTCATCGGTAGAATAAAGAGTCAAAGTTTTTTGTTTTGCTAGGTTACAAAATTTTAATACTTTTCAAAGTTATGATATTTACATTTAATTTAAAAATTATGGTGATAATGATTTTACTTCTATAGTTCTATACCTAATTATTCTGTATAATAATTTGATATCATATTTTTAAATGGAGTAATTTTATACTATATGATAATTCAACCATTGCCTATGAATTAATTACCCGAAAAATCTTTTGAAACTATTTACTATATCTAATCAAATGAACATTGGTCAATAATGGTTAGCACGCGGCTGCTATCATATTTTAATAAAAAGAGTTGAAAATCTATAGTTGCTATGATGTAACGAGCTTGACGTAGACATATATTTCTATTATATATAACAAAGCATGTCGGGCAACTCTTTTATGATTTTTTTCTCATTTTAGAAATATTTGATTAACAAAAACCTCCTAGTAATATTATAATATATATCTTCTTTTATAAATCAATTTTAAAAGAGAGTAAAGCCCAAAAAACTTTAGGTGAATCTTAACACATCAAGTAACTAGTTTCATTGTCTTGTATAAATGCAGAAACACCATTTACAAAATAAACATAAAATTTCATTAATCGTAACACTTGGATTACAATATAGAATAAAAGTAAAAAAAAATAGAAACAATTACAAAAAAAGAAATAAACGTAAACAACTAAGAATAATAAAATAGGTGGGGCTAAGAATATCTATTCAACAAAGGTCTTTTAAAACAGATTTCAGGTCACCTAGGTGAATCCCATCTGTCTCTGATGGTACAACAACATAAATAGATTGTGCTGTCAGGTTTAATCAAGCACCTGAGATAATATTTGAAACAAAAGTGTGAATTGCTAAAAATATAGGAAATTCTTCAGATTAAGGTGTGTGAAACATGTATCGAGTAGCCACTAGAACAATGCACACATGTTTTTTATTTTACTATAAATTTTAGAGTTGTTACAAATTAATCAGGAGTAACATTTGCTTAACAGGAGCATGCACAACAACACATGGACTCGGCACTTCCGAGCCATCAGCAGTTGTGCTACACCAGTCAAACTATTCAAAAGTACTAAAGGCTACTCTCAAGCGACTTGTCACAATGCGAGCATGTGAAGTGCAAAGCGCGCCATCAAAGCGTCACATCGTGCCCACTTCCAAGCCATCATCAGTTGTGCTACACCAGTCAAACTGTTCAAAAGTACTAAAGGCTACTCTCAAGCGGCTTGTCACAATGCAAGCATGTGAAGTGCAATAAACGCCATCAAAGCGTCACATAGTGCCCATCACGACTAGGCGTAGGGCTGACCATATAAGAACGCTTTCATTAAAAGTTCACCCTTATAAACCCTTTTTGGTTTTGCCACTCCTTCAATGTGGGACAACTCATGCTTCAAACTCAATTTTACAGTTTTATGTTTCAACTATCCAACTTTGAGTGTCGATATCTAATTCGTCTTAATTTCGTTTTGGACACGATTTGATTCGGTGTAGTCCTCTTAATCATAAAATATAAACCCAATAAATAATAATTATATTAATTACAAATGCTAATAATTATCAATGTCCAAGAAAAACATTTTTTCACTATTAAAAAACCAACTTTTTCACTAATTCCCTACCATAAATTTGCTAAAGGTCTATACAACTACTAAAATGAAAAAAATATATGCTACCACGAAATTTGTCACAAAGTATTTAACGAAGAAACCATTTAAGATAGGGTTTAACGGCGTGACAAGAAAATTTTTGTAGGAATGTTTTTCATAAAATAAAGATAAAACACTTTTTATTTATCTGATTACAATACAAGAATTAATAATAAATTATTCAATTACGATAAAATTAAAAAAATGCAAGAAATAAAAAAGAAGATGATGATACGAAGAAGAAGGTCGTTGACTATTTGTGTTCAATACGATTTCATTAAATACAAATTTTGAGTCACTCAATAGAACTTGTTTTTTTTTTTTTTTTTTTTTTTTTTGCAAATAGTATTGTTAGGATGGACTTAATAACCCGGATTGTAACTTAAAGAAAAGAGAAAAAGATTATAAAAAAATTACTAGAAAATCTTTAGAGAGAAAGAAAGAGAGAGCTTTATAAAGTTGATATTATTTGGTGCATTTTTCAACCAAGACCACCTTGGTATTTATAGTTGCGAAATGAATTGAAAAATACTATATTTTCATTCATTTAAGCTCTTTTTTGAACGCGTTTTGATTCGTTGTGATACTCTCATATAATAGAACACAAACGTAACTAAAAACATATATATTGATAATAGTTAATTATACTATTAATGACCAATGTTAGAGAAAACTCACTTTTCCTATTTTGTTAAAAGCACATTTTAACAATTAAAAAAATCCCCCATGTGAATGGATATCGATCAATACATATATGTTTCTTAGATATAATTTAGCAGTTGTGTATTGCAGGATAGATAGGTGCAGCATTTGAACCCTCCTTTGTGAAGTATAACACAGGTAATTATACCACCATTTACTTAGAGATTATTCCACTTCACACAACACTCTTCCTAGTTTTTCAACCCCTCATTACCATGTCCGTTATGGTAATGGCATGCTAGGCTAGTTTGCAAGAGCTTTAGGATTTGCCAACCTCACAAATCCATTAAAAGAGACAACAATGTCATTGGTTGTTATAGGAATGATCTAGGAAGTATTTAAACTCACTTTAACTTTAAGAAATATATCAACATATACTTTAGCTTTTATATTAACTTATATTTTCCCCCTTACAATGCCACCCATAGATATATGAGTTAGTTTTCTATTGAACCTAAAATTTGAATCTTCAATAATAAGGTTAGGTTTTTTTCACATAGACGTTAGTCTTATTCCACAATTTGATCTCTTATCAAACCTTAGGTTGTTGGATCCAAACCATTATCTTTGACCTTGTCAAGTAAAATACAGATAATATGCAATTGAGATATGTTGTTATGATTTGTTTTTAACTCATAAGTCAATCTTGCCTATTGTCATTTTCTAAGACTATACCTCAGGTCTCGACCTAAATTGGGTTATAATGTTTGTCTTTAGAGATACATTTGCATTTCAAGATAACCATATCTCTACTATACCTTTGGTCACTAGATTTTAAATATAATAAATTGGCATTCGAGTCTAACTACTCAGTTGACTTAATATGACTTTTGTGTACTCCATTAAGTCATGTGTTTGCAATATTAATTTTAATTACCGAAGTCCTTATTGGTAAACCTTTCACATTTTTATTATCAAATGCAAGTTAGCCCCCACATTTAAGCCTTACTAAAATACATTCATCCAACATCGGACAGGGTTAGTGAAAGGTGTTGATGTGAAGATTGAATGAGATGTCGAAATTTCTAAGTGTTGTGTGATCTTGATGAGAATTTTAAAAGAATGATATTTAGTCCAACATTGGTGTGAGAACAAATGTTTATTTAGTTTATATGTATAAGCCTCCAAGGCATATTAAATTCGTATGTTGTGTTTTACTCTATCACCTACCCGCGCGCAGGGGGGGGGTGCAAAAAACGGGTTTCTGGGTTGAAAATTTATTGAACCAATGCGTCGCCCACGAGGCATGTGGACACGAATGCAGCTCCAAAAACCCATGTCCTTTTTACTACCGAAACCGTTTTTGAACAACATAGAATTTATGGATGGTTACATAAGGCGTTTCAAATGCCTTATCATTTCCGGTTATCTTTCGGGCAAGTGTGAAGTCCGGCAATACGCTACTTTGAACAGGTGTACCCTGGTACAGACGACGAATTTGTTTAAGGGAATTGTGTTAAACACAAGCCTGGTTCTCTTCATCTTGTTTCTGTTTCTTTTCTTTGTTTTGCAGGAATACTTTCTGCCACCGATCGTAATATTCTTTATTGTTGTTACATTGAATCTTCTATTGTATTTGTTTTCATAATCCGTTTATGTACTTTTTCTAACAAACTTAAACAGAACGTTACTGACTATTCCTGTTTGGCTATCTTTCAGTTATGGATTCTCAGCCCATGATCGGGCAACCGATTTTGACCTCCGCTGTATCTGGGGTCTCTGCGATCTTCACTTCTACTGTTGCTGTTACCACTGCATGGGTAGCACCGTTGCATAACACGATTGCAAGCCATGCGGAGAAACCTGAAGAGTTCACCGGTGTGAACTCCAAACGTTGGCAGCAAAAGATGTTCTTTTATTTGACAATGTTGAACCTTGCGAGATTCTTGGCTGAAACCGCTTTCCAAATCATTGAAGGGGAAATGGATGCTCAATCTGTGAGCACGGTACATGTTTGGAATCATTCTGATTTCTTTTGTCATAACTATGTCCTTAACGGAATGGTGGATTCACTATATAACATGTATTACAAAGCTAAGACTGCGAAAGAATTACGAGATTCTTTGGAACGCAAATACAAAATAGAAGATGCGGGCACTAAGAAATTTGCGATGGTAAATTCTTGGATTCTAAAATGATTGACTCCAAAACTGTTATGAGTCAAGTCCAAGAGTTGCAGGTTATTCTTCATGATATTCATACAGAAGGAATGATGCTCAGCGAGACATTCCAAGTTGCAGCTATGATCGAAAAACTACCACCAAGCTGAATTGATTTTAAAGAACTATCTCAAACATAAGCAAAAGGAAATGACTATTGAACATCTTCTGGTCCATCTTCGTATTGAAGAAGACAACAAAGTTGCTAAAAAGAAAACCTCTATTTCGAAGATGTAAAGGCTAATGTTGTTGAGCATGGTCAATCCTTTAAGGGTAACAAAAACAAAGGATGGACTGAGAAGAAAACTAGTGGGAAAGGATTTCACCTTGGACCTAATGGTGGAATTGTGAAAAAGAAATTCCAAGGTACCTGTTATAATTGTAACAAGCCAGGTCATTGGGCAAATGAATGCAAGCAGCCCAAGAGAGAGACTACCCAATAAGCCAACATGGTTTATGATGTTGACAACCTTGTTGCTATGATTTTTGATATAACAATGATAATCACTGAAGTTAATTTGGTTGGGTTGAATATCAAGGAATGGTGGGTTGATACCGGGGCTACCCGCCATGTTTATGCTGATAAGAATCTCTTCAACACTTTTAAGGAAGTCAATCAAGAGAAACTCTTTTATGGGAAACTCTGGCATCCACTGCTGATGTCAAGGGCGAGGGGAACGAGATCCTAAAAATGACATATGGAAAGGAGCTTACTTTGACTAATGTGTTGTATGTCCTAGAGATTCCCAAGAATCTTATGCCTGGGTGGTAGTTGAACAAGTTTGGGTTTAAAATAGTGTTTGAGTCTGATAAGATCATGTTGACCAAAAATGGTATGTATGTTGGTAAGGGCTATGCCCTCAATGGTATGTTCAAACTAAATATAACCATCATGAATGGAATGAATAAGACTGGTAATAGTTCTGCTTATTTGCTTGAGTCTTCAAATATATGGCATGGTAGACTAGGTAATGTTAACTTTAATTCCATTCGTTATTTGATTAAATTAAATTTCATACCAACATTTGAAGTTGATTCAAACCATAAATGTGAAACTTGTGTGGAAGCAAATCAAACTAGATCATCATTCAAAAAGGTTAAGCGAACCACCAAACCCCTTGATATGATTCACACTGATGTATGTGATTACTCAAGAGTAAGGACGAGGCTATTGACAAGTTTATCCTGTTCAAAGCCGAAGCTGAAAATCAGCTCAACCAGAAAATCAAAATCGTAAGAAGTGACTGGGGTGGTGAATATGTTTCACTTTTTGTTGATGTTTGTGCGAAAAAACGGTATCATACATGAGCTCACAGCTGCGTACTCCCCACATTCAAATGGCATGGCAGAGTGCAAAAACCGTACTTTAAAATAAATGATGAATGCCATGTTGATAAGCTCTGGGATAAGCCAGGACATGTGGGGGGAAGCGATTTTATCAACAGATTATTTGTTAAACATGATACCTACAAAGAAGAAATATGTAATGCCATATGAGTTATGGACAACAATCAAACCATCATACAAATACTTACGAGTGTGGGGGTGTCTAGCTAAAGTGGTGGTGACACCACCGAAGCGCCTAATAATAGGACCAAAAAGTATGGATTGTGTATTCATAGGATAAACTCGTCCTGGTGGTGCACTTTGCTTTATTGTGCATGATTCTAAGAACCTTAAAATATACTAGGGTACCATATTAGAAGCAAAGGATGCATCATGGTTTGAAAATATATTCCCATGTTTGGGGAAGGAAGAACAGGGTTCATCAAGACCAGTTGAGGAAATTGGTCTAGATGATGAGGTTGCAAATGATGAACCTCAAGGTCAATATAAGACTGAAGAGAGGTGGAAATACAAAGAAGTAAAAGACAAAGGACCTCAATGGAGAGAGGCCATCACATGTGAGATATACGCTATCTTACAAAATCATACTTAGGAACTAGTGGATCTTCCTCAAGGATGTAAACCACTAGGATATCGATGGATTTTCAAGAAAAAGATGAAACCAGATGGCACTATTGATAAGTTCAAGGCAAGGTTGGTGATCAAAGGATATAAACAACGAGAAGGTTTAGATTACCTTAATACATATTCTCAAGTTACGCGAATAACTTCCATCAGGTTGGTACTTGCCATTACCACCATTAGAAATTTGGAAGTTCACTAAATGGATATGAAAATAGCTTTCTTGAATGGAAATCTAGAGGAAGAAATTTACATGGAATAACCTAAAGGCTTCATAGCCACGAGGTAAGAAAAGAAAATGTGTAAACTTGTAAAGTCCTTGTATGGGTTGAAACAAGCTCCAGAAAAATGGCACCAAAAGTTTGATCATGTCATGCTTGATGCTGGGTTCAAAATCAATGAATGTGAAAAATGTGTATATGTGAAGGACACATCAGATGGATATGCCATTATGTGTCTATATGTAGATGATATGCTCATTGTAGGAGTGATGACAAAATCATAACATCTATGAAGAACATGCTAAAAGCAAGATTTGACATGAAAGACATGGGCTTTGCAGATGTGATTCTGGGAGTTAAAATCACAGGAACCCAAAGTGGACAAAATTCTTGAGAAAATTCTTGAGAAGTTTAATGCAAATGACTCTAATGTAGCTAGAACTCCCATTGACACAAGTCAACATCTAGCTAAGAACAGAGGTGAACCTGTTAACCAGTTAGAACACTCAAGAATTATCGGCAGCTTGATGTATCTTATGAGCTGTACTAGACCAGACTTATCATATGCTGTAAGCAAGCTAAGTAGATACACGAGCAACCCAAGTTCAATTCATTGGAAATGTATGACTCAGTTTCTTCGGTACTTGAAGCTTGTGAAAAGTATATATATTTTGATAAAGGTTTTTCGTACAGATTCAATTTTAATTGGTTATTGCTAATACTAAACTACACACACAAAAGGCAAGTGTACCTGTCATGTGGTAATATAGTTATGGTAAGAACCAAGTATCAATCCGTGGACACACCAAGCGTACTCAACAACCTTAATGATTGACTATCGGATTAGATTTTTGTTTTGAGAAAATGATACTTGCATTGATGTAATTAAGATTTTTAGGGTTTAGAAACAATAATTAAAATAAAGTAAAATAGATTGAACTTTTGGATTTAAAACCAGGAATAACGGCTATCATCCTAATTAGATTACACTTATGTAATAGTGATGAATTGATAGTGTGATTAAAGATATTAATTAAAGTAATTATGTTAATTTTTATAAATGTGAGCTGGTGCAATTTCTCGTCTATCCGCTCCGTAGTTACAAGGACCTCATCAGGATGATTTCTGACATATGATTTCTGAAAACATAACTTAATGTTAAAATAGAGTTGATCAGGTTTCTTTCTAACATACCATTAATTTTAGAAAACTATAACAATTACTGTAGATTTCTCAAACTAATAAAAGGGAACCCATAAATGATCAGAAAGTTAAGGTGATATGATTTCTAATAACCATTTCTAGTTCATTAGCCATGGATTTATTATGAAGACCGGTTTCACGAATAAAAGTTAGTTCATACGTTTTCCAACCTTGTATGACATTCATAATTACAAATCATAATTTTATAAATTCCCATTCAAGTTTAGATGATACCCATCAAAAGTTTTCCCAAGATTATCATAACATTAACATAATATAAACCACACCATTAGTTCTTCACAAATTACATAAGTTTCATCTAATCAGGATGATAATAGGAGTTTAGCTCATAATGAGCTTGCACATAACAACAAGTAACATAGAAGATAGATATGGAATCATCAGTGAAATGGAACAATCAAACCGGTGATCCACAATGGATGATGTTTGGACAATCCCGAGCTTCTTCCAAGTGTTGTATGCACCTCCCGAGCCTCCAAATGATCTTCAAGTCTTGATTCCCAAGATAATTCAGCAGAGTAACTCTCCCACCAAAAGCTTTTCCAAATAATGAACTTAAGCCTCTATTTATAGGCTTTTTGGAGTGTTTAAACACGACCCCGTGCCTAAAAGGCACGGCCCCGTGCTAGTACAATGCTTACAAAAGTTGGTCGGGTCGTACATGCAGAAGGTGTCGGGCAATGCCCCGTGTTTGGGGTGGGGCACGGCCCCTTGACTCATGGGGCATGGCCCCGTGACAACTTTTGGGGGACAGTACTTTTTGTCCTGTCAGATGTCCAAACACGGGGGTGTGTTTTAGGCAAGTCATGGGGGCGTGCTTAATGAGGCACGACCCCATGCTTGGACTCCAAAGCTCGGATTTCTTCGATTTCTTGTCAAATATGATTCTTTTGTCCATCTTGCCCTTTTTAACACTTGAAAACACAATTTAAAAATTTTTAGTACATAATCATCATTTTAAGGGAGATATTTAGGAATAATTGATATGTTTTTGTTAGGAATTTTATGTATAATTTAGAGCACATTAAACATCCCCACACTTGAACTTTGCTTGTCCTCAAGCAAAATCACTTAAAATGACAATTCCACCAAAAACCAAATAAATCAAATAATAAATATGTCTTTCGGGAAATACGCAAGTAAACATTATTTTATCTAAATGTAAACATTTTAAGAATATGTAGAATGATATCCTAGCAAGCAATAGATTAGTTAGTAAAGATTATTATCATGTAAAAATCTACACTTCTCACAAGATGCACTCACACTCGGCTCAATATATGGAGTCATAATCAGGATTAAGTATGATTAATACGCTCAATTGCCTAGTATGAATACATGTGAAATCATATGCTTGTTAAGAGATCGAATCTACACCTACTTAGATATTTACTTGCATAAATCGTTAGGTCTTTGATGGGTTGTAATTTGGCTCGGGCTCGGGTATGGATTATTTGGAAAAAAGTGGCTAAATGCTAAAGATGACGATCTTGGCTTATTTTTCTAATATAAACTACAAGGAAAGCAGTGGAAGGCTCCCTATACAATACTTCAAGCTAGAAGGGATATGCTAACTTGAGGACTCGTTTAAGGTAAGATTGTCAAGACCGTACTTTGCTTTCAAAAACCTTACTTCGTCTTTCACCTGAAGATACACAAACTTTCCTTTCATAAGGATCGTTCGGCTTGAAGCCTAATAGCACCCAATCGGATCAGTTTCGTGTATTCGTATTGGGACTCGGTTTGGTTCTTTTTGCATTTTCCATTGTGGGACCAGTTTCCACAATTCGGGCATCTTTCATATCTTTTTGTCCGCCTCTTTATAGCGCTTTTTGAAATTCCACAAAATGGCGAAACTTGTTCCTTTTTTCACTATTTCTTTCTTGCGTCAAATGTGATGTTGAAAATTTGTTCATGAATTTCCGGGGGAAGTCCCGGTTTTGTGTGGTGAATGCAACAAAGTAAATTGAAATCAAAAGAATGCATTCCAGTTCTTTTAGGTCTGCCGGTAAAAGACCAAAATTTTCTTTTCTTTTCTTTTCTCTTTCTTCTTTTTTTTTATAAACAAAAAACGTGTCTTTAACGAAAAACGGATTTTGTTGAAGGCTTTTTGGTGAAGTGACTTGGTGGATCGGGTGATCAAGAAATAAAAACGTTTAAGCTCAACGGGGCTAACTAGGGTTGACGTTCGGGTAAGGAAAGTTAAAAGAAAAATGGTTGGGGCTTGAATGGTTAAGGTTTCCTAATGCCTAAGTCATTTTTATGCAACAAATACTAATTAAGGTCTTGAAATGTATACCCAAAGCAAGTTCTAATCACACGGGTGCAAAAGCTGTTTAAGGCTCAAAAATAAACTTACATACGGATGGAATTGGATAAAAGTGTTTTCATTTTATATGTTTAAATTTTTACTAAATCATTGCCTTTAAGGATATCACAACAAAAACACTTTTCAATTTTATTTGGATGTCATCTTTTTACTTATTTATTTCACGAAAACGTATATTTATGATTTAGTTTATCAAAAATTGTTTAAATTTTTGGTTTCTTGTCACAAAAATTAATGATTAAGTGGTTTTTCTAACATTTTTCAATTTGGACCTTTTTAGCAAAGTGTCAAATGTGTAAATTACCTATCCCCACACTTAAAATGCACATTGTCCCCAATGTGATTAATAAATTAAAACAGGGAAAGGTGATGAAATAACTCCCCTAAAAATAATGAATTTGACACTTGTGCTTGAAATCCTTAGTCGCCTTAATTTGTGAGAATTCTCGGGATCACCTGAAATAACATCAGTTTATTGAAAACATTAAAATCCTAAACACACGAAATAAAATAAAATGACATAAATTAAAAGATAGATTGGCACGAAACAGCCGTGCCCGGGCCCCGAATTGATACTATTTGCAAGGGTTTTGTGGCGGGATATCCCCCCCACTCGTGATACATCCGGTTCCTGATGTACGTGACATCGTTGCTCAGGTTATCCACACGGGAATGCAGATTTTCGACTCGAATGAATGCTTGTTGTACGTATTCAAATGATAGCCTTGCATGGTTGCTGGTGGTTTGGATTGCTTCATAAAGGTCTAACATACTCAGGAATTCACCAGCTTGTGAACTGGAAGCCCTGCTTCTTCATGCTGTGCCGGCATATCGAGGTCCATGATGATTTCTTCGGGATCTTCCGGATCCCAGATTTGTCCCTTTCTGTCCATAAACCTCGGCTGTCCATTTGGTAGGTTTGTTATCATGTACATACTCGTGCAAATGCTCAAATCCAACAGTCCTGGCATCACTCCTTCAGTTCCCTCCGTGTTACACCTATAGTTCTCGTATAGGTTTAGAATCCAGCTTCCTCCAAACATGGGTGTTGAGCACCTGCAGTTGCATTTCTAGAAAACAGATTACAAAATAAATACCCAATATTACATGGCAATTGATTCACCATACATTATAAAATGAATAAGTCCCTCAAACTAACAACTCCCTCACTTTGACCACGAGCTGTTATCGAATGGCTAAGTAACCGATGTACGTAACTCGAGTTGGTTTTACTCGAGTTGACTGCTTTTGGTTTTACTCAAGTTGAACACCCCTGTTCCAATTTTCTCCCAAAATGCTTTTCTCACGGCACCACTTTCCGCGTCCTTACTTTCCTCGTCTGGAAAGGTATGGTATACTGACATTCCTGATATTGCTTCCTCCTCCATTTCTTTTTCTATATAGATACCAAGATAGACACCGAACAAAGCGACGGATGTTTTTTGCCAACATCCCCCAAGTCTGAATGAAACTGCTTGATCATCCCACGGGTTAAAGTCTTTCATGCTAAATCTAAAACATGCCAAAAATTCAAGAGTCAGTTCATAAACAGAAGGTTTGTTTTGTGAAAACAGACGTTTCCATTGAACACTCAATAAATTATTATATCTTTCGAGCTGTCCGACGGCCTCCAAGGTTTCTTCATCTACTTGTAGATGTGATTTTTTGGCCCTTTGTAACAGTCTTTGCAGCCTGTCACGACGCCATCTTTCGTGGCTTCCTCCAAATTGTAAATAGGGATGATTCATGATCCTGAAATTTTAAATAAATAAGTAAAACTATACAAAACAAATTTCTAGAATAGTTTCATTATGTTAGTGATAAACATGGGTTTCATGAGACATAACACATATTTGTTCAACTTCTGTTTAAAAACAGTTAAAAGTTTGACATTCAAGAAAAACTGTTGAACATGGGGGTGCATCTCATGAAACATGGGGTGCGGTTAACATTTTGAGATATGAAATTTTAACTCGAGCACGCGTGGTTTTGTTTGTAAACCTTTGATTAAGCATTGATTTAACGTTTTCTTTCTTGAAAACACAAAGATTACACATGTATCATTTTAATCACTTGTTAATAATTCAAGGTACTCAAAATATATATAGTGTTTAACACCACTTGTTGACAATTAAACTCTTATAACTTGAATGTGCTTAACAATGATTCAACCACGAATTATGAAGATAGTCATGTTAACAATGAAAGGAAAAACATAAACAACAATAATCTAACTAAACATAAAAATTAACAAACTAATTAACTACAAAGATAAACATGAACAAGAAAGCTTAAAGTATTCATCATTCCATATAACATTAATTACAAGGTTTTACATATAATGGCTAGGATTTAGGTTGTTTAGAGACCTAATCACCTAACGACATGTAAATAACCATCATTATAACTAGGAATTAACAATACTAACCTCTTGGACAATCTAACTTGAAAGGAAGTGGAAGAATACTTGAAAATAACAAAGGAAAATGAAAAAGGTGATGAAAATAGAAGTGAATGTGGAAGATAACTGGTATGCCTTCGGTTTTTAACATGTGGAATAGATAGGGAACAAGAAAAATTGTTGAAACAAGTCAGATGGTGTCATGGTATGTCGGTCACGGGGGCGTGCCTCCATAGGCATGGAGACGTGCCTCCCCTTTATCGCCCGGTTTCAGTTTTTTGTTGTTCCGTTTTTCTGCGTTACGCGTTATGTAATTTACCCGGTTAAGTTTTATCACTCCCAAATCACCAAAAAAGTTAGGAAAATAGTCCTAAAGTTAGTTTAAAGCATGCCAAATGACAATTACATTTCCTAAGGTCCTACGGTTACATGATACGTTACAACCCGAGAGTTTAAAATTGCAAAACTAGACTCCTTAACGCGCATCAGCGCACATAACACATCGCGAAATACTTCTAAAAGAAGCCTGCACACATTTTGTATGGAAGGTTCGGGATGGGATAGTGTGAAGTGCGGATACTTAATTCCGCAAGCTGACGGTTGACGGAAACGAGTTCCTCGCCCATTTCTTGAACTTTTTGGATGAGTTCAGCTAGGCGTTGGGATGCGATCAGGTTCATCTCAGTCAATTGCTTGATTAGTTCATGTAACTTGAAGAACTATTCTGCGTTGTTGGCTCTCGCGTTTCAGAACGCGGTTTCTTCGCAAGATTCCAGCTTGAACTTCCGTGCTTTGATTCCTTCATATTTTTTTGACGTTTTTAAGCAGGAATGGATGTGATGAAAGCTTGGAACAAGTGTGGTATCTATATGAAGATCAGGAAAGTTTATCACGAGGGCATGCTTGAACAGGCACGGCCCCGTGTTTGTCAAAATTCGTCTTAAATTCGACCTGCAGCGTTCTAGAGTCATCAGCGGAGATCGTGGAAAATTTTTGTCAGAGGCACGGGGGCGTGCTTCATGGGGCACGACCCCGTGTTTGTGCTTGTGAGGTCCTAGAAAAAGTTAAAAATCAAAGAAAAACTTATGTACAGATGCCGCATTTAAGTTTCGGGTCTTTGGCACGACCCTTCCCCACACTTAGTCTTCGTAGGGGCGGAGGTGTAATTCCTCTGAGAAAATCTTGGTTGGTCCATCACTATATGGTTTCAAACGATGACCATTTACCTTGAAACTTAAACCGTCGTGGTTGTTGATTTCGATGGCACCGTTTGAAAAAATGTTTTTAATCGTATAAGGTTCGGACCAACATGACTTAAGCTTTCCAGAAAACAGACGTAAACGAGAGTTATACAGTAAGACAAGTTCTCCCACATGAAATCGTTTAGTGTTCTTTAATCGAGAGTCGTGGAACTTCCTTGTCTTTTCCTTGTAAACCCTAGCATTTTCGTATGCTTGTTCTCTCAGTTCTTCCAGTTCTTCCTTGTCTTTTCCTTGTAGAAATTGATTTTTTCCTGCAATGTTTTGATCTAGGTTTGCTGTTTTAAGTGCCCAATAGGCTTTGCGTTCTAGTTTCATTGGTAGATGACACGACTTCCCATAAACTGATTTGAACGGTGTGGTGCCAATGGGTGTCTTATAGGCTGTCCTAAAAGCCCATAATGCATCATCTAGCTTGGTAGACCAATCCTTGTGATTTTGACCTATGGTTTTCTCGAGGATCCGTTTGATGCCTCGGTTAGTGACTTTAGCTTGCCCATTCGCTTGTGGATGATAAGCAGTTGTAAAGCGATGGTGCACTCCATAACTAGCCATTGCTCTTTCGAGCTGGTTGTACACAAATGCGTTCCTCGGTCACTAATTAAAGCCTTGGGGGGTACCGAAACGAGAGAATAGTTTCTTAAGGAATCTGACAATGTTTCTTACATCATTGGTAGGTAGGGCTTGAGCTTCGACCCATTTTGAGACATAATCGACTGCTACCAAGATGTAACGATTGCCAAAGGACACTGGGAATGGCCCCATGAAATCAATACCCTATATATCAAATACCTCATATACTTGAATGGGTCTCTGGGGCATCTCATCCCATTTTAAGATATTGGTTGCTCTTTGAGATGCATCACAGGTGCGTACCATGTTGTGAGCATCCTTGAAGATCGTGGGCCAGTAAAATCTAGAGTCAATGACTTTCTTGGCTGTTAGGGTTGCTCCATGGTGTCCTCTTGTGGGTCCTTCATGACAGTGTCTTAGAACTTGTTCCGCTTCACTTCCGTCCGCGCATCTTCGGATCAGTTGGTCTGCATCGATTCTGAATAGATACGAATCTTCCTAATAGTAATGCTTAATCTCAGCAAAGAATTTCTTCTTTTGCTGGTAAGTCATTCCTTTGCGAAGGATTCCGCTTGCCAAGTAATTCACAAAATCGACCAACCAAGGATTTTCATCGATTGAGGATTGGATGCGCATAAGGAATTCGTGAGAAAAATTATCATTTATTTTGGATTCCTCAGTTTGTGAATGTCTTGAATCTTCAAGACGCGAGAGATAATCTGCCACCAGATTTTCTGCTCCTTTCTTACCGTGAATTTCAATGTCAAATTCTTAAAGCAATAGTATCCAACGAATCAGTCTTGGCTTTGCATCTTTTTTATTGAATAGATAACGAAGGGTTGCATGATCGATGAAACGATTGTTTTTGAAAGGATTAGATACAAGTGGAATTTGTCACATGCGAAAACTACGGCAAAAAGCTCTTTCTCGGTGGTGGTGTAGTTTTCTTGTGCATCGTTTAGGGTTTTGCTCGCATAGTGAATTGGGTGGAATTGCTTGTCTTTCCATTGGCCTAACACGGCTCCTAGCGCGAAATCACTTGCGTCGCACCTGAGTTCAAATGGTAGAGTCCAATCAAGGGAAACCATGATCGGAGCTATTACCAGTCTCTCCTTAAGCAAATTGAATGCACTAATGCATTAGTCTGAAAATACGAATTGTGCGTCTTTCTCAAGAAGTTGAGTCATTGGTCATGTGATTTTTGAGAAATCATTGATGAAACGACGATAGAATCCTGCATGACCTTGGAAGGTTCTGATTTCTTTCACGGTTGTGGGATGTGGAAGTTTGGAAATAGTGTCGACTATGGCTTGACTGACCTCAAGCCCTACTCGAGAGATCTTATGTCCTAACACTATTCCTTCAGTAACCATGAAGTGGCACTTTTCCTAATTCAAAACAAGGTTAGAATCTTGACATCTAACCAACATCTTTTCCAGATTTTCAAGACATTGTTCAAATGTTCCCAAAGATGGAGAAGTCATCCATGAAAACTTTCATTGAATGTTCGATCATGTCGTGAAAGATTGCTACCATGTATCTTTGAAATGTAGCAGGGGCATTACACAATCCAAAGGCATTCGCCGATAAGCAAATGTGCCATATGGATAGGTGAATGTCGTTTTCTCTTGATCTTCGGGAGCAATAGGAATTTGGAAATATCCTGAAAAACCATCGAGGAAACAATAGAACATTTTTCCAGATAATCTCTCAAGCATTTGGTCGATGAAACGCAGAGGGAAGTCATCTTTCCTTGTGGCATCATTGAGTCTGTGATAGTCGATGCAAACTCTCCATCCTGTAACCGTACGAGTTGAAATAAGCTCATTCTTCTCATTAGTTACAACAGTCATTCCTCCTTTCTTTGGAACAATTTGGACGTGACTGACCCAAGGCGAATCAGAAATAGGGTAAATCAAACCGGCATCTAGCAGTTTGATTACTTCTTTTTTCACAACCTCTTGCATGCTTGGATTTAAACGTCTTTGAGGTTGAATGAAGGATTTGAAGTTCTCCTCCTTCACTATTTTTTGTGTGCAAAAGGATGGATTGATTCCCTTGATGTCTATGATTTTCCACGCAATTACTCGTTTATGTGCCTCAAGCACATTGAGCAACTTGTTCTTCTCATCATTTGATAAGGCGGATGAGATTATTACAGGAAGTTGAGATGTGTTTTCAAGAAATGCGTATTCAAGATGAGATGGAAGTTTCTTGAGCTCTAAAACTGGAAGATCTTTGATAGAAGGTTTGGCTTTAGGTTCTAGTTCTTGTTCGATGATCTCAAATGCTTCTTGATGAGATAATGTTTCATCAACTTCTAGTTCTGAAATGATTTGATTCTCACTGATGGGTTCGAAGGTTTAGACATCTATTAATTAAGTGTTGCAAGCTTCATATTCAAGAGATTCCCTTAAATGACAGCTTATGATCGAATCACAAAATGTAATAGAGTGAGTCATCATTGTAACCTTTCGTGTTTTCATTAAATAAAAGTTAACTTTGTTATGCATTTGTAAGGACCATTTATGTTATTTATGAAATTATGTGGGCCATTTATGTTTGATTTCTTGTTAATTTACAAGTTATTAAATTGTTATATAAATAATAATAATAATAATATAATAATAATAATAATAATATAATAATAATAATAATAATAATAATATGTTTATAATAACAACAACAACAACAAAATAATAATAATAATAATAATATAATAAAATAATAATAATAATAATAATAATGATAATAATAATAATACTTGTAATTATAACTTTTGTTTATTATTATAAGTTCTACCCTAAATGATAATAATTAAAAAATAATAATAAAAATATAAATAATTTATAAAAGTTAAGTAAGTTAATATATATATATATATATATATATATATATATATATATATATATATATATATATATAAAACTTTAGATAAGTTTAAGGGGCCTTAATGTCAATTTGAAAACTTAAAATGAAAGTTTTATCATAAAATAACAAGAATTCAAAGTTGAGGGACCAATTATGAAAAATACTAAAACCCAAACCCCCTTCCCTCTTTCCCTGTAAATCCGGCGGCCAACTCCGGCCACCCCTCGGCCGACTCTCCGGCGAGGCCAAAACCCCTGAAATCCTTCGTATTTCGACACCAAACTATCCCAATCGGTTCGTGTGCATGATTCGAAACCGTTGTAGAACCTTAATCGCGTTTAAACAAAGGTTATGAACTCGAATGACCCGAGTAACCATCGCCATTATCAATCGAGCCGTTCGGCATTCAAGACTCAATAATAATCCAATTAATTAAACTTGAACAATCGTTTAACTATCCCTAATCTATCACCACTTGCAATTTCATCTGAGAAACACACAAATCCCGCATTCGATCCCCACTTCCATCGTGACCTGCAACCAAGAGATCATCACCATCCGGGCATTCTGAACCTCAATTGATCGAGGGCTTAAAATCAAGAACATCATCTGAAGCTTCACCCGAAGTTAATTTGGTTATCATCACCAATTGCACGTTAAACAGAATCAAGCTTCGGTCGCGGCCTGTTCGTCGTCTGTCTCCTCATCAGTTCGACTTCAAACGGGTAATTAAACCCATCTACATACTCGATTTTACATGGGGAACAAAAGCCCATGATCATAAGCGTTAATAATAACGAATTGATCTTCAATTTGGTTCAAATCGTTCTAGGGTTCATATGGTTTGGAGGTTTCTTTGTAATTGTGTTTTTTAAAACTTAAGAACCATCTCTTAACAAGGCTTCGGCCCTAGCCTAATGGTAAACCACACTCATGTCCACCTAGAGGTCCCGGGTTTGAACCCGGGCAACCTCAAACATTTTTTTAGGGCTTTTCAGCCTTTAAAAAAATTATAGAAAATTTCTAAAAATTTTATAAATCAGTTTTGTAAACTTTATTTATTTTAAAGTCATCTAAATATTTTTTGTAAATTTATTACTTTAAATACTTTAATATTTTTATAAAATATTTTTTAACAAATGTTATACTTAGTTTATTTTTATAAAAATAAACTTTAAATAATAGTTTAAATCACTAAATTATTATTGATCAACACGTTACCTTTAATAATAGTTTAATCATGATAATTATAAAATTTATTTACATTTTATAATTAAACTTTACAAATCATTATAAATGATTTTATTTTCTCTCCATATTGAATTACCAAGGTGGTATATTTCTTTTTATATGATTAAAACATATTTTATTTATTTATTTAACAACCCCAAATTCCTATTGAAACTCTAGTACACGTTTAATTATTAATATTACCTTTAAACTTAACATTGAAATTTATATACGTTAGGTATCTTGTAAAAGGAATCGTTGGAGCATCGTTTATTTCTTGTTGTCATCTTATATATATAACATGTGAGTTTTCATGCCCCTCTTTTACTTTATTTCACATCTTTTGGGATGAAACATGTTAACTTTATAAACTTGCACTTGTAAACATCTTGGTACTTGTAAATGCACATGCAATTCATCTTTACTTTTTTTCATGGTTATTTGTAATATTGTGAGTCTTATATGATGGACATTATATGTTGACAATCATTAACTATTGCTAGCGTGACGACGTCATAGATCTATGGGCCTGACAAGCCTATTTGGTGCTAAAGCCGAGGTTATTGCAAACTCCTGATGACGTATGCTTGTTCATCATGGGAACCAAGTACACTTAGCTAATCGTTATAACTTGTAAATGATATTCTTGGTCAAGGTTTGATTGTAGCAATATGTTATCTATAAACTTGCTTTACTTGTAACCATTGACATGAATTGCTACTTGTAAACTTTTATATATATATGTATGCTTAACCCATGGAAACTCACCAACTTTCAAAGTTGACCTTTATTTTTAACATGTTTCAGGAAATGCACAAGGTTGATGATTATCTTTTGAAGCATGCTTACACTTATGATTTGGACCTAGGAAAAATAAATAAAATATCTTGAAACTTGGAAGTTGAACTTTGTTTACTTTATTTCGTTGAGACATTTGGTTGAAATGATTATTTCAACTTATGAATAATTATATTTACAATTTATGGTAGTGTTATGTGGCTGTGAACAATCTTAACCCTCACATCTCGACATTTTCACCGTTAAGGTTGGGGTGTGACAATCATGGTGTTGAGGATGTTTCATGGATTGTCCTATGTCAAATGTCACTTCCTCCTCATCTACTCGAAGTGTAAGTTTGCCGGTGCACCCGTCAATGAGAGCTCGAGCAGTTGTTAAGAAAGGTCGACCAAGGATAAGAGGAACATTCTTATCCTCATCCATGTCAAGGATCACAAAATCAACGGGAAATACAAATTTGTCGATTTTAACTAAAAGGTTTTCAACGATGCCCCTCGGATATTTAACAGAACGGTCAGCTATCTGGATGCTCATACGGGTAGGTCTATGTTCACCTAAGTTTAACTTTTTAAAAACCGCATAAGGCAAAAGGTTAATGCTAGCACCTAAATTAGCTAACGCATTACTAACAGAAAGATTTCCTATTAGGCAAGGTATGGTGAAGCTTCCTGGATCAGTCATCTTTTGAGGTGGTTTGTTTTGAAGAACTGCAGAGCATTCCTCATTTAAAATTACATGTGATAACTCTTCTAGTTTCTTTTTGTTTGACAACACACCCTTTAAAAACTTAGCATAATTTGGCATTTGGGCCAAGGCTTCCACCAAGGGCAGATTGATGTGGATTGCTTGAACAACCCTAGGAATTTGCCATATTATGCCTCCATTCATTATTGTCTCAAACGACCTGGATATGGAGGTGGTAGAATAGGGTGGTAGTGGTACGTATTTCTTGGCTGGTTCTTCAGCTGCAACAGGTTGCTTTTGCTTATCACTTGCATTACTTGGAGTTTTGGTTTCTGGTTCTTCAAGGATTGGTTGTAATGCAAGTGCATCACGTTGAGTGGTTTTGCCACTCCTTGTGATGATGGCTTTCACTTGAGCATTAGGGTTTGTCATAGTGTTACTAGGCAAAGCACCTTGGGGTCTTTCAGATAGTTGTTATGCTATCTGACCTACTTGGTGTTCAATGGTTTGCAATGATGCTTTGTTGCTTTTGATGTCAGCCTCGTTTCTTTGGAACCTCTCCTCATTTCTTCGATAAGATTTCCGGATGTATTCATCTGTGGCTTGTGTAGTTATCAACAATTGCTGCAATAAGTCTTCCATTGATGATGCTCCACGGACTTGGTTACTACTGCTTGGACCTTGGTATGATGGTTTCTGTTGTTGGTAAGGTGGCCTTCAGGTGAATGCAGATGATGATTGGTTGTTACCAGCTTCTCTGTAATTCGAGTTGCTCCTCCAATTTAAGTTGTTATATGAGTTTTTTGGGCCTCCTACGTAATCAACATCTTCAACCATCATAATGCCTTGTGGGCATTTGTTGGTCTTGAGTGAATTTCCGCATGTGTTCCATCGTGTTGGGGTTTTCTTCAGTTCGGCTTGCAATTGTTCGAATCATTTGGTTAGGGCTTCTAACTAGGCTGTAGTTAGTGTTTCAGAGTCTACTTGATGAATGCCTTTAGAACTAGGTTTGTTTCTTAAAGGATTATAAGCAAAGCTCTTCTTAGCTGCTCTTTCTAGGGCTTGGTATGCCTTGGTTGGCTTGACACTTCCGAAATCTCCTCCCGCACTTTGATCAACAGCTTGTTTGTGTGCTCCGCCAATTGCATCGTAAAAGGTTTGACACTAAAGCCACAGATCAAGTTCGTGAAGTGGGCATCTCCGAAGGAGACCTTTGTATCTCTCCCATGCTACGTGTAAGGATTCATCATCGTCTTGGCAGAAGCTTGTGATGCTGCTTCTCAGTTTGGCAGTGCGATTGGGTGGAAAGTATTTCAAAAGGAAACTGGTGCTATTGCGGCTACGCCTCTCGCTTTGTCAGGTATACTACGAAGAATGGCATGGATCGGTAGGAAATACCATTCCGGTACAATATGAGGCGGGGTGGACATCGGATTAGCAGGTATATAATTGTCGGGATGCCCCAAAATAGTAGGAGCATAAAAAATAAAATGGAAGAAAAGATAGCAAAAGCTACCCAACCTACTAGATCCTTTACATAAAAATAAGGGTAAGAAGCAATTTTATCCATCTCTGAATGCACACCCAATGGATTATTTGATCCATATTGATGCAATGCGGCCAGATGAAGAAGATTGGCGCCTACTAAAAGGAAGGGGAGTAAATGGTGAAGTCTAAAAAAATGATTTAAGGTGGCATTGTCCACGGAGAAACCACCCCAAAGCCAAGTCACTATGGTATCTCCTACTACAGGTATAGCGCTAGCTAAGCTTGTAATTACTGTAGCCCCCCAAAAGCTCATCTGACCCCAAGGTGGTACGTATCCTATAAAATCTGTCACAATCATTAATAGTAAGATTACAACTCTGATACACCAAACAAATTCCCTAGGACTGCTGTAACTCGCATGATATAGACCACGAAAAAGCCGTGTAGTGATGGAACTAGGCGGAAGCGAATCGATCCGGTCAATGGATCGGCCTCAAAGTGAAAATGGAAAAAGTTTTAGTCTAATGGCGTCGTCTAAACAGTTGTTGATTTTGAAAGTTGCACAGATACGAAGGAATTGTGAGATGTGAGCGTTAGGATCTTCATCTTGCAATCCGTGGAACTGAACAGAGTTTTCTACAAGTTAGATAATGCTAGACTTAATCTTGGAATTGTTGGCTGCTATTGCTGGTTGGACAACACTAGACTCGTAACCATCGATTGACGGTGTGGCATAGTGTGTCATCTTCATTTCCTCGTCTTGGTTAGCCATGTCTTCTTCGGATGGTGTACCTTCCAAAACGTCTTCTTCGATAATCATTGTTGTTTGTCGAGGTCTTTCGTGTAACCTTTGACGAAAAAGTCGTTCGGGTTCCGAAAGAGGTGAGACAAGTTCAGGACTAGACGGGTCGAACATACACTAACTTAAAGAAGCATAAACTTACTATGACTTAGAATGAATTAGGAAAATGTAACTTAACTAACTAACTAATAAAAATAAAATAAAATTGAACAAAAATATATAAGCAGGATATAGACAAGATAGTCAAAAATCTAGATTGTCTTTCAAAACTGCCGTGTGTCCCTAGCAACGGCGCCAAAAACTTGATGCGTGTGAAAAGTATATATATTTTGATAAAGGTTTTTCACACAAATTCAGTTTTAATTGGTTATTACTAATACTAAACTATACACACAAAAGGCAAGTGTACCAGTCGTGTGGTAATATAGTGATGGTAAGAACCGTGTATCAATCCATGGACACACCGAGCCTACTCAACAACCTTAATGATTGACTATTGGATTAGATTTTTTTTTTGAGAAAATGATAAATTGCATTGATGTAATTAAGATTTTTAGGGTTTAGAAACAATAATCAAAATAAAGTAAAAATAAGATCGAAACTTTTGGATTTAAAACCAGGGAATAACGGCTATCATCCTAATTAGATTACACTTATGAACTGTGATGAATTGGTAGTGTGACTAAAGATATTGATTAAAGTAATTATGTTAATGTTTAAAAATGTGAGATGGCGCGATTTCTCTTCTATCCGCTCTATAATGACTAGGACCTCATCAAGATGATTACTGAATAAATCAAAGCCACTAGTAATGTAGGTAAATCTCCTGTGACCTTTTGACATATGATTTCTGAAAACATAACTTAATGTTAAAAAAAGAGTTGATCAGGTTCCTTTTTAACATACTATTAATTTTAGAAAACCATAACAATTATTATAGATTTCTCAGACTAATAAAAGGGAACCCATAAATGATCAGAAAATTAAGGTGATATGATTTCTAATAATCATTTCTTGTTCATTAGCCATGGATTTATTATAAAGACCGGTTTCACGAATAAAAGTTAGTTCATACGTTTTTTAACCTTGTATGACATTCAAAATTACAAGTTATAAGTTTATAACTTCCCATTCAAATGTAGATGCTACCCATTAAAAGTTTTCCCAAGATTACCATAACATTAACATAAGATAAATCATAACATTAGTTCATCACAAATTACATAAGTTTCATCCAATCAGGATGATAATAGGAGTTTAGCTCATAATGAGCTTGCACATAACAACGAGTAACATAGAAGATAGATATGGAATCATCGGTGAAATGGAACAATCAAACCGGTGATCCACAATGGATGATGTTTGGACAATCCCGAGCTTCTTCCAAGTGTTGTATGCACCTCCCGAGCCTCCAAATGATCTTTAAGTCTTGATTCCCGAGAGAATTTAGTAGAGTAACTCTCCCACCAAAAGCTTTTCCAAATGATGAACTTAAGCCTCTATTTATAGGCTTTCTGGAGTGTTTAAGCACGGCCCCGTGCCTAAAAGTCACGGCCCGTGCTAGTACAATGCTTACGAAATTTGGTTGGGTCGTACGTGCAGAAGGTGTCGGGCACGGCCCCGTGTTAAATGGGGCACGACCCCGTGTTTGGGGTGGGGCACGGCCCCGTGACAACTTTTAGGGGACAGTACTTTTTGTTCTGTCAGATGTCCAAATACGGAGGTGTGCCAATTTAAGCAGGGGGTGTGTTTTAGGCAAGTCATGGGGGCGTGCTTAGTGAGGCACGACCCCATGCTTGGACTCCAAAGCTCGGATTTCTTCAATTTCTTATCAAATATGCTTCTTTTATCCATTTTGCCCTTTTTAACACCTGAAAACACAATTTAACAATTTTAAGTACATAATCATCCTTTTAAGGGAGATATTAAGGAATAATTGATGTGCTTTTTATAGGAATTTTATGTATAATTTAGAGTACATCAGTACTTAAGATACACTCGGGAATACGGGCTGCATTATAATAGATGTCCAGCAGTTATTGAAGGACACTGTGATGAAAATTGGATATCTGACATGAATGATTCTAGAGCAAAAAATGGGCATGTATTCATACTTGGAGGTGCAGATATATCGTGGAAATCGTCAAAACAAACGGTTATTGCTAGATCCACGATGGAATCGGAATTCATCGCTTTAGATAAAGCGGGTGAAGAGGCAGAAAGGTTACGTCAATTTGTTGAGGATATACCAAGATGGCCTAAGCCGGCATCAGCCATTTGTATACAATATGATAGCCAATCAACAATTGGCAGAGCTCATAGCACAATGTATAATGGTAAGAACAGACATATTAGACGTAGACATAATACGATACGACAACTAATCTCTACAGTAATTATCACTGTTGACTACGTGAAGTCAAAGGATAATATCATGGATCCGCTAACAAAAGGCCTAAGTAGAGAGTTAGTTCATAAGTCATCAATGGGAATGGGACTGAAGCCCTTAAAAAATTAAAGTTCGTATGAAGGAAACCTAATTCAATAGACTAGAGATCTCAAGAATTGAGCTCAATAAGGAAAACTAATCGTATGAATTAGTGAGGTTACTATGGGGAGATAACCCTACAAATTTAACAAAAAGGGAGTTCATTACAAAGTTTAGTAAACTTCTTAGTCCATTCCTAAAAATGATAAGTGCAAGGCTAAGCCTATGGCCTTTAATGATTCAACTAATGTAATCATACATAGTGAATCACTTATGTGAGAAAGAAGTGGGGTCGCTTCGAAGGGTATTGCTTGGGCAAAATACTTAATGGCTCTCGTAGAACCAGGCATATGTTCATGACTATAACGAACATAACTATGAGGACTTAGCATTATCAGGGAGAGTCATGTGTGAAACATATTGTCGCCTACACAAACGGCAGACGAGTTCAAATACATTACCGTCCACTCAGAGCTTGTAGACTAAGTACGTTTCATGAGTGAATGTTCAAAGGGTAACACCTACCTATTGTATGCAAGATTCAACTGTTGAAATTTAATCAGAATGTTGATGTTTTTGAGATCGACCTCCATTCATGTGGGGGATTGTTGGTGTAAAGATTGAATGAGATGTCAAAATCTTAAAGTTGTGTGATCTTGATGGGATGTCGTAACACCTACCTCTAGCATCTACCCGCGTGCAGGGGGGGTGCAGAAAATGGGTTTCTGGGTTGGAAATTTATTGAACTAATGCGTCGCCCGCGCGACATGTGGACACGAATGCAGCTTCGAAAACCCGGGTTCGCGAGAGGTCCTTTTTTACTACTGAAACCGTTTTTGAACAACATAGAATTTATGGACGGTTACATAAGGCGTTTCAAATGCCTTATCATTATTATTTAGAAACCGTTTTACTAATGATGATTATTACTGCCTATTAATGACAATAATGATATACCGTTCTTTGTATGAAATGTATTCGGTTACAATTCTATTGTTTTCGTGTTTATATATAAGCACATCACAGAGGTCACGATACAACAAAAAACACAACAGCACAAACTCGATAGCTTCATGAACTTCCCCCTATCTTTCAGGCAAGTGTGAAATCCGGTAGTACGTTGCTTTAAACTAGTGTACCCTAGGAACAGACGACGAATCTGTTTAAGGAAATTGTGTTAAAAACAAGCCCGGTTCTCCTCATCTTGTTTTTGTTTCTTTTCTTTGTTTTGTAGGATTACTTCCTGCAGCCTATCAAAATTTTCTTTATTGATGTTACATTTAATCTTCTATTGTGTTTGGTTCCATAATCCGTTTATGTACTTTTTCTAACAAAAGGTTCTCCTGTCTTACAAGGGGTTGAGAAATGTTCTTTGATACTATTTCTCAAATGGCCTCGTCCCCCCACATTACTTGCACTTTAACCATGTTTGAGTAATGATGACATATTGTACACCCATGATTAGATAACAAATATCTACATCTTTGTGTTATTAAAGTCATCAATGTATGGTTCTCTACCTAGAGTACACTTGCGTAAAAAAGCTTTCGAGGTAATTAAAATAATAATAGTATAATCATAATGTAAGTTTACAGGAACATGAACTTGAACCTTAAGTTCCTGTAACAAGTTTATCAACAACATTAGTTTATAAGTAGCTGAGCAAATTGCTTTGTACTCAGCTTTAACAGAGGACTGGGAGACAATACTCTGTTTTTTGCCATTCCATGACACCAAACTTTTCCCCAAAAATAATACAAAACCCGGTTACAAAGTGTCTTGAGGAAAGATATTTTCCCCAATTAAAGTCAGTGTAAACATACAAATCAAATGCAAAAGACTTCTCTATCAAAATTCCTTTACAGGGCGCTTTCTTTAATTACAGAAAAAGATGGAGAGCAATTTCAAGGTGACACTCAAATGGTTTGTGCATTGATTGACTTAAGAACTAAATAGTATATGAAATATTTGACTGAGTATGAGATAAGTAAATTAGTTTGCCAATTAATTCTGAAAACTAGTTACATCAGTTTAGGAATCCTTCATTTTTACAGTTTGCCATAACCATATAATTTCGTTCAATAGGAGGGCTAATATGCTTACACCCAGTATGACCAAATTCAGCTAGTACCTCAATGCAATATTTTCATTAGGATAGACGAAGATTGTTTCTGGTTCTAATGATTTCTTTGCCAAGAAAATACTTTAAATCGTCTAGGTCTTTAATGAGAAACTATTTTCTTAATACTTTATTTTTCTCATCTCATGCTCATTATTTCTAGTTACAACTCCACATACATAAGTAGAAAAATAAGAACATCATTAGAAGACTTCACAAACAAGGAATAATTACACTTGCTTTGAACAAAACCAAACTCAACTTAAATACTAACAAGCTTAGCATTTCACATTGGTGGAGCTTATTTTAAACAATATATGGATTTTTTTAATTTACACACTTTGGTCACATTTTCCAAGAAATATCCTTTTGGAGTTTCATATAAACTTTCTCATTCAAATTTACATATAAAAATGTATTTTTGATGTCAAGTTGGTAAAGAGGCAAACTATTTTGAACAAGAAGACTTAAGACACAACGAATTGTTACCATCTTAACTATATATGAAAAAGTTTCATCAAAGTCAAGGTCTTCACCTTGACTCTACCCTTTGAAAATTAGTCTTATATATTTTTTTGGTAGACCCATTTACATCCTATGGGTTTTCTTCCTACAAGTTGGTCATCTAAGTCCTAAGTGTTGTTCTTATTAAGGCATTTTTTCAATTTACATAAAGGATTACTTTTTTAAAAGAAGCAGGTTTAAAGCTTTTGTAAAGACTAGTGACAAGGCAAAGATTTTTAGAATCTATTTTAGAGTAGTTGTCAACTTTTTCTAAACCACATTTAACTTTTCTTTCGATGATAAAATCTTCTTGTTTTTTTGGGATGGACGAATTCCTAGAGGATCTTCTAGAGTACTGGAGTTAGTGTTATCCTTAGAAGAGCTCATAACATTCCTATTACTATCACTATCAGCCATCTGAGAACCGCCAATAGGAGGTTGCGACTGTTGAAGATTAGCCATGCCTGCAAAACTTGAGCAGTTATTAGGTTGTTGGTTAGTGGTATCAAGATCAACTATAACCCTCACCTCAACATCGAGATTTCCACTTTCAGCAAATTTAGTGCTTTGGATGTCATATAGGTCGTAAAAGTTTTGTGAATTAATTTCTTTTACAAAAGTAGATTTTTCATACTGACATTACTATTGATAGGGAAATATTGACTCATATTTACATCTCTTGAAAAATTCATTCTGTTTTTATCCAAACTACAAAGTTTGTATCCTTTTTTCTAATATGAATATCTCATAAAGACATATATTTTAGTATTACTACATTTATTTAAATTGAGTAAAATAGTAGCAAAGCAAAGACACCCAAAGTTTCTTAAGAGGTCAAAGAGGGTTTAAACTTAAAACATCATTTCATATGGGGATTTGACATTTAGAACATACAAAGGGGTTCTGTTAATAATAAGATAGGTATCAGTTAGGACAGTTCAGACCAGAAATGCAAAGGAAGACCAAATTGGAACAGAAGAGATCGAGCAAATTAGGTGATGATGTTTTCTTTTAACAATACCATTTTGTAGAGCGGTCTAGGACGAAGGAACTCATTTTTACTAAAAAAGCTTTCCATTTGACTATTCATGAATTTATTCTCATTGTCACTACGTATTAGGGGTATGCAAGAAACTGAAATAATCAAACCGTAACCGAACCGAAAAAACCGAAATCAATAAGAAAAATATGGTTTGGTTTGAAATGTTTTTAAAAATCGATTTTCTTGGTTTGGCTTCGGTTTGGCTTGTAACAAAAACCTAACCGCAACCATACAATCGAACTTGTATATTTAAAGATGTATTCAAACATTTATAAACATGATTAGCCTATTACTTACTTATTTAATTAATCACAACACAAATCAAACCATGAATGTGATGACCCAATCAGAACAAGAACTGAACAAGACATAAGGATAGTCAATAAGATGAAATTCTAGAAACAAAAGAACTTCAGAGAGAACCGGAGAGAGCATGTGAAAAAGTGATTGGGTGTTAACCCTAAAACAGACAACCATACGCATATAAACAACCCAAGCAGCACTTCGGACTATCCACAACCACATGACCCGTGTGTTTATTAGAGACAAAGCGTGTCCTCTTCGGACCAGAAGCAACACGAGCATACTTGGACCCGAAGCTCAGCCCATCAACGCAACAGCAGCATCGATCCCAAATAAGAATAGCCCAAACACATGCAATAAAAGAATATAAAAACATTAGAAAAGTTTTAAAGAAATAAATATAAAGATTAAGAATGTATATATTTTAGTGAGGACAAAATATAATCTTTCAAACACCTATGAAAGCAGTTAATGTAATGGGGAAGTGTTGTTTAGAGATAAGAATCACCAAAAACTTAGAAAACAAAACAACGATCGAGTTATATCTTTCTATTCAATACATGTACCGTGACGCCCTAATGCTCGTCCCCTTTTAATCTAGTCACGATCGTCTCCTTTTCACTCACTCCAAAATCAGATGCTAAAAATGCTTCCTTGATACATTACTATTTAGTAACCCTTGTTATCTCACCATTTTCTTAATGCACCCAACCAAAACACCTTTACATACTTGTACAAGGTCCCTACGTAGAAAAGTTATGTACTTTTTCATTACCAATAATGATACAGCATCAGTGAATCATTTTTTAAAATATAAGTGAATAAAAAAGTATTATATCATCATCAAATTCATTTCCTTTTGACTTTGACCATAGTCTGACGTAATCACATACGTAGCTATGCAAATAACCACACACCAAATAATAATTAACAAGTTTTTTGGTGTATATAATGAGAGATGAATAGATGATCATGAAAGCAAAATTCAAATCGCAATGGCACCCACAAGTCCTCTTCTTACTCCATACAAGATGGGCAACTTCAATCTCTCTCATAGGTGTGTAATCTTATGTTTACATGTTTTTATGCAAAATCCAACTTTTACATTATGTTTTCTAAATATTAATGTACAATATTTTAGGGTTGTTCTCGCACCGTTGACGAGGAATAGATCATACGGTAATATGCCCCAACTGCACGCAATTCTGTATTACTCTCAACGAGCAACTAAAGGTGGTCTTCTTATCACTGAAGCAACTGGGGTCTCAAACACCGCTCAAGGGTAAGTAAGAAAGATGTGCATTGACATGGTTAAAACTATGCAACAATTATGGTAATATGAATCTTAAAAAACTATATTGACATTTATGCTAAAATTAGATATCCTGAAACGCCTGGGATCTGGACAAAAGAACAAGTAGAGGCATGGAAGCCTATCGTGAATGCAGTGCATGAAAAGGGTGGAATATTCTTTTGTCAGATTTGGCATGTAGGTCGTGTGTCAAGTTATGGTATGTTATGTTATAATAAATGTTCAAATATAAACAGAAAAAAATACATGTATTTATTTTTAAACTTATAAAATTACCTATTTTTTTCAAAATAAGCTTTTAATGTATTATATACAATAATCAATGTTCAAACAAATCGAACAAATATATAATTTCTATAAGTTTGAATGGAGATCGAAACTTTATATGTTTATTTGTTTTTATTGGCAAGTTGAGATTAAAAATTATGGAAAAGAATTTATCCTAGCTTTATATTAATTAAACTTAATTACACGGGTGGTCCTTATGGTTAGGCTTGATTTCACTTTTAGTCCCTAACTCTTTGAAATTACAAGGTTGGTTTAAAATTTTGTACAAACGTAACAACGATGGTCCCTGAAACGGATGGATGTTAATTATTGTTGTTAAGTGCGTGTGAAATGACAAAAATACCCCCTTTTACATTTCTTCTTCTCCATCAACCACCACCCCCACCACCTTCAACCACTGTCACCACCAGCACAACCTTCAACCACCACCACCCTCAACCTTCAACCACCATCATCTTCAACCTTCAACCTCCACCACCTTCAACCTTCAATCAACACCACCTTCAACCACCACCATCACACTCAACCTTCAATCACCACCATCTTTAACCTTCAACCACCACCACCTTCAACCTTCAACCATCACCACCTTCAACCACCTCCAACAACCTCTACGTCCATCATCGACCCTCCACCTCCAGCGACCCTCCACCTCCGTCTATGCATCAGATCTGATAGTTGTGTAATGCGATTCAGATTTGCTCAACTTATGTCGCCACCATCGCCATAAACGTCTCCATCATTGGAGATGGTGGGTTTCGTTGCAGCAGTAGGCTGTCGGAGTTGGAGGGCTGTCGGAATCAATTGGAGAAGACAATGATAAAAGGGTATATTAGTCATTTTTAAAATATTCACTGAAAAACTTAACGGACATCCGTTTCAGGGACCATCGTTGTTACGTTTGTGCAAAGTTTTAGACTAAACTTGTAATTTCAAAGAGTTAGGAATCAAAAGTGAAATCAGACCTAACCACATGAACCACCCATGTAATTAAGTCTATTAATTAAGTGTCGAAGCAGAAAGATGCATCAACTTTAATTATTGATGATTTGATGTATCCCAATCGTTGATTTGTATTATATTCCAGAGGTTAATATCTTTTCTAATTAAACAAAATAATTTTTTACACGTACAGCTTTTTACATTCATTTTATCACATGTTAATAGAATAAAAAGTTAACTACTTAATAATAATATTAAATGTAATGATATTATTAATATCCTTAATAAACTATAAACTAATTTTTTTAATAAATTATATAACTATGTTTCATTTTATTAAAAATAATTTTTAAAAAACAAAATTTTATGAAATACAAAGTATTTTAATACAAAGACCTTTTTTTTAGAAAATAACAATGTTTAGAAAGAAATTTTAAAAAATAGAATGTTTAAATTTTTTTTAATAGAAGTCTCTTAAAGACGGAAATTTTAAAAATGTTGTTATTGTTGTATTTATTAAGATTGTTAATTATATGTAACTTAAATTATATCTTATCTCAAAAATTATATTATAGTTTTCAAAAAACAATTATTAACTGTTAATGTAATATTTTTATTTAATACGTGTAATAAACGAGTTTATAAACTAGTTATATATATAATTATGTTCTTTCCACTTACTCAATACTCGTTTCTATATTTCTTTTTGAAGAGGGACAAACTCACTTGTCTTTCTACTCCTAAGTCCTAAGTACAACTATACCAGTATAGTACTTATTAACTCACTTATTTATTATGGAGTTTAGAACTTTCAATCTCATTAGAAGAATACCTTTTGGTTACAAGGCATTTGGTGTTTTGATTATGTGTAAATTTCAAATTTGATTTTAATAATTCTATAACCATAAATTTGATCACTCATTTGTTATTTAATTATTTTAACACATATTTATAAAGATAGTTATATAATATATATATATATATATATATATATATATATATATATATATATATATATATATATATATATATATATATAAAATACCCTACTATAAAACAGATACGCGTCTCTTGTAATTGAATCCAATTTTCTATATAAACATGTTATGGAACATGTTGATGTAATTAGCAAAATAATAGGCTTAATTTTACATACCCCTCTAAACTTGTAAATTGTATATTTTTTTTATCATGCTTGAAAATAATTAAATATTATAAATTGAAAGCTTGTTTTTTTAAGAGAGTATTCAATTTTACAAGTTCTATATATACAATTCTCACAATTTAATGAAACAAGACTTGTAATGAAAAAACCGAGTTCTACCATACAGAAACTAATGGAACTCATTATTAGTTTTTTGTAAAAATGTAGGTTTTATATATTTAAATAATCTGGGTTATGGTACCATGATGAGTTCTATGTAAAACACTAGAATAAAACAAATTATTTATTATTTTAATCCTGAGAAAATTTTAAAATATGAGAAAATATGTGTTATTAATACAATGTTTATTCATGTATCCTAAAATTTTGAAAAAAATATAGGAAATAATTTCATTTACATACAATATACATACACAAATTTTTATAGCTTATATTATCTATATGTAATTTACACATGCATAAATAAACTTTTAAACTTTTTAAAACATCTTAACATATTAGTTTCATGTTCTTATGTACATAAGATATGCATTTGTACGTGAAATATTTATAAGAGTAAATTATCATTTGCATCCTTGTCGTTTTTTCATTTTAACCATTTGTATCCTTATAGTTTTAAAATTGTCATCTGCCTCCTAATGTTTCCTTTTTATCTCAATTTGAGTACAAAACACTAACGACGTTAGATTTTTCTGTTAACTTTTATAAAATGATAAAATTACCCTTATTTATTAAATCGCATACCCCTCGTTCTCATCCTCACCCCCATTTCCACCCCTTATCTCCTCTCTCTCTCTCTCTCTTCTCCTTTTCTATGTTTTTTCCATGTGCGTGTGTGATCGGGTGTGTGTGTGATCGGTAGTTCACAACCACCATCGATGTGAAATCGCAGATCTAGATAAGATGGGGGTTGCAGTGGTGGTGATAGGGGAGTTGTGCTGGCGGTGATGGGGGGCTGCGCTGGTGGTGATGGGGGGCTGCGGATATGAGTGGCCTTCTTATCTCCATATATTCCATTGCAGAAACAACAAAAACCCACCAATCATCCATCAATCCCCTAAAGAAATTGCAGAAAAGCAGAGGTTCTTCTTCTTTAAGATATTCTTGAAGATTAAAAGAAATGCCTTCATCATCATTAGCTCATATGGATGATGATGATTCCCCTTCAACCCCAGGCAAATTCAAACCAGAAAAATCCCCTTATCTCCACAAATTCAGAAACCCCTCTGCAAATCTCACGAGACTTTCATTCTCAAGCTTCTTGTTTCCAAGGTTAATCTTGATGTTCTTCTTCAAATCCCCATCTTCATCATCACCGTATTCGTATTCATCTTCTTCAATTTCATCAGATCTCTCTCGAAGGTCTCTGAAAACGAGTTCATGGGGTGGAACTACATGGGAAAAACGGGTCAAATCCTCAGCCCGGACCCGGACCCGAACCGGGTTTACCGTCTAGTCAACGGAGCCGCCGGATTCATAGGAACCCACGTCAGCGCCGCCTTGAAACGCCGCGGCGATGGCGTATTAGGCCTTGATAACTTTAACGACTACTATGACTACTACGGCGTTAGGGGCGTGGTGGTAGTGATGAGGGATGTGGATGTGGTGACAAATGGTTGTCGTAGTGGTGATGAGGGTTGTGGAGACGGTGTTGAAGGCTGTGGATATGGTGATGAGGTTGTGGTGGTGGTGATGGGTGTGTTGGTAATGAAGAAGAAGATGTTGATGAATGGATCTCACAAGTTTTTTTTATTTATTAATTTTAGGGGTAGTTTAGTTTTTCTAACAGAAAAACTAATAGTGGTAGTTATCTTGACTCAAATTAAAATAAAAATAAAACGACAAACACTCAAATTAAGATAACATAAAACGTCAGGGAACAGATGACAATTTTAAAACTATAAGGATGCAAACGGTTAAATTGGAAAACGTCAGATACGCAAATGGTAATTTACTCTATTTATAATTAAGTTTAAACGTCTGATAAAGTATTAAACAATTTAAGTTTCTTTTTTCTAATTTTTATTTTTAACTTTTAACATAAGTTAGTGTTTTGTATTCAATCTTTTTCTCAAAAATAGGATTTCAACCAAACGGTGAAGCTCCGATATCTTCAACCGACAAAGGAGTCACACCGGGACTAGACGGTGGCGACTGGTCTCCTCCTCGTAGACTCAGAACCGACGAGATCCCAGCCCTAATCAACGACTTCAAGCTAGCAGCACGCAACGCCATCAACGCAGGTCACACCACATCATATAACTCTACATCCGATTCCGGACCAGACAGCGAACCGACCACCTTATGTTTCATTGGTCGGACGGGTCAGTTCGGTCAAACCTAAAATGGCATAAAAGAATCAGTTTTATAACTGGTCCAGTTCGGTCTGTCTGGTTCTGAAAACATTGCTTTCTGCACAGCTCCTAATCTAACCCTAATTTTCCATCTATAATCTCACAGGCTTCGACGGAGTCGAGATCCACGGCGCAAACGGATACATCATCGACCAGTTCCTGAAAGACCAGGTGAACGACAGGACCGATCAGTACGGCGGAACCCTAGAGAACCGATGTCGCCTCGCCCTCGAGATCGTAGAAGCCGTGGCTAACGAGATCGGAGGTCATAGAGTCGGTATACGCCTCTCAACATTCGCCGATTACATGGAGTGTGGTGACTCTAACCCTGAAGCCCTAGGGCTTTACATGGCTCATGCACTTAACAAGTACAACATCCTGTATCTGCATGTGATTGAGCCCAGGATGGTGCAGGTTGGGAACAAGTCTGAAACATCTTTTAGCACTTTGCCAATGAAGAAAGCCTTCAAAGGGACGTTTATCAGTGCCGGTGGTTATAAGAAAGATGACGGGAACAAGGCGATCGCAGGTGGGAACGCCGATCTGGTGGCGTTTGGGCGGTTGTTTTTGGCGAACCCCGATTTGCCGAGGCGGTTCGAGCTTGATGCAGAGCTTAATAAGTATGATAGAGCTACCTTCTATATTCAGGATCCGGTTGTCGGATATACTGATTATCCGTTTCTTGAGGTGTGAAGATGGTGATAGATATGAATGTATCAAAGATGGTAAGCAAACATGGATATTAATTAAAGTTTTTTCGTTAAAGAAACATGGATTTACATTTGGAAAGCTTTATGAGTATAATACTCTATGTTTTATCTAATAATATTACTTGTACTTTATTATAAAGAAGCTTTAATTTTTATTTCTGTTGAGTAAGAAATCATGGGATTTTAATGATAGATGGTCGACTATAGTTAATATCTTTATGTTATCGAATGAAATCAGGTAAGATATTGTTTATTATTGATCATGTTAAGTTAACATTGAATTAGATCAAGAGAGAAATGTGTAAGCACCCATAGATGAAGCAGGATTTCATATTCCCCCACTGTCGTCTATGGAAACAACAATGAAGAAAAAACCATAAATCCAGTACTAGAAAATGGAACATCACTGAATCCGTCAATGATATGATCTTTGATGGATCAACGATAGATCTAACAAAATCTATTAGAAAAATATCCATCGTGGTGATCTGTCAATTATTATCGACGGATCCTATTCAAAACAAGAGAAATATCAGTCACTGATGATAGGAGATTGGGGTGTGCTGGAATATCCTCTTCCAAACAAAAAATAAAATCTATATGTAACAAGAGAAAATCCATAAAACAAAAAAAGTATAGAAATCCATATATATATGGGGTCACTCGTCATACGAGATTGGGGTGTGTATAGGTCAGTTTTTCGGTCCTATTAAAAACTAAAAGTTTTGGCTATGGGATACCGGTTATTTGGTTTGGTTAACCAAATCTATGTATGTCTGAATACTTGAACCAAGCCTTATGAGTTACACACTTGTGGGTGTGCATAAAATGTGAAGCTTCTGTCGTTTAAATGTTTGTGTGTGGCTTGTTATTTTGCAATGTAGTTTTCATTTAGTATGTCTATCATTACTAAAAAAACTAGATAATTACCATCAAAATTTATCATTGAAAAACACGATAGCAAATGTAGCCACCGATTTCCCACCTAAATGCAAATTAAGCGTATTTGCTATGATAGGTAGCTAATCGGAAAGATTTTTTGCCACCATTTAATTTTTGGTAGCAAATTGGTGGTAAAATACTAAATGGTTTATATATATAAAATTTGTGTTAATTCTGAAGAATAACATTTAGAAGAGCGAAATATAATCGCCATCTAATACATATTAATATATATATATATATATATATATATATATATATATATATATATATATATATATATATATATATATATATATCTTTTCTATTGGTTTTCATTGTTTTTGGTCCATATATCTTATTAATTGGTCTATATCTTTTCTGATTTTCCTCCTAGTATTATGCCCCAAGATTAGTTCCTTCCTTATTTACGTTTTCCTTTTATGTATTTATATATGGGTTTGTTCCTCCTTGAGAGGTATGAGAAAACATTCAAAATCAATAAAACTTTAATACCTTGAAATTTATAATGGTATCAGAGCGGTGATCCTGTTGCTCCGACGACATCCATGGCAGGCGACGATACATTGGTTGTGAAGGACAACGGAGGCAACGTCGTTGACTACAACTCTCCATACTATCTTCACCCTTCCGATTACCCTAGACAAATGCAAGTTAATGATGCATTGTCAGACAAAAATTATGTGGATTGGGTGCAAGAGATGGAGAACTTCCGGTTCGCTATAAGATTGGCTTCATCGACGGCTCGATTAAGAAACCTGAAAAGACATCCGAGGACTACATGCCATGGATGAGAGTAGACGCAATGATTAAAGGGTGGCTTACAACCGCCATGGAGATAGAAATAAGATGTAGTGTCAAGTATGCCAACTGCAGAGATGTGGAAAGATCTACGAGAAAGGTTTGGGAAAGAAAGCGCACCGAGAGCTTATGAACTAAAGAACAAGATCGCTGCTACACACCAAGACGGGACCACTGTTTCAGCTTACTACACGAGGCTTCGGTCTCTATGGGATGAAATTTAGTCGGTATTTCCTATTCCACGGTGTACCTGCAATGGGTGCACATGTGATGTTGGAAAACGGTTGATTGAACATCAAGAAAAAGAGAGGTTATACGAGTTTCTCATGGGGCTTGATAACGAATTTGCAGTTATCAAAACCCAAATCTTAGCCACCAAACTGAATCCGGGACTCAGTACTACATACCACTTAGTTGCTGAAGATGAACGCCATAAGCTTATCACCGAAGACAAGAGACCAGCTGTTGAAGTTGCCGCCTTTAAGGCATTTTTTCCACAAAAACGAGACAGCTCAGCCATGACACAGCAGAAAACAAAACTCCATTCAAAATCAGGAAAGCAAGAAAAAGTGCAACATTGTACCCACTGTGATCAGGACGGACATAGTCGAGAAGGTTGCTTCAAACGCATAGGATATCCAGAGTGGTGGCCGGGTAAAGCAAAGGGAGACAAATCAAAGCCGAAGGCTTCCTGTGTTGAAGGAAGCTCAAGCCCGATCCCTGGACTCATCGTAGAGCACTACAATGCCTTCTTAAAACACTTTGAAGATGGAACCGACACAGGTGATGAAGGAAACAAGCGAGTAGCAAACACGACAGGTAGATTTGATGATGGGGATGACTGGGTTGTTGATTCGGGGGCTACCGAACACACAACCTACCTAGGTGACATCCTTGTTAATAAAGGAAAAGATGAACACGAGATGCCTGTAATTATTCCAAATGGTGATACCATACCGGTTGAAGGGAAGGGCGATTACACCTTACCGAGAGGCACCAAAATTGAGGGGATATTACACGTGCCCAAGTTTACTTGCAATTTATTATCGGTTAGCCGATTGACTAAAAATCTTCAATGCAGTAACATTCTTTCCTGATTTTTATGTCATTCAGGGTCTCTGTTCGAGGAACTTGATTGGTACGGGTAAGTGCAAGGGAGGTCTATACCGAATGGGGATGTTTCGAGAAGAAAGGAAGGCTATGGCGGTTACTGTTGAAAGATAGCATAAGAGGTTGGGTCACACGTCTCAAGAAAAACTAGCCAAGGTTGAATTTTTGAAAGGTGTTTCTTTTAATCTTAGGAATAATGTTTGTGACTCTTGTTCAAAGGCTAAACATACAAGATCTCCTTTTCCTTTAAGTGAAATTAAAACAACAGAATGATTTGAGCTTTTACATTATGATATGCGGGGCAAGTATCGCGTTCCTTCTTTTTCGGGGGCAAATTACTTTTTAACTATTGTGAATGATTACAGTAGGAATGTTTGGATTTTTCTCATCAAATATAAAAGTGATGCTAGCACTTTTTTGATGAATTTTTGCAAGATGGCTGAAATCCAGTTTAGTAAATTAGTCAAAAGAATAAGATGTGACAATGGTGGAAAATTCACATTAAATCTTATGTTGAACTTTTACACCAAGGAAGGCATCTTATTGGAAACTACTTGCCCTTACACTCCACAACAAAATGGGGTCGTTAAGCGCAAGCATAGGCATTTGCTTGACATAGCACGAGCCTTGCGCTTTGAGGCAAAATTGCCAAAAAGGTTTTTGGGATAATGTGTTCTTACAGCTGCCTACATCATCAACCGATTGCCTTCCAAAACCATCGACGATAAGACCCCATATGAAATATTGCATAACCAAAAACCCGAATATGACCACATGAGGGTATTTGGTTGTCTCTTTTATTTTTGGAGCATCGAAACCAAAGGTGACAAGTTCGAAGTGAGGGGGAGACCTGGTATTTTTCTAGGGTATCCCAAAGGAACTAAAGACTATAAAATATTTGACATAGAGGATAAGAAATTGGTGGTGTCTCGTGATGTGAAATTTCACGAAGATACCTTCACATTTCCAGCCCAAAACCAGCCTGGAAATAATGATGACATCTTTGTTCCTTTAGAGGCCCAAGACTTTGAAGGCCTAGGCTGTGAGCAAATCCCTTCCACTAATGACACAACCAATAATGGGACTGAACCTGACCTAGAAAGCCATCATATTGATGATGAAGGCCCAAGTTCTGTAAATAAAGAAAGCCACGATGGGCTTGAGTCTGGCCCGAACGAGACACGCACTTAACGACAAAGAAGGGAGCGAGCCGTACCAAAACTATTAAATGAATTTGTAGTTGATCTTCCCCCTTCGGTTGAACACGCACATACCGCATCAACTCAAGCTGCCTCAACAGTACATCCCTCTACCAATTATATCTCTTATGAGAATTTCTCTCATACTCACGAACTTTTTTTAGCTGCCATCACCACCACTGATGAGCCGAAATGTTTTAAGCAAGCCATGTAGGACCCAAAATGGGTTGAAGCCATGAAAAGAGAAATTTAAGCACTTGAAGAAAACCACACATGGACTATCGAGTCCTTGCCAGAATGAAAGCGAGCCATTGACTCTAAATGGGTATGCAAGATTAAGTATAAACCGAATGGCGAAGTCGAAAGATACAAAGCGAGACTTGTAGCAAAGGGTTTCACTCAAATTGAAGGTGAAGACTTTCATGACACCTTTGCTCCAGTAGCCAAATTAGTGACCGTTCGGACCTTATTAGCCGTTGCTACTAAGAGGAATTGGTTCATCCACCAACTTGACGTCAATAACGCTTTTCTCCATGGTGATCTAGATGAGGAAGTATATGAAAATTCCACAAGGGTTTTCTAAAGACAACGAGAATCGTGTTTGTCGACTAAGAAAATCTCTCTATGGTCTCAAACAAGCTTCTCGAAACTGATATCAAAAGTTCACAAGTGCCCTTCTCAGTCTCAGTTTCTCATCATCAGGGCTGATCACTTTCTCTTTTTATATAAAGATGATCACACTTCCATATCCATTCTCATCTATGTAGATGATGTTATCATTATTGGTAACAATTTTGCAAAAATCCAAAAGATCAAAAAATGTTTGCATGACAGATTCAGCATCAAAGATCTTGGACAACTCAAATATTTTTTGGGATTAGAGGTTGCTAGAACATCTCAAGGCCTCGTTCTGAGTCAACGGAAATACACCCTCGATATTTTAGAAGATAGCGGAATGGAAGGCTGTCGCCTGAGTTTGTTCCCTATTGAACAGAACCTTAAACTTGGTATGGATAAAGAGGATCCCATGGTTGATGTTGGTGCCTATCGTCGTCTCATTGGAAAACTCCTTTATCTTCAAGCTACTCGCCCAGACGTAGCTTTTTCGGTTAACACCCTTAGTCAATTTGTTTCAAATCCTCGCCAAAGCCATATAAATGCTGTTACAAGGATTCTTCGGTATCTCAAGGCTACCCCGGGGCAAGGCATTATTTTGTCAAAGGAGGAAGGTACAAACTTGGTTGCATATTCCGATTCAGATTGGCTCGGTTGTTCTCTCACTAGGCGTTTCCGGACCGGCTACATTGCTCTTCTTAGTGGTGCTACCATTTCATGGAAAACTAAAAAGCAGTCGGTTGTCTCACGTTCTTCCGCTGAGGCTGAATATCGTGCCATGGCTACCACTGTTAGTGAGGTCATTTGGCTATGATGGCTCTTACAAGAATTGGGTGTCCATCAACCCAGTCCTACTACTGTTTTGTGATAACCAAGCTGCTCGACATATCGCTAATAATCCAGTCTTTCACGAACGCACAAAACATGTTGAGATGGACTGTTACTTCGTTCGTGAACGTGTTGAATCTAGAGAAATATGCACTATGCCCATTGATTCCAAACTTCACGTTGCTGATCTTCTCACCAAGGGTCTTGGCACTTCACAACTTCGTTTCTTACTTGGCAAGCTTGGCGTTGTTGATTTACACGCTCCAGCTTGAGAGGGAGTATTGGTTTTCATTATTTTTGGTCCATATCTTTTCTGTTTTTCCTCCTAGTATTATGCCCCAAGATTAGTACCTTGAAATTTATAATTTTCAACCACTGTAGGTATTCATTTTGTGATATAAGATAAGATCACTTTCTATATTGCAACTTTGATTAACTTCGTTGTGGAAAAGAAATGGAACCTTACTCGAATCCAACATACATCGATCAAACGTCATGAACTTATGAAGAAATACAAGTGTAGGGTATATTTATTAATTATTACCCATTGCTCATTTATTTATATCATAATTCATAAAAAGTACAACGATAAAGAATAAAGAATGCAAACATAGCCAGTAGCAACGCTTAGAGGAATCTAGACCGTTTGCATTCAGCAGGAAGACCATTTGTAAACCGTTGGCGGTCGTTGCAGTAGTTGTAGATCATGTGCTTGCTTTGCACCCACCTAATCCTATTTCTCCCGGCTGCATCAATTCCTTGCGTTTTCCACGCCTGGTCTTCGTTTGCGGAGTTCGTGGACTTTGAGTTAGGACCAACTTTATCGGCATTGGCATTGAACTTCCTATAGTAAGCAGTGAAAGGCGCCTTTGTCCAGTCGGTTTTCACGCGCCCGCCCTGGGTTGCCCAATCATCCGCATTCCACAGGCTAGCGTACACCCTCATCGGTTGGCTTGTGGGGAATGGAACTCCAGCAGCCTCATGGTTATTAAACACCCTAACTGGTATGTTATCAATCAAGAAACTGCAGTAAAAGTTAAATGCTTGAAGATCAATACGTATTCGATAATTAATTATGGGCATCAATATTAATGTAACTAATAAAGAGATGGACTTACATGATTCTCTGAGCGTTCCATACAATAGTGTACGTGTGGAAGGCCGCAGTGGGGTCGAACCACAGGTGAAATTGTTGTTCCTTATCTCCTTTTCCTTGTGAGTATACGTTGGTGTGTATTGTATAAGGGTTTCCTGTGGTGTTTCCTAAGAACTCAAAGTCTATCTCATCATGTCCCTCACCTTGTGATGACAACTGGTATCAATAAATACATACAACGTCATGGTTTTTGTTAATTAGGGAGAGACTTGTTAACTTTAATAAAATTTGAGTGAATGTTAAAGAAAAAAACTTGAAATCATGACTTGGAGTACTCACATAGAATGTGGTGACAGTACCGGCGGAGTTTCTAGGTACTAGTTTGAGTTGCATGTCGAACCTTCCAAAGAGGTACTCGTGCTTCGACCGGAAACCTGAACCGGAGTATTGATCGAGAGAAAGGGAGAGGTCCTGGCCACCATTGGAGATTTTAGCACGTTCGCCTCCAAAAGTGATGTCCATTTCATCGTAAAAACTTCCTGCAGACGCTGCGACAAACAGACATAAGACTGTTAGAGCTGCTACAGAAGCTTTATAGTTTGAATGTCCCATTAAGTCGAATTGGGATTATATCGAGAGGATAGGAACAAATGTGATTGATTTATGTTGAAGTGATATTTAAGTTTATATATAAGAAGTTTGCCATAGGATAGGAACCATCGTGGTTGTTGGAGAAGGAAGTACACCGAAAAATGATACCCATTCACGCGTTACAACTCATGGGGTGCATGGATAACATTTATATTATAGCTTGTCTTCCTTAACATATTCACATTATTATGGCGAAACTTCCTTACGCTGACAATTCAGTCATGCTCATTAATTATTGGTGGTTGTTTCAAGAATACATGCTATCAGCTGCTGTCCAATTACTCGTATAAGTATGGATAATTCTCATCTAATGTAAGTTTTGTTTTGAGTGTTGTCTCAGGTTTGTATTTAAGTAATAGAGACGATCGTTTGGCCCAGTAACCCGTCAGTGATCCAATTAGCTGTTAAAAAAAATATTGATAGTACTCAAAATATAATAATTTTGTTTTTTGTTGGGTTAATTTTCTTGTATCTTAGTGAGTGTGAGTAAAAAATATTGACGAGTATAGTCGGCCTCACGTTGAAAATGAGTGTGATCACGTTCACATTCACTAAAGATGTGTAATGGTATTTGTGTGATTGTGAAATTTAATTAGAAAAAATTTAAAAATAAAATTTATTAAAATATACACTCTCGTTGCACGCTCGTGAGCAGACTTAGGGGCCCACCACACGCCCCGACTCCATGGCCGGACCTATGAGGTTCTGATGTAGCCGGAAGCAAAAATACACAATTGAAGCTGTTGATTCAACGAGAATACCGGGAACAACTCTTCTAACTATCGTTTATTCACAAAGTTATGTCTATTTTAGTAAAGCCTTTTTTGACAAGCGATCTTGGGCCTTCAAAAAGGCAATATCTTGATCCTTCGTACTTGGGCCCACACCAGGTTCCATTGAGGGTTCGCCAGCACGCATCCCGTGACTTTTTTTGTATTAGAATATATATGATTTAATCAAAATTTTACACCAACCTCCATGAAATTTTAAGTCCAACCCTCAAGAAAATTTTGACATTGCCCTCTAAGAATTTGGATGCCGGTGTCTAAGAAAATCAAATTGATATTAACCTATTATGACTTAATTGACATGTACATTTTAAAAAAAAATCTTATCAACATAACAATTATTTAAACAATTAGCCAATTATTCCATTGATTCTTATATAAACTCAACTACTCAAATACTCGATAACTGTTTTAAATATTTTAAGGTCGTTAGTTCGTTACCCGACCACTTATCACTAATAACTAAGAAACAATTCCATTACAATTTACAAAATCATAAATTAGCATTAGCGGCAAATGAGATGGACGGTCATTATACTTTTGTCGGAGCAACTATCGTCGGCGCCCCTCGGTTCATGCTTACACCCCCTCTCTCAATCTGATCCTAAATAATATCAAGCGTTTAGTTTTAAACTTTTCTCTCTAAGTTTTAATTTATGATTTGATTATTTGTTTGATTAATCATTAGATTGTTGATTAGTAGATTAAATTATTTGATTTGTTAGTTAATCATTACCTTGAATGTTGATTAGTTGAACACACTATGTGTGTTAGTGTGTATTTTGTTAATGTTAGCATGAAAAATAAAACTAGTTGATAAATGATTATTAAACTATTAAAACTTGTTTGTTCATATATACTCTAAATGATATAATGGTTACGTTTCAAAAAGTGAAAACCTATAGCTAGAGAATAATGGTAGCGGCATTGACTTACTCAAAATTAAAAATTTTAACATATGGCAACCGATAAGTGATCCCCAAAAGTTTCTAACCCTCCTAAAATTTTTTTTTGGTCCATGTTACATATATGTAAGTACGTGTTACAAAGTGTACAACTAAGAGTTACATACATGTATAGGTTATGTATATGTAAGTACATGTTACCAAGTGTACGACTAAGAGTTACGTACATGTAGCTCCTACAAGTTACGTATATGTAAGTTGTTTCGTTATCATCGACGTTCCTTGGAGTTTATATGAAAAAAAATATATAATGACCTTGAAAAATAAGGTTGAAGTTTACTCAAATACACTACAAGAAATGTCAACAATAACGACGACACTATTAGCGGCGACAATTTCATTAGCGGCGACATGTCGCCGCTATTGATCCTCGATCCGTTTGATGTTTATTCACTCAGATCTGGCCGTTGATAATGTTATAGATCTAACGATCAGGGTTATATCATACCATGACCAATAGCGGTGACATCATTAGCGGCGATAAGTCGCGCTATTGGTTGCAGCATCTAACAAAACGAGATTTCTCTCCACACAACAACCACTGCACCCATCTATTCCCGCCAGTCACAATTCCGGAGACCACCACTCCGCAACTACCATTCCCGCTAGTCACCACACCCATCCATTCCCGCCAGTCACCACACCCATTGCACCCACTGCGGCCTTCCACACGTACACTATTGTATGGAACGCTCAGAGAATCATGTAAGTCCATCTCTTTATTAGTTACATTAATTTTGATGCCCATAATTAATTATCGGATACGTATTAATCTTCAGGTGTTTAACTTTTACTGTAGTTTCTTAATTGATAACATACCAGTATGGGTGTTTAACAACCATGAGGCTGCTGGAGTTCCCTTCCCTACGAGCCAACCGATGTGGGTGTACGCGAGCCTGTGGAATGCGAATGACTGGGCCACCTAGGGTGGGCGTGTGAAAACCGATTGGACAAAGGCACCTTTCACCGCTTACTACAGGAAGTTCGATGCGAATGCCAATAAAGTCGGTCCTAACTCAAAGTCCACGAGCTCAGTAAATGAAAACCAGGCATGGAAAACACAAGAAATTGATGCAGCTAGAAGGAATAGGATTAGGTGGGTGCAAAGCAAGCACATGATCTACAATTACTGCAACGACCGCAAACGATTTCCTAATGGTCTTCCTACTGAATGCAAATGCTCCAGATTCCTCTAAGCCTTAGCTACTTGAGATGTTCATCATCACCGATGTCACACCCCAACCTTAACGACGGAAACGTCGAGGTGTGAGGGTTAAGATTGTTCATGCCACACAACGCTAATTTAAAATGACAATATTATTAAATATCAATATTCATGACATACATTTAAGAAATAACATAAGTTCCAACAATCAACAAACATAAGAATTCCAACATCGAAAGATAATAATTGACTTTTTATTTTAATCTAGGTCCAATCCTAGATTGTAACAAGTCTTCAAAGCAAGCTAAGCAGTATCATTTCCTGAAACATGTTAAAAATAATATCAACAATACGTTGGTGAGTTTCCATAGATTTTCATACATAGATATATATCAAAGTTGGCAATTCATGTCATAGGTTATTGAATAAAGTAAATAAAGATGGATGAACAAATGTAACAATCAAACCTTGACAAATATGGCCATTACAAGATTACAAGATTAAACGATTAGCTATGTGTATTTGGTTCCCATAGTGCTCAAGAATACGACACTAGGAGCCGGCAATCACCTCGGCTTTAGCACCAAATAGGCTTGTCAGACCCATAGATCTATGATGTTATCAGGCTAGCAATAGTTAATAATTGTATCATACAAGAGTCATCACATGATAATTACAAGTGTTCAAATAACCTTGACAATAAATGAATTGCACAAGTGATTATAAGATTCGAAACGAGTTTACAAGTGTGTTTATAATACGTTAACATGTTTCACCCCAAAAGTGTGAAATAGTATAAAAAAAGGTATGAAAACTCACATGTCTAATAAGGATGACAAATAAGAAAATCTTGTATATAATGCCGATGATACGATAACGATCAACATAAATAATTCATCGTATTAAATTAATAACGATTATCATAATGTTAACGGTTCATAGGTATTCACGGTTTAAATTGGTGTATTTGGATAACAATTGTAATGATATTATTTGTAAATCATTTAACTATGATTTTAAATTATAAGATAGATACCATTTATAATTGATGTAATATTTAAATATTTAAATAAGAATTTTAGTGAGTAATACCATTTTTAAAAGTTAAACTTTCTTTATCAAAGGGTTATTATTTACTATTTAAAATAGTAAATTTATAGATTTAAATGTTCAAAATACTTCTTTTAAACCCAAAAGATGTATTTTGAACATGTACATATATATTTATCTTCTTTAAATATATAATTAAATTATAAATATATTTTATAAAAATGAATGATTTATTAAATTTAAATCCTCGAAAGTTAAGGGAGATTTATTACAACTTACAATTACTAATAATTTGTATTCTGTAAAAATTTTCATATACATATATATTTTAAAAATAAAAGAATAGAAATTTATTAATTGGATTTCTACAAAAATTTTAAAAGAAAATAATGTTATTTAGTTTTTATTAAAATGGTTTTTATGTGAAAAATATTTAGATGTTTTCTGCTTTTTTTTAAAAGACAAAAACACATTTTAAAATGAGTTGCATGGGCTCGGGTTCGAACCCGGGTCCCCTGCACAACCTCACCAAGTCCTAACCACCGAGCCAAGCCCTGTTTTGTTCTATAAAACAGAAATCAAATCTTAAAACCATTTACCCAGAAAACCCCCAAATTACATATGAACCCTAGAATCAAACCGATCAAATTGAACACTAATTCCATTTTGATGATGAAATTAACCAGGGGGCTTTTGTTCCCCATGTAAAACCGAACATAAACTCTAATGTAATTACCTGATTGATGTTCTTCTTGATGATTTTTAGTTTTGAACGAGCCGCGAAGGTTCTTGATTGGGATTTCAAATTTTTGTGTGTATTTCAGTTGAAATTGATCTTGCAGCCGGATTAGGAACCCAAGTAGAGTGTTTTACCTCGTTTATATAGTTCCAATTTGACCGTTTGAACACCCAACGAGTTCGAGTTGTTCTCGGTTGTTTCAGGTTGAAATTTAAATGCGATTAAGTTTGTTACAGGTGAAATTGATGTCACCAATAACTTCGAAATGATTACACGAACGTTTATGTTTGTTTAATTTCAATAATATAACATTTTAATGTGAAAACGGACCGAAGCCTTGATTGAGTTCGGTTTGACTTGATTGCTTAGTAAAACTGTGGTTAAATTCGAATTAAACACACACCCGAGTTCGAAACATGTTCTCGAATCGGTTATGTGCGTTGTTTGGTGTTTACAATGGGATTTTAGTGAGTTTAGGGGGTTGCCGGAGTGTTTGGCCGGAGTTGGCCGGGAATTCGGGGTGGGGTTTGGGTTTGATTTGAGTTGTTACATTTTGGTCCATGCGGTTATAATTTTGACACTTTTAACCCAAAGTTTAATTTAAGAGATATTTACAGTTTAGACCCTGGAGTTTTATTTCTTTTATTTTATGCACATTTTTACAAGTTTTAAATTAATTAAAATTATTTGTTTTTAATTTATTTCCAAGATTTAGCAGTTATTACGTTTATTATTATTTGTTTATTATTGTTTTCATTATTAACTTAATTATTTAATAATAAAACAATTTATAATAATTTTAAATACCAACAAAGATTAAAATAAGAGGAAAATTACAAATAAGCCCTCGTATTTGCATTAATAACAAAACAACCCCTTACAAGAGATAACAACGTTTAACAAACGTTAAATAAAAAATACGAGAGGTCACAGTCTCCCCAACTTTAAGGAATTTCGTCCCGAAATTAAGGGCAAGGCTAAACAAAAAGATAGGGATATTTCTTCCTCATGTGATCCTCGTGCTCCCAAGCGAACTCAGCTCCACGTTTGTTTTTCCAACGAACTTTGACGATCGATGTGGTAGTTGTTCGAGTCTTCTTTAGCGTTCGGTCCATGATCTTGACGGGCTTCTCGGCGAAATGTAATGACTCGTCAATTTGGATTTCCTCCAAAGGAACATGCAAATTTTCATCGGCCAGACATTTCCTCAAGTTTGAGACATGGAAGACAGGATGAACCCCGCTAAGCTCGGAAGGTAGCTCTAGTTTATAAGTCACTTTCCCAATTCTTTTCAGAATCTTGAAAGGTCCTACAAAACGTGGGGCTAACTTGCCCTTCTTCCTAAAGCAAACCACACCCTTCCATGGAGAAACCTTAAGAAGAACCATGTCGTCGACTTGGAATTCCAACGGTTTGCGTCTTTTATCGGCATAACTCTTTTGACGACTTCTAGCCACTTCAAGGTTATTTCGGATTTTGGAGACTTTGTCGGTCATTTCTTGAATAAGTTCAGGACCAGTAATGAAGTTCTCACCAATGTCAGTCCAACAGATCGGAGAACGACATTTACGACCATATAAAGCCTCGAATGGTGCCATCTTGATGTTTGAGTGATAACTATTGTTATACGAAAATTCCGCTAATGGCAGATGCGTATCCCAGTCACCACCAAAGTCAAGGACACAAAGACGTAGCAAATCCTCAAGAGTTTGAATTGTTCGCTCGGTTTGACCGTCCTTTTGAGGATGGTAAGCCGTGCTCAAATCCAATTGAGTACCCAAGAGTTCTTGCAAAGAAGACCAGAAATGTGAAGTAAAACGAGCATCACGATCGGAGATAATGTACAACGGCATGGCATGACGACTCACAATTTCATCGATGTAGATACGAGCCAATTTTGAAACCTTGTAAGTGTCTCGTATTGGTATGAAATGTGCCGTTTTGGTCAAACGGTCAACAATCACCCATATGCTATCATGGCCACGAGAGGTACGTGGTAACTTGGTTACGAAATCCATGGCTATACGTTCCCATTTCCACATAGGAATTTCGGGTTGTTCAAGTAAACCACTAGGCCGTTGATGCTCAGCTTTGACCCTTGCACACGTGAGGAACTTAGAAACATAAGACGCAATATCTTTCTTCATTCCTGACCACCAATATTGGCCACGCAGATCCATGTACATCTTGTCAGACCCGGGATGAATAGAATATCGTGTTTGATGAGCTTCGTTCATGATGAAGTGACGGAGATTATCGCAATTCGGGATCCAAATTCGATTCAAGAAATACCACATGTCGTTCGGTTTTGTCTCCAGTTGTCACCGAACGTTAAACGCCAAATCTTCATCTTTCCCTTCCTCGGTTAGCGCCGCTTGTTGAGCCTCGCGGATGCAAAACTTGAGATCACTATCAATCATTATGTTTTGAAGCATAATAGTGGCCTCGTTAACATCCACATGTATCTCGATGTCAAACTCCCCCAACGTGTCAAACCATTGTCTTCGATCTCGGATTTCTTGAAGCGAGACAGTCTTGTTGTGGATCTTACGACACAGCGCGTCGGCTACAACATTCGCCTTTCCAGGATGATAGCGAATGTCACAGTCATAGTCGCTAATCAGTTCAACCCAATGCCTTTGTCTCATGTTGAGATCCTTTTGATTGAACACATGTTGGAGACTCTTGTGGTCGGTGTAGACTATACATTGCGTCCCATAGAGATAATGCCGCCAGATCTTCAAAGCAAATACCACGGCACCAAGTTTGAGATCATGAGTTGTGTAGTTCACTTCATGAACCTTCAATTGCCTTAACGCGTAAGCTATGACCTTGCCTCGTTGCATGAGAACACAACCAAGGCCTCGACTAGACGCGTCGCAGTACACAGTGAAGTCATCGTTTCCATCGGGAAGAGTTAGGATAAGAGCGTTACATAGTTTGTGTTTTAAAGTCGCGAAAGCATCTTCTTGTTCAGGTCCCCACTCGAAAAGTATATTCTTTTGAGTCAGCGCCGTAAGCGGTTTAGCAATCTTCGAAAAGTTTGCAATGAACCTACGGTAGTAACCCGCTAAACCAAGGAAAGAACAAACTTCATTTGGGGTCGTGGGAACACACCAATTCTTCACGGCTTCTATTTTTGCAGGATCAACGTGAATTCCTTGGCTATTCACCACATGTCCTAGGAATTGAACTTTCTCGAGCCAGAATTCGCACTTTGAGAATTTGGCATATAGTTGTTCCTTCTTCAAAAGATCTAGAACTTAACGTAAATGCGACTCGTGATCGGTCTTTGTCTTGGAATAGATGAGAATGTCACTAATAAACACGATCACGAATTTATCCAAATATGGTTTACATCCCCGATTCATGAGATCCATGAAGGCAGCAGGTGCATTAGTCAAGCCAAAAGGCATAACCATGAACTCATAATGTCCATATCGAGTACGAAACATGGTCTTTGGAATGTCGTTGTCGTGAACACGTAGTTGATGATACCCAGAACGTAGATCGATCTTTGAGAATTGTGTAGCTCCTTGAGGTTCATCGAAGAGGTCATCGATTCTAGGAAGAGGGTATCGGTTCTTGATAGTGGTTTGTTGAGTTCCCGGTAGTCGATGCACATACGGAATGAACCATCTTTCTTCTTCACGAATAGCACGGGTGCACCTCATGGTGAAGAGCTAGGTCGAATAAAACCTTTATCGGTCAACTTTTGTAGTTGACTAGCTACTTCTTGCATTTCAGACGGTGCGAGATGATAAGGTGACTTAGCCACGGGGTTCGCACCAGGAATCAAATCGATTTTGAACTCAACTTCTCGAACGGGAGGCAACCCACTAAGATCCTCGGGAACAACTCGGGGAAATCTCGTACAACAAGAATATCCTTCAATTCTTACCCTTGGCTTTCGTGTTGACTACGTAAGCCATGAAAGCTACGTAATTTTTACTTAGGCACTTTCAGGCCTTGATACAAGACATAAGTTTAAGTCTTCGGGGTGATCTCTCCCCAAATACTTTTAAGATATCACCCGATGGTAAAGGGATTCGAATGCACTTCTCGAAGCATATAATTTCCGCGTGTTACTTGGCTAACCAATCCATGCCGATAATAATGTCGAAGCTCCCCAGTTGCATAGGAATAAGGTCGATGAGAAACTCGTGCTCGTTAAGACTCAAGGTACAATCGCGTATCACGACGTCGACTTCAATAGATTTGCCATCAGCTACTTCGACCGTAAAGGATCTTTCTAAGTTTGAACGCGGCTTAGAAAGAATAGGCTCGAACTCTAAAGACACGAAACTCTTATCCGCACCCGAATCAAAAAGTACATAAGCATATCTACTATTTAGAAGATACATACATACTCAGGTAATAAACTATCATTGGCACATGGAAAACAGGCATGGATTTTACAAGATAAAAGAACGATTATAGGAAAATAGTGACGTACCATTCACCACATCATTGTTGGCTTTAGCTTGGTTGGCATTGATATTGAAAGCCCTTCCTCTAGCCTGTGGCATATTTCCCGCATTGCGAGGACATTGTGGACGGAAATGTCCAGGTTCGCCATAGTTGTAGCAGACTCGATTTGCAATCAACGCAGCATTATTCGGGGCATGATGGCAAGTTGCCACCAAATGACCATACTTCCCACACAACGAGCAAATTCGGCAAGGAGTATTCACGCATGATGGTACTTGCAGGTGTTGACATCGGGTTTGGCCCAGTATAAGCCCTTGCCACGGGGGCTTGATTTGCAACGACAGCTTGCCTTTGAAGGGCATTTGGTGCTGTCACCGCAAAGTTACGGGCCGGTGTGAATTTGCGCTTCTTGCCCTTAAAAGACGACTCGGTCTTCACCTCCTTTGTTGCATCGGGAGTCACCTTCACTATAGACTTAGCACCCTTCACCGTCAAGGTACCAGCCTTAATATGGTTTTCAGTAAGCTGGGCAGTGATATTGATTGCTTCCTCCAAAGTTGTAGGCCTACTTCCCACCATAGCATCTTGAATTTGAGGTGGTACCCCCTTGATAAATTTCTCGATGTTGCGGGGTATAGTATCCACCATATGTGGTAGAGGCATGCTCAATTCATGATGCCTGGTGGAATAAGCCAAATGATTCCTGCTATCTTGTTTAAGGTTCCAAAATTCCTCCTCCAACTTTTGTAATTCACTCCTTGGGCAGAACTTTTGGGTCATGATATTCTTGAACTCCTCCCAAGTGAGTGCCAATGCAACCTCAGTACCACGGTTTGGCTTCTCACTATTCCACCAAGTGAGTGCCTGTTGTTGAAGGACACTCGTGGCATATCGAACCTTGAGCTCTTCAGGGCACTCGCTATTGATGAAGGTATTCTCCATACTTTCGAACCACTCGAGACGTCCAGTGGCTCCTTCTTTACCACTAAAGTTATTGGGCTTGCACGAGTTGAAGTGCTTGAAAGTGCAGGTGCGGTTGTTCCCACCTTGGTTGTTGCTATTCTCCCCATGACCATTGTTGCCATCACCACCATTGATTCCATTGGCGTTGTTGCTGTTATTGGCCATTAAGGTGCTACTAAGTTCAACAACCATAGTCGGGAGTACAGCAGCCATTTGATGGGCGATCATTGCAGCAAGTTTGCGGTCGGAGGTAGCACGCTTTCCATGATGACGAGACATTCTATAAGATGGAAATAAAGAAAATATTAGTATTCGGAACTAAACCAGTTCAGGAAATCAAATTTTTTTTGATATTTTAAATATAACCAGGATGGTTCTATTTGGTACCACATAGCCAATAGGAGCATGGACACGTCGAGGTGACTTAATCCCAATTACCCTGGAGAAGATGTGTATGTTGACCATAATTTAGCACTCATTCCAGAAATCCCCAGGTAAGTATAACAGGTCTCGCAATGAGATTTATACGAAATGCTTGCCTTAGCCCGAGGGCCTTTTGCCAGGAAATCCAGAATACAGGTGTTTATTTGTCACACACTTCCCTATAGGCTACTAGAATTAAAACCTCGATGAGATTTTCAAGTTTTAAACATATCGTCTAAGGTATTTTCTCCACTCGATAAGATGCGTAAAAAAAACTTCCACACATAGTCTAGAATAAGATTTAGAAAAGATTAGACGCGGTAGAACTTAAAGGCATAAGAAGAAGATTAGGGAGTTGGGGTAGACAAAGTTCAAGGCATAATCCTAAGGCACTATTTTCTAACTAATAACAAATAGTACATAAGGAATTGATCATGCAACATGTGATAGGCATATAAGCATACTTACAAGATCATAACAATTGTCAAGTAAAGGGTCCCTAGTTTAACCATAGTCTAGGCCACCATTTCTAATAATCTAAATCCCTATAGTTATGAGCTCTGATACCAATCTGTCACACCCCAACCTTAATGGTGGAAACGTCGAGGTGTGAGGGTTAAGATTGTTCATGCCACACAACGCTAATTTAAAATGACAATATTATTAAATATCAATATTCATGACATACATTTAAGAAATAACATAAGTTCCAATAATCAACAAACATAAGAATTCCAACATCGAAAGATAATAATTGACTTTTTATTTTAATCTAGGTCCAATCCTAGATTGTAACAAGTCTTCAAAGCAAGCTAAGCAGTATCATTTCCTGAAACATGTTAAAAATAATATCAACAATAAGTTGGTGAGTTTTCATAGATTTTCATACATAGATAAATATCAAAGTTGGCAATTCATGTCATAGGTTATTGAATAAAGTAAATAAAGATGGATGAACAAATGTAACAATCAAATCTTGACAAATATGGCCATTACAAGGTTACAAGATTAAACGATTAGCTAAGTGTATTTGGTTCCCATAGTGCTCAAGAATACGACACTAGGAGGCGGCAATCACCTCGGCTTTAGCACCAAATAGGCTTGTCAGGCCCATAGATCTATAACGTCGCCAGGCTAGCAATAGTTAATGATTGTATCGTACAAGAGTCATCACATGATAATTAAAAGTGTTCAAATAACCTTGACAATTAAATGAATTGCACAAGTGATTACAAGATTCGAAACGAGTTTACAAGTGTGTTTATAATACGTTAACATGTTTCACCCCAAACGTGTGAAATAGTATAAAAAAATGTATGAAAACTCACATGGCTAATAAGGATGACAAATAAGAAAATCTTGTATATAATGCCGAGGATACGATAACGATCAACCTAAATAATTTGTCGTATTAAATTAATAACGATTATTATATTGTTAACGGTTCATGGGTATTCACGGTTTAAATTGGTGTATTTGGATGACAATTGTAATAATATTATTTGTAAATCATTTAATTATGATTTTAAATTATAAGATAGATACCATTTATAATTGATGTAATATTTAAATGTTTAAATAAGAATTTTAGTGAGTAATACCATTTATAAAAGTTAAACTTTCTTTATCAAAGGTTTATTATTTACTATTTAAAATAGTAAATTTATAGATTTAAATGTTCAAAATACTTGTTTTAAACCCAAAAGATGTATTTTAAATATGTACATATATATTTATCTTCTTTAAATATATAATTAAATTGTAAATATATTTTATAAAAATGAATGATTTATTAAATTTAAATCCTCGGAAGTTAAGGGAGATTTATTACAACTTACAATTACTAATAATTTGTATTCTGTAAAAATTTTCATATACATATATATTTTAAAAATAAAAGAATAGAAATTTATTAATTGGATTTCTAGAAACATTTTAAAAGAAAATAATGTTATTTAGTTTTTGATTAAAATGGTTTTTATGTGAAAAATATTTAGATGTTTTCTGCTTTTTTTAAGACAAAAACACATTTTAAAATGAGTTGCAGGAGCTCGGGTTCAAACCCGGGTCCCCTACACAACCTCACCAAGTCCTAACCACCGAGCCAAGCCCTGTTTTGTTCTATAAAACAGAAATCAAATCTTAAAACCATTTTCCCAAAAAACCCCCAAATTACATATGAACCCTAGAATCAAAGTGATCAAATTGAACACTAATTCCATTTTGATAATGAAATTAACCAGGGGGCTTTTGTTCCCCATGTAAAACCAAACATAAACCCTAATGTAATTACCTGATTGATGTTCTTCTTGATGATTTTTAGTTTTGAACGAGCCGCAAATGTTCTTTATTGGGATTTCAATTTTTTGTGTGTATTTCAGTTGAAATTGATCTTACAGCCGGATTAGGAACCCAAGTAGAGTGTTTTACCTCGTTTATATAGTTCCAGTTTGACCGTTTGAACACCCAACGAGTTCGAGTTGTTCTCGGTTGTTTCAGGTTGATATTTAAACGCGATTAAGTTTGTTACAGGTGAAATTGATGTCACCAATAACTTCGAAATGATTACACGAACGTTTATGTTCGTTTAATTTCAATAATATAACATTTTAATGTGAAAACGGACCGAAGCCTTGATTGAGTTCGGTTTCGACTTGATTGCTTAGTAAAACTGTGGTTAAATTCGAATTAAACACACACTCGAGTTCGAAACATGTTCTCGAATCGGTTATGTGCGTTGTTTGGTGTTTACAATGGGATTTTAGTGAGTTTGGGGGGTTGCCGGAGTGTTTGGCCGGAGTTGGCCGGGAATTCGGGGTGGGGTTTGGGTTTGATTTGAGTTGTTACATTTTGGTCCCTGGGGTTATAATTTTGACACTTTTAACCCAAAGTTTAATTTAAGAGATATTTACAGTTTAGACCCTGGAGTTTTATTTCTTTTATTTTATGCACATTTTTACAAGTTTTAAATTAATTAAAATTATTTGTTTTTATTTATTTCCAAGATTTAGCAGTTATTACGTTTATTATTATTATGATTATTATTTGTTTATTATTGTTTTCATTATTAACTTAATTATTTAATAATAAAACAATTTATAATAATTTTAAATACTAACAAAGATTAAAATAAGAGGAAAATTACAAATAAACCCTAGCATTTGCATTAATAACAAAACAACCCCTTACAAGAGATAACGACGTTTAACAAACGTTAAATAAAAAATACGAGAGGTCACAACCGACCTTCTAGCTAGTGATTTTTCCAATCCTGAAAACTCTTTATTCTTTGATATTGTAAATGAGCTACTTTTCAAGTTTCATGCCACGCGATCAATGCAAATTCCACAATTGCACCATAGGCTACATTTTGTTCTATAATAGAATTAGACATTGAAAAACATAATGATTTAACTGAAAATCGCTATTTTCATCTAACCAATGTATCCACATGTTCATAATCAAACATGATATGCCTCGACTTATTTCTTATTAAATCTACATGAATATCGACACACTTATAGTGTTGTAATAAATTTATTTATCGTTTAAATGTATTATTATAGGCAGGGGAGTAGCCAAGAGTTTGGGTTGGAGCCCCCACACCTCATGAAAATGAATTGTGTTAGCATATATATGATATAATCCTAACCGATCCTAAATAAATTTTAACATCGATCCACATTAAATTTTTGGCAACAACCCTGGTAGATTTTAACTCTCTGTTTTGACACACACACCAAAAAAACAATTTGAGATTTTAATATTTTGCTAGTATAGACCTATTTTAACATAATTAACACATATTTATCGATTAATCATCTATACAAAGTTTTAAGCATAATGAAATATTTACAATAATTATCCATTCATATTACCTTATTAGTTGTTCATTTACTTGATTAATTATTAAAACATTAATTAATAGATTCCTAGATTAGATTATTTAGTCCTAGGCGTGAGTTTAACTTGTTTTGTGTTAATAGAGCTTAAGCTCGACTTAAGCTAGGGCTCCCTTGTTTATTGTGTAATTATAAGTTTATATATGATAATTATTATTTAAATATAAATATAAATATTAATATATATATATATATATATATATATATATATATATATATATATATATATATATATATATATAATAGATTATATAAATAAAAGCTAGCTTAGGCATGTGAGCTGGCTCGAGCTCCATACATGAAGCTCTGGTCGAGCTCGTTAAATCTTAACTCGATCTAAGTTTTTGGCGAGCAAATCCCGACTCGTTCACGAGTCACCTTGACTTGATTACACCTGTACTACTAATTGTTACTTTTAGTTTGAAATTTAAAACTTGTTGGTAGATCAATTATCAAATTTTTTGCTTTAATTTGGTTTTATATTCTTATTGTGTTATCCTAGCCGACCCTACCGACCCAATGTTACACCCCAAAAATCGCAGCGGAATGATACGTTGCGTGATGGTAACGGAAGTTGGAAATTTACCAACGATCATAGTCAAACGATAATAAAATACAAGTCGATTACTAGTAATTAAGATTTTGCATAACCTTAGTTATAAATAAAGTAGAGTTTAAACACAGTTAACATCAGAACTTATTTAGTTATAAAAAGAGTTAATTACATAAAAGGTCCCTGTGGTTAGGTCTGTTTTCACTTTCGGTCCCCAAATTTGAAAAACTACAAGGTCGGTCCACAATTTTGACAAAACGTAACACATTCGGTCCCCAACTTGGATAGGCCGTTAACTTTTCAGTTAATTTTTAAAAAATACCCAAACTACCCTTATAATAAAAACAAAACATAAATATAAAATAACATTTAATATTATAAAAATACCATATACCCACCATCTCCACCCATGATCTACCCCTCTCTTTCCTCAACACAACTGTTCCCTAACCACCACCATAGCCCCACCACCACCCTCCTCAACTAGAAAGCCACTGGTCGCCGCCACCCTCATCATTCTTCTTCCTTCTGTAAAAATCGATTAATGATACCACCTTTAGTTGAATCGCAACCATCAACTGAATCGATCTCCCCCACCTTCGATTGAATCGCCCGCACCACCATTGACTATAACGACGTCCACCACCATCGATTGAATCGCCATTGGTGATGAACTTAAGATGAGCAACAAATCTTTGAGAATCTATGAGAAACGAATCGACTAAATCGGCTTGTTTCAGGTGGTCCGATGGTTCGGTGAGGTGGTCTGGTGGTGATGTTGAAATGCCTTGGTGGAGACTGTGAGGTGGTTTGGTGGCTGATGGCGGTATTGGGGCGATGGTGGTGAGGCAGAAGCCTAAGGGAGACGACGATGGTTCGTTATGGCGGTGATGATGGTCTAGCTAGGGGTATCTTAGTCATTTTACAGGCATTTAATGGAAAAAGATAACAGACATCCAAGTTGGGGAACGAATGTGTTATGTTTTGTCGAACTTGTGGACCGACTTTGTAGTTTTTCAAACCTGGGGACCGAAAGTGAAAACAGGCCTAACCACAAGGACCTTTCATGTAATTACCTCTTATAAAAATGACAAGTTTCGTTTTAAAAGTTCCCAACACAAGTAGTCAACCAACAAGCTTGACTCTCCAAGACACATTTCCAATATTCCCATCCGAGCATACTTACGACCCTGAAAAGCATGAAGAAGACGGGTCAACATAATGTTGGTTAACATTCAGGTTTTAAATATAAAATACTTATAATTATCATAGACTAGCTAGGTACCATGATTAATTTTAGTCATAAGTCCATAATCAAACCAAGAAACACGTTGTTTCCCCATAACAGTCCAAACAAATAAACTCACTCGTTATAAACTGACCAGAGCGACTAGTCGCGAGAGCGGGCCCTTCTAGCCCGATAGATCTACCGATATAAGTTTGTGGCCTCCCCGAGGCTAATGATTATGGGATATTTATGGGCTCAATGGTATATAAATATATTACTGACCCAACTTATACCATCATAACATTATATATAATTCCGTTTACCCATAATATCATAAAATTATGCTTTTCCCCCAAAACAGTTAAATAATAAAAAAAATATTTAAAATGGGGCCAAAGAACTCACCTTCAAACGCGGTCAAATAATAGTTCAAGAAAGCCTCACACCGGTTAATTAAAATCCTAAACGCGAAGGATTCAATTAATAACCAAAAAACATGCTTATGAATACGCTGTTCACCCAGCTTACTTAGTCTTTAAAAGGTTTTTATTTTATTACTCAATGTTTTAAAATACTTGTTGACGACTTGTAAAAGTCCATTACTTATTTAAATATCTTCAAAAAAATTAAAACTTTAATTATTATATGGCATGATATAATATATATAACCCAAGAACAACATTCAACACGTATAGTTCAAGTAACTAGGAACCTAACGACAATACTAATTTTATCCCTAGCTTTTGGTGTTTATTTCCTATAAAAACGATTATATTTCTCAACCTAATGATTCAGGTTATAAAACATAAAGTCATAATTTGAAAAGTTGCCGGTTATGACGCTTTGCGCAAAACTTTCGTTCAAATTTTGTAAAAAATAATTAGTTTTGTTTTTCCACGCTAAACCTCTTATTTTCCTTGATAAGATAAGTTTTTAAAGCTGTCAAAGATAGTTTTGTTAGTAAATTGCCCATTTTTAGCAAAATTGATACTTTTTACGGCTAAATTTGCGAAGTAAAGTGACTAGTTTTTGGTCCCGACAACTAAGAGTTGTCATTTTATTGAAATACTTGTTTAATAAGTCATAAAATTCCTTAGAAATACATCATTTTTCAGATTAAAAGTTTTATTTTTAAAGTTTTGATTTGCTGGTAAAGTCACGTTTCAATCTGTAGTTTTCACTGTTACATGTATCTTGCAATGTTCCTCACAAAATATATTTTGTCAACAAATTTTCTACATAAAATACCCTATTTTCATCTGTTTTATACAACTTTATTTTATAAAAACCTTGGGTTTTTAACCTAGTTTTCACTTATTTCATTCACCAAAACACTCCTTTTTATCTAAGCGTGATCCTTGTAAAATGCTTATTATTATCAACAAATTTTTGTTCAATTTCATATTTTCAACTATCGTTTCTAATCTACATCCCCATTAATAAAAACTCATTTTGATCTTAACATGGTTTCTAGCATATCACCCATTTTTGTGGTCATAATCTACTAGTTTAAGTGAGATCTTCCTAACATGATTATAGCCTAGGTTTTGTACTAAATATTTTACACCCTTTCTAATCCTCATTAGCTTTCATAGGAAATGATCAAACAAAGTCATCCATCCAACATTTCAAGCATAATCATCTATCTACTAGTTCACAAATCAACAATCTTCCAAACCTACACATATATACATACGTATCACACACATATATATACATCCATACCATACCTATTCATACAAGCATTAAGATTTCACCATTATAAAGCAATTTCCATAACTCAAATCAGATTGTATAACCATTTTTAAACCTTATTTCATCATAATCCTAATCTTTTATAAGTCATTTTAGTGGATGAACCAGGGTTCTTCAAGATTTTCATATTGATCATCCATGAATGAAGGAATAAAGATGATCAAACCTAAAATGAGTATACCTTGAGTATTTCTTAGACTTGAACAACAATCTCTAACGTTAGCTCAATGATTTTCAACACCCGGTTACACCTTCAATCTCCTAACTCGACTCCACTTGGAAACCCCCTTTGTTTTTGACCCAAATGGAAGAAATAGTGATGTTTTAAAGCTTCTGCAGCAGGTTTTAATGGTGGTGGCAGTGTAACCTCGGTGGTGGATCGGGGTGGTGCTAACGGTGACCGAAAGGGGTGGGGGTGGGGTGACCGTGGGAGGTGGCGGTTGTAGGTGGTGGAGTGTGGTGGGTGGCGGTCGTAGGTGGTGGCGAGGTAGGGGTGGCGGTGGGGTCACCGGCTAGCGGCGGTGGTTGGAGGGTGGGGCGGTGGTGGTGTCGCCGATGTGGGGAGGGAGAAGGAAAGGGAAGGGGTGGTGGAGAAGATGGATGGGTTTGTGAGGGGGGTATTGTATAAGGTGTAAGGTTTAAAGGCTGATGCAACCAAAGCAACCAAAGAGCTCTCAACATGCATGCATGAAGTACAGAGTAAAGTTACTTCGAAAGTTTTACACAACTCAAAGGAAATAAGCTAGGTGTAAAATCTTCCGAAGCTAAATGAAAAATCTTTCGAAGACAAAGATGAAGTCTTACAAAGCTTCAGAGACAAAGTTTTCAGAAGCCAAAGACTGATTTCTTCCAAAGACAGAGAAGGCATGCTTTCTTTGATCACCTTTTGACTAAAGCTGAACAACTTTCCGCTGCCACTCTGAAGACTCACCAACTTATATGAGTTGGTGAAAAGGTCCATGCTTTTGTCAACCGTAGATTATGGTCATTGGTCTGTAACTTTCTACTTTTGTACCTTTTATCCTTTTTGTAATATATTAGGATGTGAGCTATGGCATGTCATAGTTACAAGTCAAAAGACAATCTACCTTTTGACTTTACATTGGTCTTGTTGTCTATATTAGTGTTTTCAGTTGGCCTTCAAAGTATGGCCGACTGTAGGATGTAGTATAAAATGTCTCAAATACTTGTATCTTTCTTATGTATGCTTTGTAACACTTGTAAAAGAACATGAGTGCAATATACATCATTCTTAAAACCCAGTATCATCTTGCTATTGTTCTTGTTCTGTCTCATATTACCTTGTGTTTTTAGTATCATCTATACAAACCCGGTTTTCTATTTAATCTATTAAGTGTTCTAACTCTCTCTTCATTGTGAAACTGTTGTATTGACCCCCTTCAACGGTCCTGCAATTGGTATCAGAACATTTTAAGCTTTTGATTGTAAGATTTCACCATCTTAAATCCTTCAGTTTCACAAACTAACGAGGTCAACTCTCAGTTAGTAAGAGATCGTTGGAAAAAGAAAACTAAATTTGGGAAGGTTTGTAAATATTTTCTGAGTTGAGATTAATCTTGGCCAATAAATAAAAGTTGGGATTACTAAAATCCAATAGCTCTTAAAACATCGAGAAAGTACCAAGAGCATATAAAAAATGAATTTATTTATGAGGGTGCTCTATGGATAAATTTTACAGACTTGATAAAAGAAACATATGGCTTTGGAAATTAGCGGTATTTATAAGGGTGCTCTATAGATATTATGTGTGATGTATATTAGGTGAAGTTGGATAAATATGATAACATCCATCCGTTTAAAAAAAACGTTTAACATAAATGGTCAAGATTGAAATTGTTTCCTTCAGGGTGGAAGGAAGTTTCACTAATATATTAGAATATCTCCACTAAAACACAAGCAATTATTATTGTCCATGCACCGAAGAAAGTATCATGAGTTGGCACGCGTAAATGGTTGTCTTTTTAATCATTTTTCGGTAGAGTGCACCGTTACTTCCTTCTTGCCAACCATGATGGCAAATTTCTGATGTAGCCACACCTATAAAACCATCACATTATTCACATAAATAAATCAATCACTTCTCCTTCCTCTCCATCTCTCTTTCTTTCTCTATTTCTGTTTAATTCACAACAAGAATTAATGGGACATTCAAAGTCTAAAGCTTTTGCAGTTGCTCTAACAGTTTTATGTCTGACTGTAGCTGCTTCAGCAGGAAGTTTCTATGATGATATCGACGTCACTTTTGGAGACGAACGTGCTAAAATCTTCAACGGCGGTCAGGACCTCTCTCTTTCACTCGATCAATACTCCGGCTCGGGTTTCCAGTCGAAGCACGAGTACCTCTTTGGAAGGTTCGACATGCAACTTAAACTAGTGCCTGGAAACTCTGCCGGTACTGTCACTACATTCTATGTGAGTACTCCTAGTCATATTTTCATATTTTGTATCTTTTAACATTCACTTCAATTGTATTAAAAGTAAGCCACTAACAAAAACCATAACTATTTGTATTTATTGACACCAGTTGTCATCACAAGGTGCGGGACATGATGAGATAGACTTTGAGTTCTTGGGCAACACCACTGGAAACCCTTACACAATCCACACCAACGTGTACTCCCAAGGGAAAGGAAATAAGGAACAACAATTTCACTTGTGGTTCGACCCCACTGCGGCCTTCCACACATACACCATTGTGTGGAACGCACAAAGAATCATGTAAGTCGGTCTCTTAATAAGCTATACACTACTGATGCCCGTGATCATTAAATACATACTGATCTTCAAGTATTAAACTTTTGTTACAGTTTCTTGATTGATAACATACCAGTAAGGGTGTTTAACAACCATGAGGCTGCTGGAGTTCCCTTTCCCACGAGCCAACCGATGAGGGTGTACGCGAGCCTGTGGAATGCGGATGACTGGGCCACCCAGGGTGGGCGTGTGAAAACTGATTGGACAAAGGCACCTTTCACCGCTTACTACAGGAAGTTCAATGCGAATGCCAATAAAGTTGGTCCTAACTCAAAGTCCACAAGCTCAGTAAACGAAAACCAGGCATGGAAAACACAAGAAATTGATGCAGCTGGGAGGAACAGGATTAGGTGGGTGCAAAGCAAGCACATGATCTACAATTACTGCAACGACCGCAAACGGTTTCCTAATGGCCTTCCCGCTGAATGCAAACGCTCCAGATTCCTCTAAGCCTTAGCTACTTGAGATGCTCATCATCATCGGCCTTCTAGCTACTACTGTTTTTTCTGATCTTAAAAATTATTTATTCTTTCATATTGTAATGGTGATAACATATAAATAAGATACTTTCAAGTTTCATGTCAGCAACCAATGCAAGTTCCCTAATTGCCCCGAAGGCTACATTTTGATCCATAATAGTAGTCGACGTACGTGTTTCATAAACCAGACAAAACAACCTTAACTGAAAAAAGCTAATCTTCATTGAACCACATGTTCGTAACCATACGCATAGGCTTATTTCTTTTTGAGTCTACATGCATATTTACACACTCCTAGTGTTATAATTTATTATTGTTTAGATATTTTAATATGGGACATCACTATGTGATTTTCTATTGCATTGCCTTGTATTTTTCTCAATATTTGGGACATATCTGTGTGCGTTTCTTCCACATAGCCGTGTATTAAGGATTGACTTGATTAAGACTTGGCAAAAATCTTCTATGGACTTTGAGCTTTTGCTAACAATATTTTCTAGGGGGATCTGAGAACTTATAGTTTATCAAATTGAAGGTGAATGAGTGTACTAAAACATCAAGAAAGTACCAAGAGCAGATACAAAGAAAATAATTTATTTGCGCTCCCTTGAACGACATTCATAACAAGTTATTTTGGCGTATTATTTCTAAAATGGTACTTCATGAAAATAAAACAACTGAGCTCATTAATTATTTATACTTGGTTTAATGAGTGAATATTGTTGTGCTAATCGTTTTGTTCACAGGTAGCAAGTCAAACGGGTATGTAGAAAATTGATCATCAGGGCCTAATTTTAAACGTGTGTTCATGAAAGACTTGGAAGGCACTAGTGCACGATATTACTTTCGGAGTGGTTAGGGAATATTATTTGGAGCCGTTTGTGTTAATAGAACATAATTATATTTCATAATAATCGCCTTAGAAAAATACCAAATGTGAAGCTGTTACAACAAACCGTCTTAAAAATGACGGTTTTAAACGGTTTCTTGAAACCACCTTCATTAAGTTTTCTTTTATAGCTGCTTAATCTTTGCTCCAAAAAACATATATACCTCGATAAGGTTTTATTACCATAACTCTACTTAATTTTTTTATATCTTTTTTTATAGTGAATATTGGTCGTTACTTTTCACCTTGAGAACATAGAGGATGCATTATAGTTTCTCTAACGAGCATGGAGAAAAAAAGATTATCACTCTCTTTTGATAGTAATTGAAGACTTGATTTCATTAATTTTTCTGTTAAAATAGGCTAAAGGAACTATTTAATAATTAACTCAAAAAGCTAAACTTCAGGGATTACTTATGCAATTTTATATTTTACACAAACGAAAATTAAATTAACACAAGAACAACCTTCTAACGACAACCAATCTTTTGTTTCACGCCCACCCAACACCCCCCCCCCCCCCCCCCCGCCACACACACACACACTACCTTTTAGCAACTGAACACACTCAGGGTTTGATCTTTGTTTCTTATATTTCTTTAAGCGACTTAAATGAAGAAGTCCCATGCCAAAGGAGACGAGGGTGGCAATAGAGAGTGTGAATCTCTATTGAAACATCGATTCCATCTCAAATTTCAATTATCGCAAATTGACTATGATAAATCATCATCTCTTTAGTTGAAATGGGAGCAGAGATAATGAATGTCTAGGGTTGGTAGTTTAGGGTTAATGATTAAGGTCAGTTGGTGGGGGCAGTGGTTAGACAATGTATGTCTAGGCAGAGGACATAATTGACGTTTGTCGGAGGGGGCAGTGTTTGGATGATGTCTAGGGTTGGTAGTTAAGGGAACTTTTTAAATGTTTGTTTAGTAATTTACATAAACACATAAATAGTTTTTTAAGTTTAATTTTAGATTAATTACACAAACAAGTTTTCAAAAGGCTACTTTGGTCACCTCATCCTATAACACCTGGAAATTTAAAAGAAAAGAAGAATAAAAAGAAGAAAGGGTGATATGTCCAAACGCAAGGGGTTAAAAGTGTGCAAGAGTCAAAGTTTCTCATAATGGGTGTCAAAAGGTGGTATGTCCGCCCATAACCCTCTCTCTCATGCACAATTCGGCTAAAGACTTGGAAAAGAAAACCCCATCCGGTTTTAGAGAGAGAAAGCTCAAGTTCTTCGAAAATGTGAGATTTCCAGAAGTTTTCTTCTCGATTTTTTTGCTGGGTTCGATCTTATGAACCTATTTTTATGTGTTTTCTTGTGTTGGTTGTTTGTTTTATGTGTTTAGGTGCTAGTTATACTTGTTAGCTCTCAGGTTTGTGGTGTTTCACTCGAAAGCAGCTAAGAGGTGAGTTCTATATCCCCTTTTTTACTTGTTTTATATATGTTTGGGGCTGATGTGCATATTACTTGTGTTTTTAATAAACAAAACCATTATTTTGTTTCATAAAACAAACTGACAGTCCATAAAAGATGCTGCTTCAAGTGTATTATATGTTTATGTGTGATGTCTCTTATGTTTTGAAGATGTAACTTGTTAGATCTAAGCTAAGTAGATGATTAACAATGGTATTTGGGAACTAGAAATCGTGTAAGTTAAGCTCTAAGTAAATAAGTTGTCCACTGTGGATGTTGGTCATCCGCTGTGGACACTTTGTCATGAATAAGTTGTCGGCTGTGGGTGTTGGTCATCCGCTGTGGACATTATAGTATGACTGTGTGTCCGCTGTGGACATTATAGTATGACTGTGTGTCCGTTGTGGATGTTGGTTATCCGCTGTGGAAATTGTCCGTTGAGAACACTTAGAAAGATTTACCGTCAGCTGTGGACTTGTACGTCCGCTGTGGACTTTATTCATCCGTTGTATACTTTTAGTTATCCTCTATGGATGTTATTTATCCGCGTTGGACTATTGCCATCTGCATTGGACTATGTTCATCCGCTATGAACACACTTAGTGTTTTACTCATCCGCTGTGGACTTTGGCTGTCCACTGTGGACCTTGGCTGTCCGTTGTAGACTTAGGCTGTTCGCTGTGGATACTTAGTACTTTAAGCCATCCACTGTATATGCTACTCATGCGCTGTGAATACTTAGGATTTTCTGAAATTTTGGGAAATAGAATTTAGTGTTAAGTCTTGATGTTTTATGGTGGTTTATGCCTGTTGATGTTATGTATGTTTGAGGGCTGTTGTTAATGTTCCATATTATGTATCATGATGTGACTTTACGTGGTGTGATATGTGCTTATGCATGTAAAGTATTGTTGTAACGAAAGTGAAAGATAAAGATAATGAAAAATGGAATGTAATAAATGAATTAAAAGTCTTGTAACATGAAAAAGGGGTTCACAACTCTTTATGGGTTGCCACCTCGACAGTGTACCGAGTGCACACCTAACGGGCTGTCTTTGTGACTGATAGAAACCTACGAAACGGGGTCCGTGCCATTTGCCCCCAAGACTTTAGTCGTTTTGTCCACTGAAGATGGAGCATGGCAGGATCTAGATAAAAGTGAAAGATAATAAAGTACGAAACGAACGATTATGTACGATGTTAAAGGATAATAACAGATTATTATCAAGATGTACGTATGTTGTGTGATCACGAAAGAAAATAAAGGAAAGGTTTTCATTCAAAGTAAAGTATTTTACTTATAAAAAAAAACTAAAACTCACTCAGCAATGCTGAATTTTTATATGCATTATCAGTTGGCAGGTAATGTTATTGCTGAGGATGGCACGGGGGTGAAGCTACTTGGCGGGCAAGGATTGGGGTCCATCTCATGCAATAATAATGATGTTGTTTTGTAATACAGCTAATTGATCTTTTTTAATCTTTTAAAAAACAATGTATTACTTGGCAAATGTATTTATTAAAGCATAAAATGGTTTTTGATGAATTATTCCGCTGCAATGTTTTTATTATTTGATAAATCTTAATGTGTTTGATATAATTGATGCTGTGAATGACCAACTGTGGGGTTTTCGGGAACGGGACCTTACAAGTTGGTATCAGAGCCAAAGTTTAAGAGAATTGGGTAAATCATATTTCAAAACCTAAACTTAAACTGAGAATGAGACTAAATAGAAGGATGCCAGCCCGAGTAGTTATGTGCCATCAGATAATTTATTTTCTTAAAGTTAACCGGTATTATATGCGCATGCTATTTGATTTATGTGCTCTTAGTAGATTTGGATACTGATGTAGTCAGGATAGGAAATGCTTGGGGGATGAAGAGTAAAGTAAGTGGATAATCACACCTGGCCACTTTAATTAGGGACTTACTATACTTGACATAATCTGAGCTATTACCTTGAATGACCGTGTTGGTGTTTGAATCTTATAGCGTTTAGAGGATGGTGGGTGGTAGATCTTCAAAGGCTTCTCGAGGAGGTGTACTGGGCGGTCGTGGTGCTAGACCACGTGTCACAAGAAACAAGGCTAAGGCTGTTGAGATGACTCCTGCAGAGCTCGAGCTTCATCACTATGAAGGTGGTGATGAGAGTGCTAATCTGAGGGCCTTTATGAAGGAGGCAATAGTGGAGGAAGTTCATCAGGTCATGCAGACGATCCTACAGTCTGTGGTAACCAAGGTTATTCGTGCTATGAGGGAGGATGAAACGAAGGAGAAAGAGTAGATGAAGAAAACCGTTGGGAGAGGGGGCGGAAAGAGAGGTTCAGGTGAAGGGCAGCAACCAGAAACTGAGATGGTTGTCTCAAGTGATGAAGAGGAAGAAGCGGTACAGGGAACTGCCAAGGGATGTAGTTATGGGGCATTTCAAAGATGCAAGCCTCCGACTTTTGATGGTAACGGGAATGCTGCTGCTGCTCACTGATGGGTGAGAGAATTGGAGACTGTGTTGGATATCAGCAAATGTAGGGAGGATCAAAAGGTGAAGTTTGCTACCCACTCATTCATGGACTCAGCCTTGTGCTGGTGGGATAATATTGTCCAGGATGAGGGTAGCAGGGTAATTAGAAGAATGAGGTGGAGTGAGTTAAAGAAGATGGTGATCGAGGAGTTTTGTCCTCACAGGGAGCTTGACAAGATTGAGAGATAGAGAGTTCCTACAGCTGGAGGTGGGAACTATGACACACCAGCAGTACACGATTAAGTTCAACGAGATGGCAAGGCTGGTGCCAGACTAGGTGACGCCTGTGTCGAGAAAGATCAAGAGGTACATACAGGGTCTACCGGTGGAAATCCGTAGGCACATGATCGCCGCCCGACCGAGCACGTTTAGGTTGGTGGTTGATCTGGTAGGGAGGTTATATGATGAGAGAGAAGAAGTGGTAGTGGTGGAGGTGAACAAAAAGGGTGGTGGTGACAGGAACTAGAACGGGAAACGATTTGGTCGTGGTGGTTTTACCCGAGAAACAAGAAGGCAAGGATGGATGACCGGAGGGTGGTGTCGGCAGGTACGGGGATGAAGAAGTGTGGTAAGTGTGGAAGAGACCACGCGGGGGAGTGTAAGTAAGGATCGAACATCTGCTTCAAATATGAGAAGCCTGGCCATATGGCAAAGGAGTGTAGGGTGATGAGGTGTTATAACTGTGGTGAAGGGGGCCATCTGAGCAGGGATTCCAAGAGGCCAAGGGCCGAGAGCTCCGGGGTGAAGAAGGGGGTTGAGAAGGAGGGGCCGAAGGCTAAAGCCAGAACATTTACTATGACCCGGGAGGAGGCTAGGGTGGACCCCGATGTTATGTCAGGTACCTTCTTAGTAAACCAAACTTGTGCCTCTGTACTATTTGATTCTGGTGCTAGTAAGAGTTTTATTTCTGCTGCCTTCTGTGCTAAGTTGCCTGTTAGGAGTAGAAAGATTGATGAGCCATTCGACGTAGAAACTGCCATTGGTAAGTCTACTGTAACACCCGGATATTTTAAAAAAAAAGAAAAGAAGAAAAGAAGAGAACAAGAAAAGAAAAGAGAAGTAGAAAGCAAGAAAGGTGAAATAACCCAAGTTGAGGGGTTAAAGTTATGCAAGAGGCAAACTTTAATATTATTATATTTAAAAGTGGGTATGGCCGCCCACTCCCTCTGCTCACCAACTGCCTTCGACAGCAGCAAAAGAAGAAAAGCAAAGTTCATCGGTTTTCTAGAGAGAAGAAGAAGAAGATCGTCTAGAAGGTAAGATTTTGTGTGTTTTGTTCGGTTTCAGCTGAATTTTCAGCTTGTAGATCGAGTCTTATGTGTTTCTCTGTTTTCGGTTGGGTGTTTTTGGTGTGTTTAGGTGTTTGAACACCAAGTGCTCTCAAGTTTGGAGGAGTTTTACTCGAAGGCTGTTGTAGGTGAGTTCTAGATCCCTGGTTTTTCTGTTTTAAACATGTTTTAGGGCTGAAATGCATGTAAACTATTATTTTTGAAATTCCCAGAATGTTAAGCATATGTTTCCCTTGTTTTATGTGGGTATGTGTGTTTGTGAATGTTTGACTGAATTATGTGGTTGTATGCTTGTTTTATGAGCTTAGTATGCTAGATTTGGGCTAGGATTATGTAAAAATGATGATCGGGAACTAAAAATTTACATAAGTTAGAACTGGTATAGTGCCCATGCGCCTAAGTAACTGCCCATACGCCTAAGTGTTGCTCATGCGCCTAAGTTTTCCCATGCGCCCAAGTATCCATGTGCCTGCATAGTGCTCATGCGCCTGCATAGTTCCCATGCGCCTAAGTTTTTCCCATGTGCCCAAGTGTTCCCATGTGCCCAACTGTTCATGCGTCTACATAGTGCCCATGCGCCCATATAGTGCTCATGCGCCTAAGATGACTTAGGATTTTTTTGAAATTTTGGGAAAAATGGAAATTTATGATTAAGCTCTAGAATGTTTTGGTGGGTTATGTTTGTTCATGTTATGCATGTTGTGGCTTGTTATTGATGTTCCTTATTACATATTATTACGTGACTTTACGTGGTGTGTTAATGCTCTTATACGTAAAGTACTATATAATGAAAGTGAAATACATTATTAACTAAGTGGAACCTAATGAAAGAATGTAAAGTCTTGCAGGCAAAGAGGTTCACAACTCATTGAGGGATTGTTAGCTCAACTGTGTGCTGTTTAGCTAACCCATGAGGATGCGCACAGGGGTCAATCCTTGTGATTGACCAATATGTACGAAATGGGACCCTTGTCGCTTGCCTCGGTACTGGAGTCAGCTCCGTGCACAATGTTAGGGGTCTATTTATAGACTTCGGCCCAGTACCAGCTTCGTGCACAATGATTGGGGTATAGCATATGACATGGGTCTAGATGAAAGTGAAAGATAATGATGAAAGTACGAAATGAATGAAAAGAATGTTGAAAGATAATAATGATATTATCAAGTTGTACGTATGTTGTGTGATCACGAATGAAATAGTTTTTACTAAAGGTAAAGTATTTTATTATATAAAACTAGAACTCACTCAGCGACGCTAGCTTTTCATGTATTTTTAGTTGGTAAGTAACTTGTTGCTGAGGATGGCACGAGGGTGAAGCTACTTGGCGGGCAAGACTGGCATCCATCTCATGCAATAATAATGATGTTGTTTTGTAATACAACTAACTGATATTTTGTAATCTTGTAAACAATGATGTATTACTTAGCAAATGTATTTATGAAAGCATGAAATGGTTTTTGATGAATTATTCCGCTGCAAGGTTTTATTTACTTAATAATTTTTAATATGTTTTGTTATAAAAGAGGTTGTGATTGACCAACTGTGGGGTTTCCGGGAACGGGGCCTTACAAGTTGGTATCAGAGCTAAAGTTTAAGAGAAATGGGTAAATATTTTTAAAACCTAAACTTAAACTTAGAATGGGACCGAATGGAGGGATGCCAGCCCAAGTAGCTACGTGCCATCAAGTAATTTGTTTTCTTAAGGTTAACCGGTATTATGTGCATGTGCTATCTGACTTATGTGCTCTTAGTAGATTTGGATACTGATGTAGTCAGGATAGGAAATGCTTGGGGGATGAAGAGTAAAGTATATAGCTAATCACAAATGGCCACTGTAATTAGGGACTTACTATACTTGACATAAACTGAGCTATTACCTTGAATGACCGTGTTGGTGTTTGAATCTTATAGTGTTTAGAGGATGGTGGGTGGTAGATCTTCAAAGGCTTCGCGAGGAGGTGTGCAGGGTGGTCGTGGTGCTAGGCCACGTGTCGCTGGGAACAAGGCTAAGGCTGCTGGGATGGCTCCTGCAGAGCTTGAGCTTCATCACCAGGAAGGCGGTGATGAGAATGCTAATTTGAGAGCATCTGTGAAAGAGGCAGTTGTGGAGGAGGTTCATCAGGTCATGCAGACGATCCTGCCATCTGTGGTGATTGAGGTTATTCATGCTGTGTGGGAGGATGAAAGAAAAGAGAATGAGGAGAGGAGGAGAACTGTTAGGAGAGGTTTAGGTGAAGGGGAGCAACTAGACACTAAGATGGTTGTCTCTAGTGTTGATGATGAGGAGGAAGCGGTGCAGAAAACAACCAAGGGGTGTAGTTATGGGGCATTCCAGAGATGCAAGCCCCCAACTTTTTATGGGAATGGTGATGCTACTGCTGCTCACCGATGGGTGAGAGAGATGGAGGCGGTGCTCGATATCAGTGAGTGCTGAGAGGACCAGAAGGTGAAGTTTGCTACCTACTCGTTCGTGGACTCGGCCTTATGCTGGTGGGACAACATTGTCCAGGCCGAGGGTAGCAAGGAGATTGGGAGGATGAGGTGGAGTGAGCTGAAGAAGCTAGTGATTGAGGAGTTTTATCCTCATAGGGAGCTTGACAAGATTGAGAGAGAGTTCCTACAGCTGGAGGCGGGAACCATGACACACCAGTAGTATACTACCAAGTTCAATGAGATGGCAAGGCTGGTGCCAGATCAGGTGACTCCGGTGTCAAGGAAGATCAAGAGGTATATTCAGGGTTTACCGGCAGACATCCGCAGACACATGTACTTTTAGGTTGGTGGTTGATCTGGCGGGGAGGTTGTATGATGAAAGAGAGGTGGCAGTGGTAGAGGTGAATAAGAAGGGTGAAGGTGATAGAAATTATAAGGGGAAAAGATTTGGCAGTGGTGGTTTCACCCCCAAAAGCAAAAAGGCAAGAATGGATGACAGGAGGGTGGTGACGACAGGTATCGGGTCAAGGATGTATAACCGGTGTAGGAAGGAGCATGCGGGGGAATGCAAGTGGGGATCAAATCTCTGCTTCAAGTGTGGGAAGCCCGATCATAGGGCAAGGGATTGTGGAGTGACGAGGTGCTACAATTGTGGTGAGACTGGGCATACGAGTAGAGATTGCAGGAAGCGGAGGGCCGAGAGTTCTGGGGCAAAGAAGGGGACCGAGAAGGATGGGCAGGGAGCAAAAGCCAGAGCATTCACGATGACTCAGGAGGAGGCTAGAGTGGACCCCGATGTCATGTCAGGTATGTTCTTAGTAAACCAAACTTGTGCCTCGGTATTATTTGGTTCTGGTGCTAGTAAGAGTTTTATTTCTGCTGCCTTCTGTGCTAAGTTTCCTGTTAGGAGTAGAAAAATTGATGAACCCTTTGATGTAGAAACTGCCATTGGTAAGTCTACCAGGATTCTGATCTGATAGAAAATTGCGCCATAGAGTTGGAAGGCCATAGGTTCTCTGCTAAATTATTCGTGATGCCCCTAGGCGGATTCGATATGGTTTTAGGGATGGACTGGTTAGCGGCATATAAGGAAAATATTATGTGTCGCAAGAAAATGATCTGATTGACTGCGCCTGATGGGAGTTTGGTGACGATCTACGGTGATCGAGTTACTATGGTTTCGAAGGTGATTTCGATGGTGGTGGCAGAGAAGTGCATGAAACGTGGATGTAGTGCCTACCTGGCTTACGTGAAGGATGTGGATGCATCAATACCATAATTATCTGACGTACCACTTGTGTGTGACTTTCCAAACGTGTTCCCAGAAGATTTACCAGGTGTGTCACCAGATCGCGAGATCGAGTTCCAGATCGACTTGATACCTGGTGCTCAACCTGTTGCCAAGGCACCGTATCTATTGGCTTCGTCTGATTTATTCGAAGAGCGAAGAAGAGCATGCCGATCACATTCGTGAGGTATTGGAGACACTTAGAAGAGAGAAGTTGCATGCTAAGTTCTCCAAGTGCCCTTTCTGGTTGCGCGAGGTTTAGTTTTTGGGTCATGTGGTAAATTCCGAAGGAATCATGGTAGATCCGGCAAAGGTGGAGGCGGTGATGCAATGGAAGACTCCAAAGACGCCATCCGAGACCCGTAGTCTCTTGGGTTTAGCGAGCTATTACAGGAGATTCATTCAAGTCTTTTCTAAGATAGCCTCACCATTGACCAAGCTCACCCGCAAGGATGTGAAGTTTGTATGGGGTTTAGAACAGGAGAGTGCTTTTGAAGAGCTAAAGACAAGATTGACTCAAGCTCCTGTTTTGATGTTGCCCGAAGGGAATGAAGACTTGGTGGTCTATTCAGATGCTTCTTATTCAGGATTGGGTTATGTGCTGATGCAACGGGGAAGGATTATAGCCTATGCGTCCCGATAGTTGAAAATCCATGAGGCTAATTACCCTACTCATGACTTAGAGCTTGCGGCTGTGGTCTTTGCATTGAAGATTTGGAAGCACTACTTATACGGGATGAAGTGCACTATCTTCACTGACCATAAGAGCTTGAAATACTTTTTTGAGCAGAAGGACCTTAATATGAGGCAAAGGAGGTGGTTATAGTTGATCAAGGATTATGATTGTGAGATCCACTACCATTCGAGCAAGGCCAACGTAGTGGCGGATGCCCTTAGCTGAAAGAAGAGACCCGAGCCAATCCGGGTGAAAGCTTACCAGTTGGTGATGACCTCCGATGTGATGACACAGGTCAAATGGTTCCAAGATGAGGTGTTAAAAGAAGAGCGCCTTAACTTCGAAAGGATGAGAGGTCTAGTCTCAGAGTTGGGTGAGAACACTCTCGGAGTTAGAACCCGCTTCGAGCGGATGTGGATCCCTCGTTATGGAGACCTACGGGGGAAAATCATGGATGAAGCTCATAAGACTCGATACTTTATTCATCCCGATGCTACGAAGATGTATCATGACATGAAGAAAGATTACTGGTGGCCGGGTATGAAACACAATGTAGCGGAGTATGTGAGCAAGTACCTTACTTGCTTGCAAGTGAAGGCTGAGCATCATAAGCCATACGGGAAGATCCAACCTTTGGATATACCCGAGTGGAAATGGGAGCACATCACCATGGACTTTATTAAGAAGTTACCACGTACGGCAAGGGGGTACGATGCCATATGGGTGATAGTTGACCATTTGACGAAGAGTGCTAACTTTCTACCAATCTACAAGACGTATTCATCTGAGAGGTTAGCGAAACTATTCATCAAATAGATTGTGACTCGTCATGGTGTACTGGTGTCTATAGTGTCTGACCGTGACACTCGGTTTACATCTAAGTTTTGGAAGAGATTCCATGATGCGATGGGTATGAGACTACACATCAGTACAGCTTATCATCCTGAGACAGATGGTCAGTCAGAGAGAACCATACAGACGCTTGAGGATATGCTCCGAGCATGTGTTATTGATTTTGGAGGAAGTTGGGATGAACACTTACCATTAGCTGAATTTTCATACAACAACGTTATCATGCCAGCTTGGTATGCCACCATATGAGATGCTATACGGTAGGAAGTGTAGGATGCCTGTATGTTGGGGAGACATCGGGCAGAAGGAGTTGGGGAGCATTAAGGTGACCGAGGCTATGACTGAAAAGTTGGAAAAGATCAAGGCCTTTATGAAGGCGGAGAAAGATAGACAGAAGTTGTATGCCGACAAGAGGCGTAGACCGATTGAATTCAAGGTGGGTGATAGAGTCATGTTAAAGGTCTCACCTTAGAAGGGGATAATCCGGTTTAGAAAGCGGGGTAAGCTAAGCCCAAGGTATATAGGGCCTTTTCGAATCATGGCTCGAGTAGGAGAGGTGGCCTACAGGTTGGAGCTACCCGATGAGTTAAGCGAAATTCATCCGACATTCCATGTATCTCATCTAAGAAAGTGCTTAGCCAATGAAGATATGATTGTGCCACTGGAGGACATTGAGGTGGATGAACGGCTCAATTATGTAGAGCAGCTAGTGGCCATCATTGATAGAAAAGAGAAGAGGCTACGGAATAAAGTGGTTCCACTTGTGCGAGTACAGTGGAGACACAGGAAGGGGTCCGAGTCTACGTGGGAGACTGAGGAGGAAATGAGACAACATTACCGGCAGCTGTTCGAGGAATGACAGGTTTTGGGGACGAAACCTATATAAGGGGGTGGACTTGTAACACCCAGAAATTTAAAAGAAAAGAAGAATAAAAAGAAGAAAGGGTGATATGTCCAAAAGCAAGGGGTTAAAAGTGTGCAAGAGTCAAAGTTTCCCATAATGGGTGTCAAAAAATGGTAAGGCCACCCATAAAATTATGGATAGAGATATGGGGCCAATCCTCTTTCTGGAGAACCCATACAACTTCAAGAAGCTCACCATCTTTTGTCTATCTTCAGACTTCTTATTATTAGCTTTGATAGTGGCCCTTGATTTTTGAGCTTCCTCCCTCATCTTTCTCTTAGCAGATTATTTTCTTTAATGGCTTCTTCTTCCAACTACTTAAGATACTCAAACTCTATATAGTCATAAGATAGAGGGAGTAAAGCTTCTGCTTGGTAGAAACCTCTGGCACTCAAGTAGTTGATCATGTTCTATCTATCCTTTTCTTTATCCACTTGGGCTTCTTCTTCTACATCCACAGTTTCTACCTCAGGCATCTCTTGAACTAGGAAGAGGATAAGAGCTTGATATATTTTTCTTTTCTTTCTTTCTTCTTTGATTTCAAGAAGCAAACCAGCATCCTTAGCCTCCTTCCTTTCTCTAGACATCTTTGTTTCTGACAGTTCATTCAATTCATCCAAGGGAAGAGAGATTAGATCATCAATATTGTAATTTCTAGTTCCCAGGTAGTTCAATCTAGCTTCCCTTAACTCATCTTCTTGAGTGTTTGGCCTTTGGGCAGCCCTGATTGCAACCTGCTTGAAGCTAGGAGTCTCTCTTTGTCTTTCTTCCCTTGCCTTCCTCTTTCTCTCCTTTTTCTCCTCCTCAATCTCCTCTGCAGTTAGAACTTTCTTTCCCTTGTCAATCATTGGCCTATATGACTCAGGGTGAAGAGAGCTTTGGTATTCTTGTACTTGTTCTTCATTTGAGCTTTGGTAAGGGAGAGGCTGTGAGACACCTTCACCAGCTGGTGTCTCACTTAGAGGGGTTGGTGCTGAAGGAGTAGGAATTTCAAGGTTCACAGGGTCCACAACTGGGCCTTCAACTAAGGTTTCCTCTTCGAAGCTAATCTTAGGGACCAACTCAGTATCTAGTTGACCAACTGTTTTCTTTGCTAGCCTTTGTCTATACAAGCTTGTTCTTCTTTTGAACTTCTCAGACACCCTTCTTTGAATCCTCTTTGCTAATCTGTCGGCTTGTCTGTTTTGACTTCGATTAACAAGTGGCAGGATTACAAGAGGGAAGCTTTTATAAAATCCAAGGGTGTAAATATTGAAGACTTCTTGTTGATCCCTGGAATCTAGAAAGCACCAAGGCCCTTCTATCAATGTCATAACCCCATCCTATGATTGGATTATCAGCAAGATTGGATGGAGGTGACATGGCCCTTGGTATAAACCCTCCTTAAATATGCTTTGAAGGATGGCATCCATATTGATGTGAGCCAGAGAAGGTTGTTGAGTCTGGACAGTTACAACTGAGGGTGGTGAATTCTCAATGTCCATTCTCTGAGCAGTGCTCCCATGTTCTATGATTGTAGTGACTTTCTCCCCCTTTTTGGTAGCATTACTTACTTGCACAAATAAGCTGGAGATTAGGTCCACTACATCCATAGGTTCTCATGGATATGGTTAAGCATGCCTAGCAGGTCTCTCAGCTTACCCTTGAGATCGGTGATCTCAAGTTGCTGATCAAGCGCCTGCCTTTGTAAGGTAGCCACCTGAGATTCTAGGTGACTAACCTTTAAAACAAGGTGGGGGTATCTATCAATTTTTGCACCTTTTGTTTCGTACTCCCCTTATCTTCATCAGAAGAATCATGGGGGGATGAGCGTACATATCCAAAGTCATCCCTCTCATGACTAGATATTTGTTCTTGGTCTTTGGATTTCACCTGCTCTGTGACAGCTTCATAAGAAGTGTCAAGAGGCTGGCTTGTTATGGTTGAGGTCTGAATGATGTAATCACTTGCAAAAGTGAGAGCCTCTTCCACATGGACCTCTTGTACATGTTTAGAGAGGTCCACCTCAATAGTAGGCGAATGATATGGGCTAGACATGGGAGTGTAAGGAGCACTCATCTTTCCTTGAGTAGGGGAGGAGCAGAGAGATTCATGGTACTCATTGAATCACATGTCTTCATCATCATAGAATTCAAGGTTAGGAATTGGTTAGTTGAGGTCTAAAGGCTAGGGATGGTATCTTTCCCCTGAAGGTTGATCATCTAAGTGTTAAGACTCAGGATGATGGCTTAAGGTTATGGTTTTGAGCTCATCAGGCTGAGTATGAGAAATCTCAGCACTGATAGTAGAAGGAATAGGAGTGGTTTGCTCCTCAAGAGAAGTCAGAGCTCTTGTTTCCACTTGCTCCTGTATGGGTAAGTATATTAGGGCCTACTCAATCTGAATATACTGAGCAGGGGTTCGTTTGGACTTTCTTGTGTAGGTGATAGTGATTTGAGGATGTGTAAGTAGTGGTGAAGAAGGTGTGGGTTCAACATTGGCTGGGATTGCCAAGTTTTCACCTTGAGCAGGTTGCTTTAACATTTTTGGGACAATGGCTGTTTATACCCCAGAAAAACCAATAGTGATTTTAGTGGTTTTCCTTATTATTTTAAAGATACGGGCTTCATCTGTCCCAGCTTTAGATTATTACATGTTCCCCTCAACTGAGCCCAATTCATAATTGATAATGTGCTGGACATATCTAAGGGAACATGTATTCAAGGAAATCTAAGTTTGCAAGTAAATTTTTGTATACAAATTGAGAGTACCTAAACTTGATCCCTTGGACCATTCCATGGACTATATAGAAAGATCTTCTAGAACTTAATCCCATCCTCCATTATTGTTGGATAGTGAGTGAATGACCACATGGAGGAGGTATTTTCACTATGAAGAGAAATTTTCCTTCCTGAAGGTTCTGACTAAGAAGTCACTTTCATATCCCATCTGTTGAAATGATCCATTTACTGCCTCCTTGGTGAATGACAGCTCACCATCTTCATCATCTAGTTGCAGGTGTTGGTTTATGGTTGCTGGAGTGATGAAAACTGTCCTCCCCTACATCGAGGAAGAGAGTGCCTTCTCACTGTCCATGATAACTTCTTGACAATTCCTCTAGAACTCCAACAGTTGATCTTCAAATAGAGGAGGGTCAATAGTAAGGGCTATACGGTAGGAAGAGTTTGAGAGAAAGTGGCAAATCTCTTAAAAACCAAGGTCTTTTTCAGTTGATAACAGAGCAACTTGGTTGTGTTGCCTGTGTAGATGCATGGTGAAGGCTGCTTGCTGGTTTTGGGGTTCAGGGTTGGCCATTTATGAAGCTTTTTAGAAGAGAGATTGGAAGAACAACGAGGGTTTGCGGTTTAATTTAGGGCTTGAAAGATGCAGATGAGGAAGAAGTAGAGAGAGTGAGACCCGTTGGAAAGGCTATTTGTATGCTTGGATTTGAGACAAAGTTATTGAAAAAGATAAATCCGAATATCGGTCCCACCTCTAAAAAAGTGCCCAAAATGTAGTTATCTTGGAAGTTTAAAATCTTCCTAAGGTAATTTGTCTTCGGAAGCTTAAAGAAAGCTTCCGAAGCTAAATTGACTTTGGAAGATATTCATTAGTTTTAGAAGAAGTGCTTCGGAAGAAAATATAATTAGAGTACTTTTGCTTCCGAGACAAATTTGGTTTTGGAAGATATTAGGACTTTAGAAGAATCAATAAATCAGTCTAATAATGAGGAGAGTGTTAGAACACTAATAGATCAAATAGGGAGCTGGGTATATATGAATGATACTAAGAACACAAGTAAAAGATAAGACAGAACTAAAAACAAGAACAAGATAAGTATGGTTTTCAAGAATGATGTATATTGCTCTCAAGTTCTTTACAAGTGATACAAAGCATTAAAAAGAAAACAAGAACCTGAGATACTTTATTCTACATCCTACAGCCGGCCATACTTTAAAGGCCAACTGCAAACACTATTCTAGACAACAAGATCAATGTAAAGTTAAAAGGCAGATTGTCTTTTAACTAGTGACTATGACATGCCATAGCTCACATCCTAATATATTACAAAAAGGATAAAAGATACAAAGTAGAAAGTTACAGACTCTAAACCATAATCTATAGTTACAAAAGCATGGACCTTTTCACTGGCTCATGCATGTTGGTGAGTCTTCAGAGTTGCAGTGGAAATTGGTTAGCTTTATACAAAAGTAGATCAGAGAAAGCATTTACTCTCTGTCTTCGGAAGAAATCAGTATTCACTTTATTGGCTTCGGAAGACTTTGTCTTTGAAGCTTTGGAAGACTTCATCTTTGGCTTTGGAAGATTTGGTCTTTGGCTTCGGAAGATTTTACACTTAGAATAATTTGCTGTGAGAAGTGTAAAACTTCTGAAGTGACTTCTACTCTGCATAATGTGCATGCAAGCTGGAAGCTCCTTGGTTGCTTTGGTTTCTTTGGTTGCATCAGCCTTTCAAGTTTAACCTTACAAACTCCCCCTAGGCTAATGCTACCAGAAGTGTACTTAGATAGTGACAGTCCTCATCAGGATCAAGATCATTCCTTTCTTCATCAACTGATCAGGATCCTTCAGACTCTCATAATACCTTCTCATGTCATGGAGATCATGCAGAGGAAGATCAAGCATGCCTTGCCAAAAATAGACATCTTGACCTCCTTGATCTCTGATGACATACCACCTATCTGGATTAGTAGCAAAGGTCTAGGACAGGATGGGTCTTCCAGTTGCAAGAGGCTCTACTAGAGTTGGAGTTGGCTGAGCAGCCTCTTCTTGCACTACCTCAGGATGCTCTGACTCATCCTGAGGTGTAGAGGTGGATGCCTTGGACTTCTTCTTAGAACCACTCTTCCTGGCCATCCTTTTCCTCCTTTTTGATGTCTTTAACTGAGAAGACTGGCCTTCAGCACCAGGTTGACTTATTGTGTCTTTCTCACTTGGGTCCTCCACCTTTACAAGTTCAGAAGGAGAGGGATTTGGACCCTGTTGTGGATTAGAAGATGAAGTTGGCTGAGATGTAGCTCTAGGTTCAGGTTGTGTTGTCTTAGTGGGTTCAACCTTTACCTCAACTTTAGCTTGAGCTTGACTTGGTGGAGAATGCAAGTTAACAAGCTCTCCCTTTTTAATCTTTTGCTGATCACTCTAATATGCTCATCTATAGTGGATAGAGACATTAGACCAAGCCTCCTTCTGGAGAATCCATACAGCTTCAAGAAGTTCATCATCCTCTGCCTATCAGCAGACTTCTTTCGACTCTTTTGGATGATGGCTCTTGACTTTGCAGCTTCTTCCCTCATTTTTTTCTTAGCAGCCTTTCGTTCTTTGATAACTTGTTGCTCCAGCTGCTTAAGATACTCGAATTCAACATATTCATATGATAGGGGAAGAAGTGCAGATGCTTGACAGAGACCTGTGGCACTCAGGTAGCTAATCATGTTTTGTCTATCAGCTTCCTTGTCTACCTGAGGTTATTTAGTATCCACAACCTCTTTCTTAGGGCTTTTCTGAACTGGGGGAGAGGATATGAGCATGCTTGTAGAGCCTTTTCTGTCTCCTTTCTTCCTTGATTTTTAGGAACAATTCTGCATCCTCTGCCTCCTTCCTCTCCTTTAATAGCTCTGTGCTCTGCCAATTCATTGAGTTCATTTAGGGAAGAGAGATGAGTTCATCTATGTTGTAGTTCCTGGTCTATCACAGGCCTTAGTCCAAGTTTCCCCTTCGAAGCTAATCTTAGTTCCACCTCAACAATCCAGTTGACCAATGACATTGCCTGTTAGCCTTTGTCTTCTTCTTTGCCAGAACTCTTCAACAATCCTGTCTTGAATCCTCTTAGCCAGTCTGCTAGCTTGCCTGCTTTGACTAGGAAGCTAATCTTAGGTTCCACCTCAACATCCAGTTGACCAATGACATTGCCTGTTAGCCTTTTGTCTTCTTCTTTGCCAGAACTCTTCAACAATCCTGTCTTGAATCCTCTTAGCCAGTCTGCTAGCTTGCCTGCTTTGACTAGGATTTGCAAGTGGCATGTGGACTAGAGGAAGACATCATAGAACTTCAAGGTCTAAAAATTGAAAACCTCTGGCTGCCCCTGAAGTCTATGTAAAATCAGAGCTCTCCTGTCAGCATCATACCTCACCTAAGTATTTTCATTCTTACCATCATGGGTAGACATAGCTCTTGGAATACCCTCCTCAAACAAACTTTGAATGAGTGAGTCCACATCAATATGGACTTGAGGAGGTTGCTGAGTATGGACAATTGCAAGTGAGATTGGTGAATCCTCAATGTCCATACTCTATGAAGAACTCACAGGTCCTTTTTGGTAGCATCACTCTCTTGCATAGGTGAGCTAGGGGTTAGGTCTGTCATATCCACATGTTCTTGTGTTCCTGGTTGAGCCCTCCTGAAAGGTCTCCCAGCTAGTTGTTCCTTAATATCAAAAATCTCAACTTGCTTATCATTGACCTTTCTTAGAAAGGTAGTCACCTGAGATTCCAAGTGACTAACCTTAGAGACTAAAAAGGTATAAGTTTGAGTCAGCTTTTGCACCTTTAGTCTCATATTCCCCTCATCTTCATTAGAATAATCATGGGGGGATGAGAGAATAGGACCTAAGTCTTCTTCCTCATCACCAACACTTTGTTCTTGGCCGCTGGATTTCCCATGCACCATGACAGCTTCAAGTGAAGTGTCAATAGGTTGGGTTGCCATGGTTGAGGTCTTAATGATGTAGTCACTTGCTGAAGTGAGAGCCTCTTCCATATGGACCCCCTGAACAGGTTCAGGGAGATCCACCTCAGTAGTGGGTGGATGATGTAAGCTAGACATAGGAGAAACAGGAGTACTCATCTCTCCTTGAGCAGGGGAGGAGAAGTAGACTCATGATACTCACTGAATCCCATGTTTTCATCATCATAGAATTCTAGGTTTGGAATGGGTTGGTTTAGATCAAGAGCTGGGGATGGTAACTATCCCCTAAGGTTGTTCACTTGAGTTTTAAGACTCTGAGTGAAGACTTAAGGCTTGGGGGGTTGTAAGCTCATCAGGCTGAGCATGAGGAACCTCAACACTAATCATTAGTAAGATGGAGTGGTTTGCTCCTCAGGAGAAGTGGGAGCTCCAGTGTCCACTTCTCCTATGGGGGTGGTAATATAGGGGCCTACACAAACTGAGTAGCATGTCAGGAGTTCATTGGAGTATCTTGGTAGGTGATGGTTATTTATGCTATACAGGGGTTAATAAGTAGAAGGTGTGGTTGGAGTATCTCTGGTAGGTGATGGTTATTTATGGCTATACAGGGGGTTAATAAGTAGAAGGTGTGGGTTCAACACTAGCTGGTGCTGCTAGGTTGTCACCTTGAGCAATAAGCTCTAAAATTTTTGGGACAAGGGCTGTTTCTACCCCTGAGAAGCCAACAGTTGGCTTTCTCATAATCTTGAAGATACCGGGCTTCATATGTCCCAATTTTAAAACATTACCTGTTCTCCTCAACTGTGAGCCCAGTTCACAGTTGAGAATATGCTGGACATATCTAGGGAACATGTAATATTCTAAGGAATCCAAGTCGCAAGTAAATTAATGTACACAAATTGTGAATACCTGAACTTGACTCCCTGAACCATCCTATGGACTATGTAGGAAAGGTCCTTTAGAACTTGGTCCCATCCTCCATGATTGTTAGATAGACTATGGATGACGACATGGAGGAGGTATTTCTATTGAGAGGAAACCTTCCCTTTCTTGAAGGTCTTGACAGAGAAATCCCCTTCATAGCCCATTTGACCAAAGGAACGGTTAACAGCAGACTTGAGGAAGGACAAATCACCTTCGACATCATCCAGCCTTAGATGTGAGTTTATGGATGCTGGAGTGATGAGATTGTCCTCCCCTGCACTATGGAAGACATGCCTTCTCCCCATCCATGGTGACCTCTTGACAGGTCCTTCAGAATTCCAATAGCTGATCCTCGTAGAGTGGAGGATCGATGGTGAGGGAGGTGAAGTAGTTTGATAGAGTGAGAAAGCGACAAACCTCTGAGAAACCAGGATCTTTCTCAGAGTTCAACAGAGCAACTTGATTATGTTACCTATGAAGTTGCATAGAGAAATCGGGTTGATTTCTCTGATTAAGGTTGGCCATTTTGAGATAGCTTTGTGGTGAAGGAAGATAAAAACAAGGGCAGTTTGTGAGTGAATTTAGGTTAGAGGATTTTAGATGAAGAATATAGTGAAAGAGGTGAACCGTTAAGAGAATATATACAAAATGAATTTGAGACAAAGTTAATGCAAAAGGATAAACTTTTTAATCAAAGTCGGTCCCACCTTTAAAAAGTTCCCCAAAAGGTAGTTTATTGGAAGTCAAAAAAATCTTCCGAAGGTATTTTTATCTTCGAAAGTTTTAAGAAAAACTTCCGAAGCCAATTTGGCTTCGGAAAATATTCGTAAGATTTGTGAAAATTTTGCTTCGGAAGGAAAAATACTTAGAGAATTTTACTTCTGAGATATGTTTGGTTTCGGAAGAGATCAGGACTTGAAAGTTTTATTCTAAAGAGAATAAATCTTTCGAGACTTAATTTTTTTGGAAGAAAACTGTCTTCCAATACATGTAGTACTTAGAAGCATATTTAGGCTTTTGATAGATATATCATAATTTCTTTCGAAGTTAGGAATATCATTTGGAAATTTTCTTCCAAAGGAACTAGCTTATGGGATGATAAATAGACAACTTAGGACACCATTTTTGAAATATCTTGATTCAAGTTTAAGAAAAACTACTCAAAGTTAATCATCCCAATAACTGATACAAGATATTTGAATCTTGTTCTCAAAAGCTTTAGTGAATAGATTAGCATATTGTTCATTTGTGTTAACTTTGACTAGTTTAATTAATCCTTTTCCAAAATTATCTCTAATCAAATTATACCGGATGTTGATGTGTTTGTTCTTGAGTGATGCATAGGATTCTCTGTAATAGAGATAGCACTATTCTTGTCTATGAGGAGGAAGTCTTTTTGAAGTTGAATCCATAGTCTAGCATCTGATTCTGAATCCAAAGCACTTGAGCACAGCAGCTTGTAGCATAATGTATTCAGCTTTAGCAGTGATGCAAACACACAAGATTGTTTCTTGCATTGCCATGAGACTATCCTTCCACAAGGAATTGACATCCCCCAGATGTATACTTTGCAGTCAGTTTGCAGCCACCATAGTCGCTATCTGTAAGGCATACAGATTGAAGTCAGAATTCTTTGGATACCAAAGGCTAAGCGTAGGAGCACCTTTGAGATATCTAAGAACCTCTTGACAACAACCAGGTGTGACATCTTAGGGGGCTTGATATTGCATAAATGCATGTGGCAAACATGATATCAGGCCTGCTAGCTATGACGTACATAAGAGACCCAATCATGGCCTATAAGATGTTCATCCATACCCTCCCCTCAAGATCAGGTCTAGGGAGTGGCTTCTGGCTATGGGAGTCTTTGCAACCTTGTAATCGTCATTGAATATGTGTAAGGTTGTCTTGTACATACTTTGACTGTCTTATAAGATGCCATTTTCAACTTGCTTCACTTGAATTCCTAGAAAGAAATTGAGTTCCCCTTATAAAGATGCCATTTTCAACTTGCTTCACTTGAATTCCTAGAAAGAAATTGAGTCCCCCAGGGCACTCATTTCAAATCTATTCTTCACCAGCCTCTCAAAGTCTTTGCAGAGCTTTGGATTAGTTGACCCGAAAATACTCATCTATATATACTTGAACCAGCATTAAGTCATTTCCTATTCCTTTGATGAAGAGAGTTCCATCTATAGTACATCTCTTGTAGCCATGTTGACAGAGATACTGAGATAATGTCTCATTCCACTTTCTTGGAGCTTGGTGCAGCCCATAAAGAGCTTTATCAAGCGTGCAGACATAATCAAGATGATCTGAGTCTGCAAAGCCAGGTGGTTGTTTGACATACACCTCTTCATCAATCACCCCATATAAGAAATCACACTTGACATTAAGTTGGTAGACCTTGAAATCCTTGGATGCAGCTAAAGCCAGGAATATTCTAACAGCTTCAAGTCTTGCTACAGGAGCAAAAACATCTGTGTAGTCAATTCCCTCTTCTAGTGTGTATCCTTGAACAACTAGTCTAGCCTTGTTCTTGATGGCAAGTCCTCTATCATCTTTCTTGTTTCTAAAAACCCACTTGGTTCCTATGGTAGTCTTCCCTTGAAGAAGAGGACATAGGTTCCAAACCTTTTGTCTTTTGAATTGAAGCAGCTCCTCTTGTATTGCTTCATCCCAACTTCCATCCTTAAAAGCCTCATCAACTTTCTTTGGCTCTATCAGGGACAAGAAACAAGAGTATATACAAAAAATTTTGTCATGGGTTTGTCCTCTTGTTCTCACCCCTGTATCAATATTTTCAATGATGTTTGTGGTGGGGTGTGACTTGTGGATCCTGAGTTGAGGGATCACAGCAAGTTGATTGGAAAGATCTAAGTTTGTGAAATTTAGATCTAGCAATGGAGTATCACCCACCACATTAGCACACTTATCAAGAGAGGCTTGATCCAATAAGTGTGTGATATCATTTATGTTGTCTTCTATGGAGTGGTTATCAACATCAAAAAATTCTTGATCACTATCACCACCTCCATTTCCTCCTATATTTGAAGTTCCTTCATCTGAGTTTTAAGCCTCTAAGCTAGAATTTGTAGGCGCCTCAGATGTATCAACTGAATTTGTTATGTTTTGCTGATAGGATCTTCACTTGCAGGGTCAATTACCATTGGAGTTGAACTAGTATGCTTGCTTGGTCTTCTCAGCACAAATCTTGGGTCAGGATCTCCTGTTAATAAGTTACCTGTAGATCCTGAAACATTCTCACAAGATTTGTTAAAACAGTTTGTAACTAAATCAAAATCAAACAGTCAATCAGGACCAGAACCTTACACACTAGGAGCATGCTCATTGAAGGTCACATTGGCTGACTCCTCAACTACTCTAGTTTGAGATTGTATACTCTATAGCCTTAGCTTGGGATGAGTATCCATAAAGTGTCTATTATCTTATTTCTGAACAAATTTGGCTATTTGATCATTAGTATTCAAGATGGTGTGGGACATCCAAATGACCTGAAGAACCAATAAACAGTCTCCTTTTGTGCTAAAACTCTATTTTGCATATACCTTTGTGTTCACTACCTCTGTCCAGAAGGTGATGGGCAGTTTAGAGTCAGACAACATGGTTCTTGCAGCTCAATAAGTTTCCTGTTTCTCCTCTCAGCAACACCATTTTGCTGAGGAGTCTTGCGAGCACTATATTGTCTTGTAATACCTTTTTTCATCACAAATGTCTCAAGGATTTGGTTCTTAATTTTGTTCCTTGATTACATCTTATGGTTTTGACCTTGTGATCACATTGGTTCTCAAATTTCAGAATGAAGTTCTTCAAGATCTCAGGAGTCTCATCCTTAGTACTAAGAAAAAAAGACCTAAGTGAATCTTGTGACGTCATCTATGATTACCAAACAATATGAGGTCCTTTCTAGACTCATTACATTAGTGGAGCCAAAGAGATCCATATGTAATAAGTGTAGGGGAGTAGTGTGAGAGTTTCTTTCCTTTAGCTTGTGAGACACTTTGTGTTGCTTCCCTTTCAAGAATGCTACACAGTGGTCATTACTTGTAAACTCTTTCTTTAGTATTTCAGTACCACAAATCATTCTTAACTAATTTATTCATGTTTTTAAAGTTACATGGCCTATTTTTTTATACCAGAGGAAAGACTCGTCATTATTTGCTTTAGATAGAAAGCAAGAGACTTCTCTGGAGTGAGATGTTTCTTGCAGGTCCATCTTGTACATGTTCCTTTTCCTGGGGGCTCTGTGCAGGATATGCTCCTGAGGAATGACCACCCTGGGCTTGAGAACAATGCACTGATGCTCAGTAAAGAGCATGTTGTGTCTCTGATCACAAAATTAGGATACACTCAGTAGATTCTACCCAACCTTTTTAACAAAATTTACCTTTTCAATCTGAACTTACCATTTGTGACCATGCCCCTTCCAGTAATGTAACCCCCGGCATATCCTCCAAAAGAAACTGGCCCTCCATCAATTTTCTCAAAATTTTGAAGTATAGAACCATTGCCTGTCATTTGCCTGGGATAGCCACTATCAATGATCCATACACTCCTCTTGGTCTTTAGCTGTTCCTGCACAAGAAAGAAATGATTAGTTACTGTCACACCCTTAAAATCCGTGAGTGTGACCTCGAGTCGCACAGGTGGGGCTCGTCAGACCCAGTAGTACTACCCAGATTTCCCGCTAACATCATTATTAACAATCCGAAAGTGTGAGGACTTCATGGTAATCAACACTATATTATACCATACACAACTTATCATGATAAAGCGTTTGTAAAAAAAACCCAGTATGCCATCTTCCCCAAAAGAGAGTATGTAAAAGAGTGGGGCATGAACTCACCTAATACGCGAGATAAATACCTAAAGCTTAACTCGACAAGAAGGATCAGAAAGACAACCTTCAGAGGTTACCTAGAATACATGAGTACATAACTACGTGTACACAGAATCAATATGAAACCCTAAGTGCTCTACAAACCAAAGAACTCAAGGTTTTAGAAAGACAAGACACATTTGACCCAGTTGACCCGTTTGACCCGTTGGTGACATTATAGGTGATAATTCATTCAAATAAGCATAACAGTACTTCATACATGATTAACATACAGACTGATCACATATAGACTTCATTACACATAAATACTACTTAGATCATCATACCACCAAGTATCATACAAGTCATGCGAATCTCAACATTATCATGCTCATTAAAACTATAACACAACCAATGCATCATACAAGGATCAACCATCAACATACCAATTTCCATAGCTCATATCATCCAAAATGTTCATTCTTATCAACCATCAATCAACAAAACTCCTAGCTTACCTATATGACTCATACCATGATTTTCCACAAACAGGCCAAAACAGGTAACAAACCAAATCAACATTCATACAACCTAAACAACACATTTAATCACCTTAGAAATCATCCATGAACATGCTAACATGATCCAATGTCCCAACATACTCAAACCATCATATTCAAGATTTTGTGCAAATAAAGTTCCCTTTTGGGAAAGCACATCCTAAAGAAATAAAGTTTCCCTTTTGGGAAAGCACATCCTAAAGACTATCAAACATACAAGACATACATGGATTCATCATATATACCATTTCAAGCTCATGATAACATCTAGACATGATCAACAACATCCAATTATCATAATTCATCAACCTTCATAGCCCAAAGGTTACTATCTTTAGTAAGACATGAACTACAACACTCATTCTTGGATTTCTAGCATTCAAATCAACAATCTAACATCCCATTATCATCACAAACACATAACACATCATTCATCATCAATCACCAATCCATCCATCCAAATAAAGTTACTATTATTAGTAACCTATGAACACGCATCAAAAACGTAACTTTCTTGCAAAATCAATGTTAACTAACATCAATCTACCTAACTAACATCATAACATCATCAAACAACAAGGAATCAACATTCAATTGCATATTTCGAACACCAACTTTCGGCATAATCAAATCCCTTGAAAACATGTAAAAACCTAACCTTTAAATGTGTATTGACTTGTATTTTGATGATTCTAAGTTTGCAACCCTGAAATCGATCGAATTTGTGGCTTATTGCTTGGTTCTTGGCCGATTCGAAGAAGAGGGAGAGGGATGCAGTGTCGCGGCCGATCTTGGGTTATTAGGTTGGGTTTTTGTTTTAATCAATTAATTTTGCATAATTACCCTTTAAACCCTTGTATTTTGTATTTTATAAAAATTAGACTTTAAGCACTCTTTTAAAATGTTTTTAACAAAAATAATAAACATATAAACTAATAATAACAATTATATGTATTATCTTTACAAGCTACAGAATTTACAAACTAAATACATACGTTTTCACGTTACGCGATAAAATTACTGTTAACATTTAAATCACATAAGCATAACTTAAAAATCACATTATTAACTTAGTTATCATAAATTTATCATTACTGATTGTTATTAAGTCACCAACGTTCAACGACAATGAGTGTGTGTGCACGACACGTGTATGCAAGACTTAACGGAACTAACGGAGTTTGGTAACGGAAAATTACCGGATGTCACATTATCCCCATGTTAAAAGAATTTTCGTCCCGAAAATTGCGTTACATGGTGAGTGATCCATCACTGGTCTTCTACATTGGCACAAGGAAATCAAAATCGAGTGAGTTTTGGATGAGTTGTCATATCATCCCCATGTTGAAAGAAATTTCGTCCCGAAATTTAAATCAATACCTTCGTCGGCTGGCATCGTCCTTTCGAATAGCTGAGGATACTTAAGCTTCATTTGGTCTTCACGTTCCCACGTGAATTCTGGTCCACGTCTTGAGTTCCATCGAACTTTGACAATGGGTATCTTGCTTTGCTTAAGTGTCTTCACCTCACGATCCATTACTTCGACCGGTTCCTCAATGAAGCGTAATTGTTCGTCTACTTGAACTTCTTCCAGCGGTACGACCATCGTTTCATCAGTTAAACATTTCTTTAGATTTGAAACATGGAATACATCATGGATTCCACTTAGCGAATCAGGTAAGGCTAGTCGATAAGCCACTGGACCTATTCTTTCCAAGATCTCAAACGGCCCAACGTATCTCGAATTTAGTTTTCCTCTTTTACCAAAACGAATCACGCCTTTCCACGGTGAGACTTTCAATAAGACTTTATCACCAACTTGAAATTCTAGAGGTTTTCGTCGCTTGTCAGCATAACTTTTCTGTCTGTCGTACGATGCAGCCATACAGTTCCTATTTGTACAATCTTTTCAGTAGTCTCGTGTACTAACTCAGGACCCGTTAGCTGACTGTCACCAATTTCAGCCCAACAAACTGGTGATCTATATTTTCTCCCATACAATGCTTCGAAAGGTGCCGCCTTTATGCTAGTGTGATAACTGTTGTTGTAAGAAAATTCCACCAATGGTAGATAAACTTCCCAGTTATTTCCGAGTCCATCGCGTACCTAAAGATTTCTACAGTGATTGCCAGAAGTGCGATGTGAAACGAGCATCGCTGTCAGAAATAATTGAGATCGGTACTCCATGCCTTGAAACGATCTCCTCCACATAGAGTCGGGTTAATTTCTCCATCTTGTCTGTTTCCTTTATCGCTAGGAAATGAGCAGACTTTGTTAATCTATCCACGATAACCCATATTGTGTCGCAACCAGTAGAAGTACGAGGTAACTTAGTAATAAAATCCATTGATATCTGATCCCACTTCCACATAGGGATCTCGGGTTGTTGTAATAGACCAGATGATTTCTGATACTCCACTTTAACCTTTGAGCAGGTCAGACACTTGCTCACATATGTAGCTACATCCACCTTCATGTTAGGCCACCAATAATACGTGCTCAAATCATGATACATCTTGTCAGATCCAGGATGTATAGAGTACTTAGACTTGTGTGCTTCACTCATAACCAAGTCTCTCAAAAATGTAAAGGTACCCATAGTCTGTCCATGAAGTAACAAATCCCATCCGCCTTTACTTCTAATTGCTTTTCCATTCCCCGTAACGATTCAGACCCAATGTTTTCCACTGTTAGCGCTTCTACTTGAGCCTCTCAGATTTGCTCCGGTAGTTGTGTGCTGATGGTGAGTTGCAAAGCTCGCACACGTCGAGGCTTGGCAGTCTCTTTTCTACTTAGCACGTCAGCAACTACGTTTGCTTTCCCTGGATGATACTTGATAGCACAATCATAGTCGTTCAACAATTTCACCTAGCGTCTTTGCCTCATGTTCAACTCCTTTTGCTCAAAGATGTGCTGGAGGCTCTTGTGATCGGTGTAAATAGTGCATTTGGTACCGTACAAGTAGTGTCTCCAGATCTTTAAGGCAAAAACTACTGCACCCAGTTCCAAGTCATGGGTGGTATAGTTTTTCTCATGAACTTCAACTGTCTAGAGGCATAAGCTATCACCTTATCCCGTTGCATCAATACACACCCAAGTCCTTGAATAGAAGCGTCACAATAGACTACAAAATCGTCACTTCCATCCAGTAACGCTAATATCGGGGCGCTACACAATTTCTGTTTCAGCAACTGGAAAGCAGATTTCTGACTCTCACCCCATTTGTATGTTGTTCCCTTGTAAGTCAAGGCTGTGAGAGGTTGTGCAATCTTAGAGAATCCTTCGATGAACCGTCGATAATATTCCGCTAACCCAAGGAATTGTCGTATCTCACTTGGTGTCTTAGGAATTGACCAATTCTTTATCGCTTCAATCTTTGCAGGATCAACATGTATTCCCATCTCGTTGACAATATGACCCAAGAATTGCACCTCATGTATCAGAAATCACACTTAGAAAACTTTGCGTACAGTTGTTCCTTTCTAAGTAATTCCAAGATCAAACGTAAGTGCTCTCCATGTTCTTCCTCAGTCTTGGAGTAGATCAGTATGTCATTAATAAAGACGATAACAAACTGATCAAGATAGGGTTTGCACATGCGATTCATAAGGTCCATGAACACCGCTGGTGCATTCGTCAACCCAAATGGCATGACCAGGAATTCATAGTGACCATATCACGTACAAAAGGCAGTCTTCGAGATGTCCTCTTCTCGAACTCTCAGCTGATGATATCCAGACCTCATGTCAATCTTAGAATAATAGCTTGATCCTTGCAGTTGATCAAACAAATCATCTATATGAGGTAAAGGATATCAATTCTTGATCGTGACTTTGTTCAGTTCCCTATAGTCAATGCACATTCGAAATGTACCATCCTTCTTCTTCATAAATAGAACTGGCGCTCCCCAGGGCGACGAACTCGGTCGGATAAACCTTTATCCAACAACTCTTGTAGTTGGGCAGATAATTCCTGTAGTTCGTTCGGAGCTAACCGGCAAGGTGCTCTCACAATTGGAGCGGCTCCTGGAGTCAACTCAATTTGGAATTCAACTTGTCGATAAGGCGTTAATCCAGGCAGGTCTTCCGGAAACACCTCGGGAAACTCACGAACTACGGGGATATCCTCTATCTTCTTTTCCTCGGTCTGTTTATCTATGACGAGTGCCAATATGGCTAGTCGACCCTTTCGTAACAACTTCTGTGCCTTCATAAATGAGATGATGCCTATCACCGCACCACTCCTATCACCTCTGACCGTAAGGACTTCTTTGCCAATGGGAATCCGTATGATCTTCTCGTGGCATATGACTTCCACTTGCTTATCGGAAAGCCAATCCATGCCTACTACTACATCGAAACTTCCTAGTGTAACAGGCATGAGATCTATGGTGAATGTATGACCAGCAAGCTCTATATTGCAGTCTCTAAGAATATGCGTTACGTGAATCTGTGTACCGTCAGCTAACTCTACGGTGTATTTAGATTCTAAGGCTGAGGGCATATCACTTAAAAGGCTACAAAACTTAGTGGACACGAAACTTCTATCGACTCCGGTATTGAATAATAAAGTAGCAAAATGACCATTAACCGAAAATTTACCAGTTACTGTTGTAGGATCGTTTAGAGCCTCACCTGAGCCAATGACAAAGGCTCTTCCTTTGGCTCCATTGTTATTATTGCCTCCATTGTTGTTGCCATTACCGTTGTTGTTGTTGTTGCCGCTGTTATTGTTGCCGCTGTTATTGTTGCTGTTGTTGCCATTGTTGTTGTTGCCATTACCATTCCTCTTGAGCTGGGGACAGTTGCGTCTGTAATGGCCTTCTTTTCCCATTCAAAACAACCTTTTGGAGTTTCTTGTGATTGTTGTGGCTTTTTCATCAGTTCACCCCGGCAGTCCTTCGCTGCATGCCCAACTTTACCACAGTATTGGCATCGGAAGTTGTCACACCTGCCGGTGTGATGGTAGTTGCTTCGATTGCACTTGGGACTTTTCCCCACATAGCCTCCTTGTCCCTGCGATGCCGAGGATGACTGATTGAAATTTCGGTTGTTATCAAACCTCCTTTGTTGCTGGGGAGGTTGCTGTTGCTGTTGTACCTGCTGCTACTGTTGTTGTGGCTGGTTGCTGGAGGATGAACCTTTGTTACTTGAACCATCCCACTTACATTTATGGTCGGCACGCTTGCCACCGCGCCCCGCTTGGGTAATCGTCCTTGTTCGACTGCTTGATCAATCAGCCTGTGGGCTATTCGGATAGCTTGTTGTATGGTAGTGGGGTTGGAAGCAGTTACCATACTCTGAATCTCGAGCACCAGTCCACGTATGTAGTGATCGACTCTCTTGTGCATTTCATTGACCATTCCAGGGCATAGTGTGGCCAACTCATGAGTACGAGTCGTGTAGGCTTCAATTTCTGAGCCTTGCAATTTGAGTTGCCAGAATTCAATCTCCAGTTTCTGCACATTATTTCGGGGGCAGTATTCTTCGGTCATGATCCCCTTAAATTCATCCCAGGGTAGTTCATTGGCCATGGCTTGACCCAGCATTTGCACCTGGGCATTCCACCAGGAAAGTGTTGCGCCTTCCAATGTCCCGGTGGCATACTTCACCTGATCAGCAGGCGGGCAGTTGCATTTTGCGAAGACAGACTCTGTCTTCTCAAACCACCTTATAAGCCCTACAGCTCCTTCCGTCCCACTGTAGGTATGGGGCTTACAGTCCATGAAGGACTTGTAGGTACATGGTGGTGGTCCTGTTTCGACAACCCAAACATTAGTCAGATATCCTAGACAAATAACTAGGATAATTAGTTTAACCTCTTGTTATTATTTACCTGCTGGTTGTCCTGGTTGGGCAGCAGCCACTGTTGCCTGAACATGTTCGTTGATTAAAGCCGCCAATTCCGCAGGCGTCATGTTTATGGCTCCGGCACCACGGCCTCCGACGCCACGTCCACGACCACTCCCACGTCCTCTTCCACGTGCGTCCATATTTCACTTTACAATTCACAAATACAATAATGAGTAACATCCAACACATTAATCTCATCAAAGTACAGTAAACAATAAGAAATAATACATTCACTACAACCACAGTATTTATAACAGAAATAATAACCAAAGATAAATAAATTGCAATTGAGTCACAAAATATTCCATCGATGTCAAAATTTAAGTTTGTCAGTTGGGTGGGAAACAACCCTTCCCACATAGGTTTCAAAGAAAAGAAACACTACATAGTCTAAGTCATATAAAAGTAGAATCAGTCCAGTATGTCAGATCCGTCACTATCCTCATCCATCTCTGCTGGTTCTTCTTTGGGGGCTTCCTCCGGTTCCTCTTCCGGGTCTTCCTCATCAGGGTCCACCAAAGGTGCGGGGGCTTCAGCAATCTGAAGTGCTGCTAGCTGTGCCTCTAAATCAGCAAACCTATCATCGATCACTATGTTATGGTGATCCTGCACGTCCATGCGCCCAGTAAGTGCTACAACATTGCCTGCCAGGGTATGATGTCCACCAATGGCCAACGAGAGTTGCTCCTGAAGCGTCTCTACCTGGTAGCGCAACTGACGCATCTCAGATCGTAAGGCAGAGTTCTCATCAGTGAGTCCTCTAATCCGCTGTAGCTCCGTGTCTAGCGTGGCTACCAAATCTGCAAACGCCTGCTCGAGAGGGATGCCCAAGGTAGGAAGAGTAGGCAACGCAGAGGCGGTAGATGACCTAGTCCTAGTTCGTGTAGGAGCTACTGGTGGTACGCATTCTCTATAAGCCATACAGTTTATGTAGGTGGGGTAGAAATCCCAGTTCCGCGGAGGATCAAGCTCAGGAGGTATGAAAGGCTGATCCCAGTTTATCTCGCCAGGAGGATAAGGATGTCGAGGCCAGTTAAATCCCCTATCAGATATGGGAGAAGTAGGAGATGACTCAGATCGTGCAGGTCTCTTGCCTAAATTTCTGGATGACGATGCCATGCTGCGAAGTACGTGTTGCGTATGCCAATGAGTATACAGTAAGGAAGTAAGCGACAAGTAACTAACAACTGTGTGGTTATAGTCTAGTGTGTGTATGCAACCTAGTTCCCTACAACCAATGGCTCTGATACCAATCTGTCACACCCTCAAAATCTACGTGTGGGGTTTTACCGCGAGGCGCGTGACATACCAGGATCTCAGTCATTAGTTACCAAGAGCGACTCTATATGATCAACAACCAAAACCAGAGTTAAAGTTGAAAATACTGCGGAAGCATTTTTAAAACCAGAAAACCCAAAACAAGTAGTATGTAAAGAGAATGCGCAAAACATACGCGCCCAAACACAATTATTTAATGTAAAAATAATCCCAAAATTTTAAACAAGGTAAATGCAGACAACTCAACAATGCTGACGTGCGTGCTCCTAGGCAACTGGCAACCTTAACCTAAGAATAGCATACTAAACAAGTCAACACATGGTTGGTGAGTTCAAGAGTTTGCGTTTAAATATAAACCAATAACAGTTGCAAAATATAAGAAGTGTATTGTAATAGATAGCTAGTCTATAAACAAATAGTAATAATCATAGTGATTTCACGATTGAAGCTGACTGTGTTACGTTTGTTGCCTCCTGCCACAACTTACCAGGTCGTGACAAATGTCGTTAGGACAATATTGCACCCGTTTGACCTCGAGTCCCACAGGTGGGGCTCGTCAGACCCAGTTGTACTACCCAAGATTTCCTGCTAACCATCATTATTAACAATCCGAAAGTGTGAGGACTTTCATGGTAATCAACACTATATTATACCATACACAACTTATCATGATAAAGCGTTTGTAAAAAAAAACCAGTATGCTATATCCCCCAAAAGAGAGTATGTAAAAGAGTGGGGCATGAACTCACCTGATACGCGAGATAAATACCTAAAGCTTAACTCGACAAGAAGGATCAGAAAGACAACCTTCAGAGGTTACCTAGAATACATGAGTACATAGGTACGTGTACACAGAATCAATATGAAACCCTAAGTGCTCTACAAACCAAAGAACTCAAGGTTTTAAAAAGACAAGACACCGTTGACCCAGTTGACCCGTTTGACCCGTTGGTGACATTATAGGTGATAATTCATTCAAATAAGCATAACAGTACTTCATACATGATTAACATACAGACTGATCACATATGATACTTCATTACACATAAATACTACTTAGATCATCATACCACCAAGTATCATACAAGTCGTGCGAATCTCAACAATTATCATGCTCATTAAAACTATAACACAACCAATGCATCATACAAGGATCAACCATCAACATACCAATTTCCATAGCTCATATCATCCAAAATGTTCATTCTTAATCAACCATCAATCAACAAAAGTCCTAGCTTACCTATATCACTCATACCATGATTTTCCACAAACAGGCTAAAACAGGTAACAAACCAAATCAACATTCATACAACCTAAACAACACATTTAACCACCTTAGAAATCATCCATGAACATGCTAACATGATCCAAATGTCCTAAACATACTCAAACCATCATATTCAAGATTTTGTGCAAATAAAGTTTCCCTTTTGGGAAAGCACATCCTAAAGACTATCAAACATACAAGACATACATGGATTCATCAATAATATACCAATTCAAGCTCATGATAACATCTAGACATGATCAACAACATCCAATTATCATAATTCATCAACCTTCATAGCCAAAAGTTACTATCTTTAGTAAGACATGAACTACAACACTCATTCTTGGATTTCTAGCATTCAAATCAACAATCTAACATCCCATTATCATCACAAACACATTAACAACATCAATTCATCATCAAATCACCATATCCATGCAAATAAAGTTACTATTATTAGTAACCTATGAACAACGCATCAAAAACGTAACTTTCTTGCAAAATCAATGTTAACTAACATCAATCTAACCTAACTAACATCATAACATCATCAAACAACAAGGAATCAACATTCAATTGCATATTTCGAACACCAACTTTCGGCCATAATCAAATCCCTTGAAAAACATGTAAAAACCTAACCTTTAAATGTGTATTGACTTGTATTTGATGATTCTAAGTTGTTGCAACCCTTGAAATCGATCGAATTCGTGGCTTATTTCTTGGTTCTTGGCCGAATTCGAAGAGGAGAGGGAGAGGGATACAGTGTCGCGGCCGATCTTGGGTTATTAGGGTTGGGTTTTTGTTTTAATCAATTTAATTTTGCATAATTGCCCTTTAAACCCTTGTATTTTGTATTTTATAAAAATTAGACTTTTAAGCACTCTTTTAAAATGTTTTTAACTAAAATAATAAACATATAAACTAATAATAACAATTATATGTGTTATCTTTACAAGCTACAGAATTTACAAACTAAATACACACGTTTTCACGTTACGCGATAAAATTACAGTTAACATTTAAATCACATAAGCATAACTTAAAAATCACATTATTAACTTAGTTATCATAATATTATCATTACTGATTGTTATTAAGTCACCAACGTTCAATGACAACGAGTGTGGTGCACGACACGTGTATGCAAGACTTAACGAAACTAACGGAGTTTGGTAACGGAAAATTACCGGATGTCACAGTTACATTTGGAAACCCAAGCCGTATTGGTCTTGGGCTTATCAAAGTGATTTGAAGACACTATAATAGTAATTGATCCTATGTTCAAGTTTTGAGAATCATCAGCTGTTGTTGATGAAGAACTTTCAGTCACTTGGTCTTCGTTCATCTTCCACACCATCTTTGGAAGATTAGACTTGATCTTCAACACTTCGGAAGTTTTGATAACTTTGGAAGTTTTGGAGACTGGACCTTCGAAAGATCTTGCTTTCACTGCAGCAGGCTTTAGTACTTCGGAAGCATTCCTTTCTTTCGAGACCAACTTTTCTTCTGAAGGCAAGTTTTCACTTGTCTTCTTCTTCACTTTGGAGCTTTCGAAAGGAAAAGATTTTCCTTCCAAAGCTAGTTTTTCTTTCTTCTTCTCAGAAGTTTTCTTTTTGATCATATGGATAGTACTTTTAGGATTATAGATGCAATCCTTAGCAAGATGGGAAGTACTACCACACATGATGCAATCCATTTGCTTCTTTCTGTGAGCCTTCTTTTGAGAGAAAGACAGAACTTGATCACTTTCCACCTCTATCTTCATCTTCACAGATGATGCAGCAAGCTTCTTAGGGTGAGGCTTGCTTTTGAAACTGGGTGGTTCAGGCTGTGTAGCAGTGGTACACAGCTGATCAGCCTTCTTCTCTTTACTGGAATGAGTTGGACATGAACTAGTACTTCTGGTACTAAAGTTCAAAGTTGAGTCTTCAGCCTTCACCACTTCAAATACTACAGAGATAAACACTTATTTCTGCTTAGAGTTGAAAGTGGCCTTGATCTCTTGAGCCTTCTTTGATTTCCTTTTGGCTTTTCTGATCAAGTTCTTCCTCTTAGACTTAGTCATTCCAGATTCTTTTCTCCTCAGGAGAATAGTGTCCCTTCTTAGGATGATCTTCTTCACTTTTCTCAGAATCATCCTTTACTATCTCCTCTTCATCCTCTTCATCAATGGGGTCTATAAGGGGAAGCTCATCTTTAAAAGTTCCATACCTTATAAATTTTACAGACAATAGAGTGTGTGGAGGAGCTATCTCAGTAGATCCCAGTCCCTGCTTATTCTGGTAACAATCTTTTGCATGCAGAGATAAGAATATCATGTTCTTGAAGGTCTCTTCCTTAAGAACACATTTTTCTGCCTTGTCTTTGCTGATCACAAGCTCAGCCTGGTATTCAGTTAACTTAGTGATGAGATCTTTTATCTAAGTCCTGTAGTTAGTATGTTCATGCTTAAGAGTTGAAATGGTTTTCTCTAGATCTTCTATTTTAAGTTTGTAATCATTTTCAGCTCTTTTGAAGTTAGCTTTTAAAATGTTTAAGGACTCAAGATCAGACCTCATCTCTAAGTTATAGGACCTATATCTGTTAACTTTAGCAATACATTCAGGTGTACAAAGATGTTCCAATACCTTGGCTTCCTCATGATCTGCCATCAGTGCTTCGTTTGGAGATGCATCCTCAACCTGAAAGCTCTAGTCAAAGCCTCCTTCTTCAACAGCAATTGCAGCTTGTTGCTTTGGCTTCTTATTCTAGGGAGCTCCATCAATGTAGTTTGGTCTGGTTTGTGCTTGGCCACCATTTGTCTTTGGTGCCTTGCACTCTCTAGCAAAGTGTCCCATTTGGTTACAGTTGTAACATTTTACTTTGCTTTTGTCCAGCCCAAACTTTCCACTGGTTGTATTGCTAGGAAACTTTCTCCATGTCCTCTTGTAAAACTTCTTGGCTCTGTGAGTGAGAAAAGCCATCTGCTGGACTATTTTCATGTACTCCAGATCATCTGGATGGATACAGTCCAGGTCTTCAAGGGTAAAGAGAAGGTTTCCTGTGCTTTCATCAGTAGACATAAGGCTTGTGAAGAGCTTGTCTTTTGGAATAGGCTTCCTTGGATATAGCTCTCTCTTGGTGTATCCGGGAAGGTGATGAAAGGACCCTTTTGTGAGTTGTCAGGATAGCAGATGAGATGATGCTGTGGTTCTCTGCAGCCCTTTCAACCACATGCAGGGCTGAACTCTGCTGATTGTTGGAGTTACCAGATGGATTTTGCATGTTCATCTCCTTTTGGTAGCCACTGAGGATACCATATAACTCAGTGAGAGTAAGGGTCTTGAGGTTCTTAGTCCTCTTGATGACCACACAATAGTGTGTCCATTGTCTGGGAAAAGAGGACATGAACTTCCTCACAATGTCTCTGTTCTCAAGAGTTACTCCAACATCCATTAGAGTGACTATAATCTCAACATACCTGAAGTATTGTTGAGTCATGGTTTTACCTGTTTTGAAGGTGAAGTTCTCAAACTACTGCTTCAAGAGGTCCTTCTTGTTCTCTTTTGCTTCAGTGGACCCCTCATACATAAGCTTCAGTGCATCCCATAGTTGCTTAACAGTCTTGCACTTCTTGAAGCCTCTGTAAATGGAGTTTGGAAGAGCAGTTTAGAGACCGATCATGGCTTTCTGATCTATATCTATCTTTTTTCAGTCTTCTTTAGAATAGTCAGCCACTTCCTTTGGTATCATACCACCACCAGCAGCAGCTGAAGAGGTGGATGGTACATGAGGTCCAGAGACAACAGATCCCCACATCCTGGAGTCTTGAGACTTGATGAAGCCTTCATTTCTTGGTACCAAGTATCAAAATCATCAGGAGTGATCAGTGGAGACTTTGTCATGGTATCGGTTTCCATATCAGCCTTTGTGATAGTTGCCATTTGAGTTGTTAAGTGTTTTGTGAAACTGAAGAGATTTAAGATGGTGAGATCTTACAATCAAGAGCCTAAAATGCTCTGATACTAATTATAGGACCGGTTAAGGGATGGTCAACACAATCAGTCTAACAATGAGGAGAGTGTTAGAACACTTAACAGATCAAATAAGGAACAGGGTTTATATGAATGATACTAAGAACACAAGTAAACAATACGACAGAACTAAGAACAAGAACAAGATAAGTATGATTTTCAAGCATGCTATATATTGCTCTCAAGTTCTTTTACAAGTGATACAAAGCTTTAAAAAGAAATACAAGAACCTGAGATACTTTATACTACATCCTACAGCCGGCCATACTTTGAAGGCCAGCTGGAAACACTAATCTAGACAACAAGATCAATGTAAAGTCAAAAGGCAAATTGTCTTTTGACTAGTGACTATGACATTCCATAGCTCACATCCTACTATATTACAAAAAAGATAAAAGGTACAAAGTAGAAAGTGACAGACTTTAAACCATAATCTACAGTTACAAAAGTATGGACCTTTTCACCAACTCATGCAAGTTGGTGAGTCTTCAGAGTTGCAGTGGAAAGTTGGTCAGCTTTATACAAAAGTAGATCAGAGAAAGCATGTCCTTTCTGTATTCGGAAGAAATCAGTCTTCACTTCATTGGCTTCGAAAGACTTTGTCTTTGAAGCTTCGAAAGACTTCATCTTTGGCTTTGGAAGATTTGGTCTTTAGCTTCGGAAGATTTTACACTTAGAATAATTTGTTGTGAGAAGTGTAAAACTTCCGAAGTGACTTCTACTCTACACAATGTGCATGCAAGCTGGAAGCTCCTTGATTGCTTTGGTTTTTATGGTTGTATCAGCCTTTCAAGTATAACCTTATAATAATTTTCTTCCCGAAGTCAAATCAATTTCTTCCAAGAGAAAATATGTCCATACTTCTTAAAATTCTAGAGAATATAGACTTTGAAAAAAAAATTCCGAGATAAACAGGGCTTATATGAGTGGTAGATTAGACAATAAAAAAGTCACACAATTTTTGAAAACCAATTTTGAAATTAATTTAAGAAAATATATTTAGAGTTAATCATCCCAATAGCTGATACAAGATATTTAAATCTCTGTTCATCAAATGCTTTTATGAACAGATCAGCATATTGTTCATTTGTGTTAACTTTGACGACTTTAATCAATCCTTTTTCTAAATTATCTCTGATCAAATAATACTATTGATGTGCTTTGTCTTTGAGTGTTGCACTGGATTCTCTATGATGGAGATAGCACTATTGTTGTCTATATGGATAGGAGTCTTCTTGAAGTTGAATCCATAATCTAGCATCTGATTCTGAATCCAAAGCACTTGATCACAGCAGCATGCAGCTGTAATGTATTCAGCTTCAGTGGTTGATGCAGATACATAGGATTGCTTCTTGCATTGCCATGAGACTATCCTTCCACCAAGGAACTGACACCCTAGATGTAGACTTGCCGGTCATATTACAGCCACCATAGTCACTATCTGTATATGTATACAGATTAAAGTTAGAATTCTTTGGATAACAAAGTCCTAGTTTGGGAGCTCTATTGAGGTATCTAAGAATCCTCTTGATAGTAACTAGGTGTGACATCTTAGGGTTGGCTTGATATCTTGCACATATGCATGTAGCAAACATGATATTAGGTTTGCTGGCTGTTAGGTACATAAGAGACCTAATCATAGCCCTGTATTGATGTTCATCCACATACTCCCACTCAAGATCAGGTCCTAGGGAGTGGTTTACGGCTATAGGAGTCTTAGCAACCTTACAATCGGTCACATGAAATCTGGTTAGTATGTCTTGTATATAGTTTGACTGGTTTATGAAGATGTCACTGTCAACTTGCTTCACTTGAATTCTTATAAAGAAATTCAGTTCCCCTATAGCACTCATTTCAAATATGTTCTTCATTAGATTCTTAAACTCTTTGCAGAGCCTTTCATTAGTTGACCCAAAGATGATATCATCAACATAAACCTGAACCAGCATCAAGTCATTCATTGTTCTTTTGATGAAGAATATGCTGTCAATAGTATCTCTTTTGTAACCATGTTGAACTAGGTATTGTGACAGTGTCTCGTACTACTTCCTTGGTGCTTGATGCATCGCATAGAGAGCTTTGTCAAGCTTGCAGACATAATCAGAATGATTTGGGTCTGCAAAGCCAGGTGGTTGATAGACATACACTTTTTCATCTATGACCCCATATAGAAAAGCACACTTGACATCAAGTTGGTAGACCTTGAAATCCTTTGATGCAGCAAAAGCAAGGAATATTCTTACAGCTTCAAGTCTTGCTACAGGAGCAAAGACCTCTGTGTAGTCAATCTCTTCCTCTTGAGTATACCCTTGGACTACTAGTCTTGCCTTGTTCTTGATGACAAGTCCTCTATCATCTTTCTTATTCCGGAATACCCATTTGGTTCCTATCGGCATCTTCCCAGGCGGAAGAGGAAATAGGTTCCAAACACCTTGTCTTTTGAATTGAAGCAGTTCCTCCTGCATTTCTTCAATCTAGCTTCCATCTCTTAAGGCTTCATCTAATTTCATTAGCTCAATCTAGGATAAGAAGTGTAAGAGTTATCTTAAAGGCTGATGCTAATCATAGATCTCTCAGCATGTATTCTGAAGTACAGGGAAGATACTTCGGGTCCGAAGCCAAACACACAAATCTTCCGAAGCCAAATTGAAGTCTTCCGAATCTTCAAAACAAAGTCTTCCAAAGCTTGAAGACTGATTTCTTCCGAAGACAGAGAAGACATGCTTTCTCTAACATTACTTTTGACAAAAGCTGAACAACTTCCTGCTGCCAACTCTGAACACTCACCAACTTATACAAGTTAGTGATTATCTCCATACTTTTATCAACTGTACATTATGGTGTTTGAGTCTGGAACTTTCTAATCTTGTAACTTTATCCTTTTTGTAATAGAATAGGATGTGAGCTATGACAGTCTGTAACTTTTCACTTTTGTACTTTTATCCTTTTAACATGTTACTATGACATGTCATAACTCACATCCTATTGTATTACAATAAGGAATAAGTACTAAAGTAGGAAGTTAGAGATAAAAGACCATAATGTAAAGTTGACAAAAGCAAAAAGGTAATCACCAACTTATATAAGTTGGTTAGTCTTCAAAGCTAACAGCGGAAAGGTCTTTTGCTTTTGTCAAAAGTGTTTCGATAGACACATGTCTTCTTAGTCTTCGGAAGAGTTCAGTCTTCAAGCTTCGGAAGACTTTGTCTTTAAGCTTCGGAAGACTTCACTTTTTGGCTTCGGAAGATTTCTGTCTTTGGCTTCGGAAGATTTGACACTTAGTTATTTTTCTTATACATTGTCAAATCTTTCGAAGTACTTCCTTGTACTTCAGTGCATGCTGAGAGATCTTTGGTTAGCATCAGCCTTTAAGATAAAACTCTTGATCTTACATCTTCTAATATACTCTTGATAACCGTTCACACATACACCTTGTAAGATTTAAATTATCGACCTTTTAGATAGAGAAGAGACACTTTATCATCAAAATATCATCTTGGAAAAACAAGTACAACTATTATACCCTATATTATAATGCAACGTTGATAAAGGATCTTAACTACAATGTTATTGCATAAACCAAGTTGCGTAAAATTTTTATCTTATTTTATTTTATTTTTGTTTTAACTAATTTACTTTTAGATCAAATGCGATAATATATATTCTAAACATTTAACAAGTTTCGTCACAAAAATATACAACCATACGTATAAAAATATAAAAGGTTGTAGTAGAATGGTTGAAGGGGGGTGTGTGTGTGTGTATGATAAGGATCAAATGTTAACTCACTATTATTGCGATAACTATGCTAATTGTTTAAGATACATCGTAATCATTATTTTTTTTTAAATTGGGATAAAATCACTACACATATACAAAAATATGTTCTTTTATATATGTCTGTAAATTCATAAGCATAAAAAGTTTACACTAGTGTAAATTGTACTTACATCTCGTAAATATTTACAAATGTAAGTGAACTTACACAAGTGTAAACCTATTTTACGTTTACAAATTGACACAAATACATAAAAAACATATATTTATATATATGTAGTGATGTTATTTCAACCAAAAAAATTAGGATAAAATTCTATCTTACACTAGTGCATCCAAACTCATTACAAAACTAAGATCATAAAATTCTATCTTGTTACTAAAAAAAAGTTACTGTCTGATTCTCTTATATGAATCGAACTAAGTATCTATCTATGAAATTAACTCCATATAAAGTATCATACATTAAAAGTGATTAAACAAATAAAATTTATATTTTAAATGACACATTGTAAGAAAAGATAGAAGAAAATAATGTCAAATGATTGTAAGACCATGATATCCAATCTTGGTGCACTTACACTTAGTTTTTCGATGACCATTCTGGGCCCCAGCATAAACCTTCGCTTTTGATCGGCGCAACAAATGACCATTATTGACAGAGAACCTAATTGAAATTCGGGGTCAATTTAATCGACAACCCCGTTCTCATCTCTCATATATCCTAGTTAATACTACAACATGTAGAAGTTTATGTCTACGGTAACTTCCACGTGGCAGCCCATGATTCGGCTACGTGGTGCAACTTAACTTAACTTTTTTGTTCTTCTTTATATATATATATATATTACAATTGTTTACACAAAAGTAGAGTAAAGTAGAGGAATTGGTTAAGGTTTGAATCCTTGAACATCAATGTCGACGCTTTGAATCTCCCTTAGGCTGGTTTTTTTAATCATTTCAATAGATCTATATAAGTGCTTCTTTGATTTTTATATTTTTTTCAAGTAAATATGTATTATTAGTTAAATAAATTTGTTTCAATGGGATGTTAGTTACAAAAAGGACAATCGACTCAAACACAACTATCACGAATGGTTAAGCAAGAGTACTAAGATTTATCAAGAATAATAGACAACTTTTAAAGCTTCGTACCTTGTTAAAGGCACACGGTAAGATGTAGCTAGATGTCCATCATTGTTTGTGTTAATAAGATGATCGAGACTTATGCAAGCGGGAGTCTGTTTAACTTATATGCCCAAGTAAAGACATTAGACAACAACACTATTTAACTTATATGCCCAAGTAAAGACATTAGACAACAACACTATTAAGGTACGATCTAAAAAAGTTATATCATGAACCAAGTAACAACATTTGACAATACCACTTTTAAGTAAGATCTAAAAAAGTTATACCATGAACAACAATCATAAAAGCGATACTTAAAGAGCTTATTAGTCCTAATACGGAATGACAATATGGTTAAGTAATTTAAAAAATAACTTAGTTCGAGCGATTATTATTATTATTTTAGAAATAATAACACTTTAAAAGTTTAAATAATTTATTTATATAGGAAAATTATGATTTTAGTTGGTTTTAATTAATGTAATTTAGAATTACTAGTTTAATTATGTTAATATATATATATATATATATATATATATATATATATATATATGTGTGTGTGTGTGTGTGTGTGTGTGTATGTCATATTGATATAAAGTAATAAATCAAGTTGTTTGGTTTATTTATTTAATTAATTAATATAGCCTAGTGATAAATATGTATGTCTTTTATTTATAAAGTGGGAGTTTAAACCTCACTTTAAAACATGTGGAGTAGATTTAATTTGAGTAGGGTAGGAGTAGATTAAGACCGTTAAAAATATTCAATAAATTGATAAGTAATCATAATTATCTCAATAAACTAGATAATTATAAGAAATAGTTATATTATAATTAGTTTTGTAATTAAATTAAATCCTAACTTGTTCTTTAAGTTTTGTGGTTATAAATACAAAGGAGATGGACAAATTGAAAACACAATTATTCACAATTAGACCATGCAGCATATTAAGCATGCCTTGTAATATTAAGCATGCCTTGTAATGTGGTCTAATGTGATAGCATGATCACAATGCGAACATCTCATCCCCCAATGTGATCCACGCAAGTGGTTACAAGCTTGGATGTGACCACATAACTCGCTTCCTAGATCCAACTCTTATATATATGTATGTATGTGTGTGTATATACACATTAAAGTCGTATGATGCAGCAGGAAACATATCACATAATTTCTTATAAATTTAAAAAATTATATCAATACTATAATCAAATCAAAGAAAATAAAATGATTATTTTATACTGTATTTTTTAGAAAAAATTATTAACGTATAAAAAGTTAATAGTCAATTAAAGCTTGTGGGGGAAGTTGATTTAAAAGTCAATAATATAATCATATAACTGACATGTAGTTAGGGGAAATGATTTACACGGATCAAAAATATAAGACTAACCGTTTCCAATACTGCTGGAATGAATTCAATTGAAGTTTGTTTGAGTCAGTTTTGAAGTGACTATAAATCCATCTAAGTTAGAAATTAGTTGATTTTAACACCCTATCATGTTCAAATTCTAACATGGTATTAACACCCATCTGACTTGGATAAATAGTTGAACATGGACCTATTTTAAACCCAAATGAAAGCTTAACAACTTATGTTGGGAGATGTTTGATTGTAGAGTTTGCTAAGATTTTAGGCTCCGACTCATGTTTAGTTTTCTTGTTCACTAAATTGTAAAACCTAATTAGTTTTTACATATACACATGTCATGTCTTATAATATTTAAATTGTGCTAATAAAAAGATACCCTAGTTGCAGTTCGTGGACATAAATCACACTAACCGAACCACATTAATTCTCGTGTTGATTAACTATGTTTCGTGTGTATGTGAAAGTGTTCCCTTGCGTATACCTAAAATGTTTGACAAACTTGAGTATCGACCCATAGAGACTCACATAAATGGGTTCTGTTTTTTCGTCTCTGTGTATAATTTCGATCTGAATTTTACCTTTTATTAGCAGACAAAAATTAAATAATGTTTATACTAACGGTACCCATGTGTGTAAAACGATGCCCATTCTCATAAAATCGAGAGATTGAGATTCATGTCTCGTAATAAACATAATATTAAAAATAGACTCTATTAAAAATTAGTGTTAAAAAATGCGTAGGGAATTTATGTTTGTGTGATTTGGGGCATTAAATGAGGCTGTCAACTCTACTAGACAAATAACATATTCACCCCTACATGCCCAAAGGGTATTTTGGTGACACCATAGTTCTCCTGCATCCAATTTCTCGTATCACGATATCTCGAATTCCCTATATATCTCTCTTCTTCACGCGACCGATTCTTCAGCATATTTGGTGAGTTAACTCAGAAGATAGCGATGGCGAGGAGACCGGACGACGAGTACGATTACTTGTTCAAAGTCGTGCTCATCGGCGATTCAGGCGTCGGTAAATCCAACCTCCTTTCTCGATTCACGCGCAACGAGTTTTGTTTGGAGTCTAAATCCACCATCGGTGTTGAATTCGCCACTCGTACACTTCAAGTACTGTTTCTCACTCTTACTCTCTAAATTTGCTTTGTTTTTCTCGATTGTTTTGCTTGATGTGTGGATTTAGGTGTGTGGAGGCTTGTTTGATTTCTGTTATGTTGTTATGGATGCGGAATTGGTGGAGATAGTTTGTTTTGGTATTGATTGTGGTTCTGTTGCTTGATCTGTTGGTTGTGGTTGAGTTAGGGTTCGCTTTGAGCAGTTGAATTGATATTGGCATCGAGAGGTTTATGGTCTGTTGATGGTTTTTTCATGGGGTTTAGGAGTTTGGGACTGTTTATACCTCCTCTGAAATGGTATTGGAACATTCAGTGATTGGTGTTGGAGCTAATTTGATTCTACAGGCATAGGCAATTTAAGTTTCAGGATTTTGTGGTGTTTGGATTTTGGGAACCTAATTGTGTATATAGTTAGTTCATGATATTATAATGTTTATGATTAGCCATTAAAAAGGTGATTTAGCTTGTGTTTTAAGCTTTTAAAACAACAATGAAACCCTAGAAGACTTTTGACGAACGAATGAAGTGAAGTTTTTATGATGAATGAAAATGAAATAATGGTTGATACCATAAAAAACCAGGATACTTTTTTAATTTGTAACCCGTTTTTGATATATTAAAGTTCATATGCTTGTTTAAATACTCATATATTTGAAATCAACGATGAACATTAGTTAATAGCACAACCATTACATATGTGAAGGAGATGCACATGTTTTTTGTTAACAATTGGGAATTGTCATGGTGACTATTTTTGTTATGTTGAACACTACCTCGTCAACTTTTTGCCACTCAGATACAAAATTATATCATCTTATATGATCAAACAAGTTATCTATGCATGTTTGTATACTAAATGTCACTTTATCAAAGTTTGACCAGCTGGGGTAACATGACAGTTGGAAAATAATTTCACTGGTATGTGCATTTTAATAAATTCAAGGTATCAAACTGGGTTGAGGAACTTTGCATGTAATTTACAAAATTTGATATATTGTTGGTTTTTGATGGTATCAACTTAAAAATTATTCATCAAGTTCACATAAAGCTTTGAATTGTATATGTCATTTTCACAATTAAAAAAGACTCGGTCCATTTACTCAAACAACACAGCAATTTTTGGTAGAGAACTGCATAGACACCCGTACCTGCTTTTTTAAATGTGATACATAGGATGATTATGTAACCACATGTCCACATAACCGTCTCTCTTTTTCTCCCTGATTATATGTGCAATGCAATATGTACAAGTGCTTAGGCGGTTCTCTACAATTCTCTACTTAAAAAATGTATTTGTGTTGAACCTGCCCTAAATTGGTTTTATATAAGTAAATTGGTATATACCTTGTTATAGTAGAATGTTGATTCATTGAAAATGATGAAAGATGTTTGGATGTGTGTTTTGGAACTGGTTATGTGATTATTTTGGGATCAAATGATCTAAAACTGCAATAATAAATTTATAATGTTTGGATAAATAAACTCTACTTCTGATTTTGTAATTGTTTAGCGATCAATAATCTAATTTAGGTTATCACCTTCATCCAGAAAAACAATTTATAATAACTAGATTCATAAAATCTCCAAATAAAATAAAATAAAATAAAATAAAAAACCTTAAGTACAGCCTCTTTTAACCTGATTTAGGATATTTAACTGCCATATCACAAGATGCTCATTTCTTCACAAGAATGTTCTTTTTGGTCGTTTCATGTACTAATTTCTGGTATGCTGTTTCTAATTGTCATGTTTAGGTAGAGGGAAAGACAGTGAAGGCTCAGATATGGGACACGGCAGGGCAAGAACGATACCGAGCCATAACCAGTGCTTATTACAGGGGCGCCCTTGGTGCACTTCTGGTATATGATGTCACAAAACCAACTACTTTTGATAACGTGAGCCGGTGGCTGAAAGAACTCAGGGACCATGCCGATTCAAACATTGTGATCATGCTCATTGGAAACAAAACCGATCTTAAACATTTGAGGGCTGTTGCGACTGAGGATGCTGAAGCATTTGCTGAAAAAGAAGGTCTTTCTTTCATCGAAACATCTGCTTTAGAGGCGATCAATGTCGAGAAGGCTTTTCAAACAATTCTTGGTGAGATTTATAGGATAATTAGCAAGAAAACTCTTGCCGCAGCTGCAGGCAACTCAACAGCTGGTGCTAATATCAAACAAGGAGAGACACTTGTGGTTGGAGCACAGGAAGGGAATAATACCAAAACCAATTGTTGTTCTTCATTCTGATTGTGGCACTGAAATTTCTTTGAATTTAACTTTGCTTGATTCTTCTTGTTGAATATATGTAATCCTCTGGTATGGTAGATTTAATAGCTTTTTTAGATGACACATTTAAAGATTTTGACTTGTGAGTTCTGTTGCTGGTGATTGTGCAACCAATTGATGGCACCTCATCATGGTTGATACCTAGGGGTGGCACTTGTGTATTCATGTTGGTCATTTGAATTGATGAACCAAAACATAACTCATATATTCATTATTGTTAAAGAAAGAAATTTTTAGCTGAAACATGTTAATGTCGTGTGACTTGAACATAGTCCTTTAACTCTTCTATCTAGACAAGTTAATTTGATTGCTAAATTGTGGTTAGGTTGCAAAGAATCCAAATAGATCATATGGATTGGTGGGTTGTAAGCAATGAATTAAACTTGTAATAAGTCAATCCAAAGACATATTTAATTAAATAGGTTAAAAAAACACATGTACTTTTAACAATTTAACCATTCGAACTTAAACTCGATCGTTTATAAAATTGGTAGTATAACAACCCAAAAGCTAATTAATTTTTTGTTTGGTTAGTCCGGTCAGCATTTGTCTTGCTTGGCCACTTTCAAGTCATTATTTTGCTTGCATGTCACGCCTATCAAGAATAAATTAAAAACATAAAAAATCGTAAAGATTTAAGTTAGATAAAAAGAAAGTTAAGAGTTGAACCGCTTTAACAATCCCAATTTTTATTTTTATTACCAACAACAATACCAGTAACATAATTATTAAAAATTTACACTTGATTTCGACTCAATTTCGTCCATAATAATGAATATGAACGAAATGAAAAACATACAAGTTAAATCGAGCCTAAAATAAGTACAAATCGAGTGTGGATGTATGATAATTATACTACTTGGACTGTTGTTAGTAATAAAAATGAAAGTTGAAATTATTACCGGCTAAATCAATAGCATGGATTGTTATCAGCCAATTAGTAATAGTTTGGATTATTAAAACGGTAGGAGTGGATTAGTTTAATTTTACATTAACGTTAGTTAAAGCAATTAATCATTTAATCCTCTGTTAGTAGTTAGATACTTAGAATCTTAGATGCTTATATTACTGTTTTTAAATCTTAAGGTAAACCCTTGGGCCAAATATAGTACTTGGGCCGGATCCAAAGTGTATTATTTACTCCATTTACAATTTTACATGGGTGATTTTCTGACCCGTGAGAGGGTCCACTTGAACCGAGTGGTTCAAGACTTCAAGATTTGACAAAAACGAGTCCTTGCGTTTTCACAGTAAACTTTATCCGAAACAGAATTTTACTTTATTTTCTATAATACGCCTTGTATTTCTTAGTTGATATTTTTACGACGACTTAATTTTTATAAATTACCAAATGTACCCTTGTGACATGTTTTTTATGAATTTCTTTTCAAAATTGAGTTACATAATTTCATACTCTTCTCTTTACCAACGAAACTACGGCAGCCTCACTGTGAAAATGCGCGACTTCACAACGTTTCAAACTTTTATAAACTTTTTTTACAGTTTAACACGACATGAAAGACGGACATGTTACTAGTTTTTAACTATGAGTTGTTTGTTGGATCCACTAATACATTACGCATTAAAACCAAGTCTAGTTAGCATAATATGTAGGCGGTAATTTTTAACATGATTCATAAGCTTGTGAAATTGGGGGATTTATGTTAACAAGTCGGTCAAGTTAGGTTTAATTTATATAACATAATAGGGTAGGGGTGTAGTAAAAAATATATTTAATCTAAAAATCCTAATAAGGATTGTGAGCTTGACAATTATCCTTCCATTGTTTTAAAGAAGATGATATTTTGATCGTTGTGTCAAATAAATCAACTAATTGTGTCTTATACGTTCTTTATGTCAAATATAAATTCATTGTGTCATATATCTTACATCATTTGTTATATGTATTCATCATTGTGTTTTACATTTTAGATCATTTTGTGTCATTATTTTATAAATTATATAACTTGTTATCTATCATTGTGTTTTACAACTATAAGTACATAATGATATACTTTTACCAATGTATTTTTCAAATTTCATAGTTTTGAAGATAACATAATGTGTTTTTATTATTCTTTATAGATTATATAAACTTCTTGTTATTTATCATTGTGTTTTATAATTAGAAGTATACAATAATGTTCTTTTCCCATTGTATTTTTCAAAACTCATAATTTTCAAGATAACACAATAACGATTAAAAAAACACAAAGATACTCATTTGTGTTATTTTGATTTGTTTTTAAATATATTTGTTGTTAATTAATAATTATGTTTACATATTAGAGATACGCAACAATGTTACTCCACCATTATATTTCTTAAAATTTAACATTTTATAAAAACACAATAGTATTCAAAAAAAAACAACTAACAAAAAGACACAATGAACTGCACAAAAGACACAATCACGATATATGAGCTTAAAAACATTAAAATTTTTATATTTTATATAACAATATTGTGATCGTTTGAAATATAAAAAAATGCATGTTTTTATGGCGTGAATTTTATAAAAAATAATATTGTATATAAAATTATGAACGTTTATAAAAAGTAGGGGAACTTGCAAAAAATTAACAAAAGTGGTTATTTCTAAAATACACATCTAATAAATTTTTTCATACAATTTGATCTCAACATTTGATTAATAAAAATGATGGTTAAAATTACTTCTTACACTTTTTATTTTAAAAGGTCTTTGTATTTGAATGTTTCCCTATATAGTAATGAGTGTTGTAGTCGAGTACTCTAACAAGTTTGTTAGATCGTAAAGTTAGCAATTCTAATTGTAATCAAATATGTTTAGTTTTTAGCATACAAATACATAATCAGGGTTACAATTATGTATGAGTTGTAATCGAGTTTCTGAGTTTTGTTTTTTTTGTTATAATAAAGAGTTTGAGAGTTATCCAAATACGTATTCTTATATTATCAACTTTGGGACTTGTTAATATACTTTTAGCTTTTGATATCTTTTATTTATTTTTATAAAAAGTAGTTTTATAAAAGAAGTTTGTTTATATCTGATAAGTTTTACCTTCTTCACGTCATTGTTTAGTATATAATATCTTATACGAAAGATCTAATTTTAAACACTATAAATAAAAGTTCGAGATTAAAAGATACATCATCTAGTTTTAAAATCTAAAAGGATACTAAAAGCTAATAAATACATATTTATATTAAATTAAACTAGTTTTGCTTCTTGCGCTTAGCGGCGAGTACATTGTGGTAAGGTTTTCTCCAAGCAACGTAGCGGGAGTTTGGTCGTTATTGGTTTGTCTCGTAAAAAATCATAAAATCAAACATTGATAATGGTTCCGATAATACCAAAATATAGGCAACGATAGTGTTCGCTCATAAATGGTTGGGTTTGTTTCCTTCGGTTTGTCACTATACCAAAATTGGTAACGACAAAAAAAATTGTTAACTAAAATAAAACCTAATTTAAAAGTAAGAATTCACAATTAAAATACCTAAAATAATAGAATTAAAGTGAAATAAAAGAAACCAAATTTTAAAAACCATCAAAGAGTATTTTTAAAAACTATAAAAAAATGAAAGTTTTTTTTGTATATAGTAAAAGTTTGATGGTCTTTCTTCTAAATCAAAAAAACCTGTGTAGCTTTCTAGTTTCTTTTTAATATATAATAATAATATTACAAACTACTTCAGCTAATTAAAGACATCAAAAGTCTTTTGTGTTGGTAAGCTTTTACTATTTCAACACGACAACACATCAAAAGTCATATTTGATTATGTTTATTATTTTGCAAAATTTAATGAATGTCGCCAAATGTATGATGGTTTAAGGTCCACATCGTTTTCTTATCACCAATCTATTATCAAGATGCCTTAATCCCATCTTGTTTCTATTTTCTTGTTTTTGGAATCCATGGTTGCATTCCCAAACAAATTAGAAGTTTTCTTTCGGATTTTTATACAAGGCACTACGGTTATACCCTACTAATGTCCCAGGGGTATTATTCGATGTGGAGGTGTTAATGGCGTTGCACCCCGCCCCTCCCCCGGGGTTAAGGAGCAAACACCCTTTTCATGAACTTGTTAATGGGGGTGGATATGTTTTTTAGTTGGGGTGAAGTGAAATTGATGGGATTAAATTATATTTTTTAGTTGAGAAGGAAAATGATGTAAATTAGTGATGTGACATCTACGTAAAGTCAAGAGAAATTAAACCATTGGCTTAACAAGATTTATTTTTTTTCCATGTATATATCTTCATATAATTTGTGGTATTATAACTTCAAAATAACTTAAAGCTAGAGCAATGGAGAAATTTGGTATTTTTCGTTAAGGGGACGAATAAATATATGAGAAAGTCGAAGCACAGTAAATAATTTAACTAATCTTCGTTGGTAATTTTTAATTACTATTTTCTAAGTTTTTTATTTTTTTCCACATAATTTAGGAGACGGTGTCGTGATCGCGGGAAGAGTGGGGAAACCCGGCGCCAGGCGAGAACACCCCCCCCTCCCTCCGGGAACCCGGTGTGTTTGCCCAACCCCCATATCGATGAATAATTCCCGGGCATCAATGATGCCCACTCCTCTCTTTTTGCGGGTTGAAAGTTGTACCACTCCTATAACACACAAAGAAAATGTGAGAAAAAACAAGGAAGAATAGGATGACACCATACAAAACGAGAAAAATTGAGAAATTTAAAAAAATCTGATGTAACAACACGAGAAAACTAGAAAACTCAGGACGACTCACTATCCCTTATAAATCTATTCTATTGTACACACTTTTGTAATCACCACCGTATCAAAATAAGTTATAGAAAAACAAACCAAAACATAAAAGTTAAATGTATTGTTGTAATGATTACTTGATTTAGACACAAAGTCTTTTCATTAACCATGTATCAACACTTAGAATAAAATATATTCTGAACAAAATAATATAAATAAAAATATTAGAGATATCATAGATAGAAAAGGTTTGTAAAAACTATTTTAAATAAAAAGCTAGTTAAACTTGTAAAACTGCATTTACTTTTTTTTTTCCAACCATATTTAAACCTCCGTACATCACTTGCCAGTGTACCAAATGTTAAAAACTCAACAACGGTTTATATTTAATATTGTTTTGAACGGCAAAGGATTATTATTAAAACTAGCGGGGGTTATATTTTATGGGTTATTGGATTTTAATAATCCTAATTTTTATTTATTGGCCTTGATTAATCCGAATTTAGGAAATGTTTATAGACATTCTCAACTTTTAGCTTATTTTCCTCCAACGATCCCTTACTAACTGAGAGTTAACGTCCGTTAGTTTTTTTATAAAATGGGCTAACTTTGAGCCATTTTTCAACTCCGTCGTCATTCAACCTCTATTAGGTCCGTTTTTCGGTGTCTAGCATCCATTGTCACTTGAAATCTACCTTTAACGAGTCAAGTGGCTCAGATTAGGAGGTGAAGATTGACGGGTTTCAGGATGCACAAGTTTCAGATTGACGGACCTCATGGTTGATTTCAACTTTTTGCTTAGTGTTGTGGCCAAATAACTAGTCCACGTCATAAAAAAACTAACAGTGTTAACTCTCAGTTAGTAATGGATCATTAGAGAAAAATAAACTCAAAGTTGAGAGTGTGTATAAATATTTCATGAGTTGGGATTAATTCCGGCTAATAAACAAAAGTTAGGATTAGTAAAATGATTAAAGTTAAAGTGATGATGTTCAATTGGGTTAATGGTTTGAGTCATGTATTTGAAGTTTGGTATAATTAATTATGGTATAGATGAGTACATGAGTTGTCTTTTAAAAAAGTTATTCCTATGCTCTTTTTTATCATAAAACCGATACTTTCTTAACACGCACACATATATGCATGGTGATGATCGTTATAGAAGAAATAATACAATAACAAGCTTAATTAAATTGTTTACTTTTTGCTTATCAATAGTTCATAATTTTAAAATTGATAGCTTCTGCATCCACATGCATAGGTTGCGTATATAAAAATCAAACTAACTCAATCTTCATATATGTTTTTTTTTTTTTTTCTAATTTTATACCGTTTATCATTACATATATAAGTAATATAACATACATTGTAGGCAATATAACTTACACATTTACAAATGTGTATGTTATATATATAAACAACCAATCAAACAAATTAGATCATTTTTTTGAATTTTTAAGATATATGATAAACAATTATAAATTTATAAATACATCTATATAATTATCTTCTTTTAGTTGTAAAATTCTTTATGGCTGGAAAATGAATGGTTTATATTTAATAAAATTTAGTTTATTTTTAGTATATTCGGTCTACCATATCTAACTTTGATCAACAAAAGAGTAAAACCTTTTTCTTTTCTTCTAACATTTGATGGTTCGTTCGTTCATTCCCCTCATCCTGAAAGGAATTCTAATTGGTTCTCTCTATCTTTTGTCTAAATGCCATATGCAATTCAAAAATAAAACCTCTTGATCTCCTTCATCATTTCTGGCTTTTTCTTAATTCAAAACGTGATCAGATTTGATAAACTAAAAAGCAATAATAAGGTTGTGATTCTTTCTTTCGTTATTGATTTCGTGCATATTTTATTTTGATTCAGAATTCAAAACATCATCCTTACCTTTCAAACTACAACTTCGATCCCTCTTCTACAAAAATACATAGTCTGGATCCTTACCTTGATGTCTTCAACTCAATCAATGATCCGGTAAAAAAAAGAACAATCCTTCATGACTTTTTTCTTTTTCTCTTTTTCATACATATTAAGAGCATAATAAATGCTTACCAACAAAGGATGACCCGTTTCTTTTACCGGAAAATTCCAATTCCATCGTTAACGTCCAACAAACAACAAAATTCCATTCCCGTGCTTCCTTTCATTTCAAAAAAAGTATGGCTTAAAACGTCCTGTTTCATCATTGGCAAAAGTATTATTGTTACCAAACCATGTACTACCAATTTCTGTCACAACAAAAGTTATACTTTTAAACACAAATTATACTTTCAGCACTATAAATAATATAGACCGGAAACATACAGGGGAGGGTTTCTGAGAAAACCAATAGTTATGTAAAAATCAAAGAAAATCCCAGAAACTAATAATATAATTCAAAACTTTTTTGTTATTTTAATTGTTAAAATGTTATTTAAGTATTTGGTACATATATGTTGAGCATACATACTAGAATGAAGAGTCTTACGTATACGTAACACTATGTCGAATGAAAAATGATTACGTATACGTAACCTATGTTTGACGTATATGTAAAACCATGCTACGGTTATTTGACCTATACCCTTATTTTATATATACTGGATAGTGATAAAAATTATTAAATTATATGATCGATTTCATTGGTTTTCGTAGTTTTCTTATAAAATTCTGGTTTTCTTAGGATGTCTTCTCGAAACATATATTATTATTAACATATAACTTTATTAACATACAATAAAAAAACTGTGTAGTTTAATATATATATATATATATATATATATATATATATATATATATATATATATATATATATATATACACATCACAAATGATTGAAGTGATATTTTAAATAAAAACAAATACAAAAAATAGTCCTTTGGTGTAAATAAAAATCTCGTGGGGTTTATTTATATTTACATTTACATTTACATTTATATATTAATCTAACAACAACGACTACACAGGGCACACCTACAACGTCATTGACTATTATTGAACCATTTCACTTGCACAAACGAGCAGCTCTCCACCAATATCTCTATCAAATTTTTGCTAATATCCTCTCAATTTCCCATCGATTCCTGAATTTCATCATCATCACATCATCAGAGGAGGATATTATTATTATTATTATTATTAAGGTTTGATTCTCTCACTTATGATGAATGCACCGTTGTAGATGATTATGCGTTTAGAAATTGAAGATGTTTATTGTCGCAATGAATTCTGTTTCGTTTTTGTTGCTGTTTCTGTGATCGAGATGTAATGTTACGTTGAGTTGAGTTCCGTTTGAAATGAACGCTAATGATTTGCTGAGATATGTGATGATGTTTGTTGATGATAGTATAATTCTATCTATAATTAGCGTTTTTGTTGAATTTTAGTTTGTTACTGCGTAAATGAAGGTAGAAACTTTGAAATTGGACAGAATGGGACTTGTGTTGCTTGTGATTTGTGAAGCAATTTGTATAATTAATTAAGATGAAACAGATTTTATTAAGAGTTGAATATCTAGGAGATATTACTCACTCTTTCAAATTGAAATTAAGTTCCTCTTTTTGCTTTGAGAAGTTATAAGGATCTAATATGAATTTACTATTGACAAGAATCTTTACAAAAAGTGGACTCTAAGTTTCAGAGTAATAATACAATTAGGATTGGGGAAAAGAAAATGGAGTAGTCTATATGCGAACATATTTAATTTTGGTTTCCTGTTTTGAGAATTGAGATCCAGACTGCAGTCTGGTATGACTATGTTTGGCAAAATGAAATCGACACTAGGTCTATCCTGCGGCTGAGTTTGGGGTTATCTGTATTTTTTTTTACAGGGAAATGACATCAAATAATTATGATGCTGATAGGGGAGCTTCTAATTCTGCTAATGTCGAGGTAAAATGATGATTAAATGCTTTTATTTTGCTATATTATTTATTTCCATTTCTCTTGTATATCTTTATCCATTCAAGGTTATCATGTATCTCATGTAGGTAACTTTTTTCTTGACTATTATTTTAGATAGGCTTGTGCCTGTAACCGTAACTCTAGATATTTTGCAAAGTTAGGCATTATAGTCATAACTATGAAGTATTCCCTTAGTTTATCCGCATACAGTTGTTCTGCATTGCATTCAGAACTCGGAAGTAGTGTTTTAAGTATATTGTATTGATGGAGAACATTATAACTCAAACAAGATTTTCTTCGTGAATATTCAAATTGAAGTTTAAATATAACTTGATGACTCTCTCTCTCTCTCCAGGGTAAAGTTGATCCAGGAAAACCAGCATCTCTTACTTGGAAGAGGAAACTGAGCACCGAGGAAAGTCCTCTTTCACAGTTTGGTTTAAAGATCAAAGAAGTAATCCATTTGGTATGTATGTTTTCACATGTTATATCTCCTGTTTGCAAGATGTAGTCTTGGAATATACCTAGAATAATAATAATTAAATAAGTCTTGCATGTTATATATTAATTATGCATTGTTAAACACTTGTTATAGGTCACTTCTTTTGTCTGTAGCTTCTTGTGGTCTAATATTGTCTTATATTAATTGTTTTCTTCCTTTGTGTAGGCTCCAGTAGGGTATCGATTATTGCGTTGGATACTAGAAGATGCTCTAAAGGGAGATGGAAATGTAAAACTTTTTTGTTCATATTACTATTTTTTTTATGAATATTTTGATCATCGCAACTGAGTGACTACATTGTTTCAGGGAACCATTATTAACCCTTTCAAGAAGCACTCTTATTCCTCGTGTAATGGTGTTCCTTTAGGTGGTATTGGGTAAGCCATTTCTTACTTTTAAGGAAAAAGTTATATGCAAACTTACCATCTTCTAAGCAATGCTGCCTTGTTTTGGTGGCTGGGTAAACACATCTGCCAGTGCAGGTAGCATTGGCAGAACATATAAAGGCGAGTTTTTGCGTTGGCAACTCTTTCCTAAAATATGTGAAGACAAACCAGTATTAGCAAATCAGTTTTCTGTAAGTTTTTTCTTTGTATAAAATGCTGACTACTTTAACATTCTTTATAGCATAAAGGTTATGAATAATTAATTACTGTTGAAAATTTTGTCTACAAAGAAACTTTCTTGCATCCTCCATCAAAATTTGTTATCCTTTCACGACAAAGATTCTTTTTGAAAGATCTTTTTTGTGGTTGCACTAGTGATGGTTTTGTTTCTCAATCAACAAGATATATTTAAATTCGGGTCGATTTTTGATATACCCTGCGTTAAAATATAACATATACACAAACATGCTTTAAAGAGCATTGTACTTGATACATTAAAAACTTGTGTTTTGGTATATATGATATTTTCACAAGTTAGGGAGGGTATACTTGAAATAGCCTGTAAATTATTTGAATGGTTAGATATGTGATTTTTTTTAATTACATATTTATGTGTAATTGTTTATTGTTGTAATTTACAATTCCTAAGTGATTTCATATTTACTTTATGAAATTCTGCAGGTGTTTATCTCACGACCTAACGGAAACAAATATTCAACTGTCCTCTGCCCACCAAACCCAGAAGTGCTAAAGTATGGAATAATTTCTTCTGCCATGAAACCCTTTATCTCAGATGTGCATGTTAAGGAAATCTATTATGTACTTGCTCACGAATTTGGATTTACATCTGGAAAAATTCTATCATGGACTCATAGTTATGTTTATTAGATCATAAATAACGGCTTTTTTATTTTACTTAAAAATAAAATACCAATCTTGCTATATTGTTTTTTAAATATCACCATTTGGAAGAATGAATTTTTTTTCATAATCTTGATGATAAAAACAAATCAAAGGGAAGTAGAAGCTTCACCAAAAGTATTTTTTAAGGAAAATTATCTTATTTCTAACAGATTTTTTAAGTACAACAGCAAAAAAAGGAAAGGGCAAGATGGCTACACTGTCTAATGGTTAATATAGCCAATTTTCTAGAAAAAAAATACTTGCTGTGCATGTAAAAGTATAGGAGTGTAATACTAAAATCTTCGATGCAAGTCTCCAGAAGTCACTATTAAGTTGTTAGCAATCGTAACACATACATTTTACATATTATAAAAATGGAACTATTATGTGTAAAATTCGATTGAAGGAAAAATTCGATTGAAGGCATGTTGGGTATTACTCCCATTTGATTAGCTAAAATCTATGATCAACTCTGAGAATAATTTTAGCAACAAAAAGGTTAAAATCAATTCATTATTCTATAAAACATTTAGAAACAACCGATTACAAGAGAAAGTAAACATTTCTAAAAATTTGTAATTCATTTTATATTGTAAGAGTGAATGAAAGTGAAACTGAAGATTTTGTTTATCATCAGAGATAAATCAGGTCATGGGATTGGATCTTGGGACTGGAACTTTAATGGACATAGTTCTACATACCATGCATTATATCCAAGGGCTTGGACAGTGTATGATGGTAATTCTCATCATCTTTCTATATAAAAGGCCTACTGCTATGAGTTTGGCTTTTTTGAGTCATCAATCATCAAATCATCAATCTATTCTCTTTAATGTAGGTGAACCTGATCCAGACCTAAAAATTGTTTGTCGTCAGATTTCCCCTATTCTCCCCCACAGTTACAAGGAAAGCAGTTTCCCTGTAGCAGTATTTACTTACACGGTATTTTATATCTCTTAACATATTTTTCCTTTTTCTTTGTATTTTTTAATCTGGGCTTGGGTGAGACAACATTAACCAGTCATTGATTGTTTATCTTTTGTAGTTTTCTAACCTAGGAAAGACTGCTGCAGATGTCACCTTACTGTTCACATGGGAGGCAAGTAAAATTTTACATTTAGTGCCATCAATGTATAAGAATATTTTCATTAACTCTTATAATGTTGGCTGTCTTACTTATTTCAGAATTCTGTTGGTGGATCCTCTGCATTATCTGGTCATCATTTCAATACAAAAATGAAGTAAGAATTTACATATTTCAATCGACATGGTACATCTGTATGGGTTTCCAGATCATTGATCAGAGATCACGAATTCTTGTACCTACATATCATTTTTTTGGAAATTTTGAACTCTCATTTTCTGACCTTTACTGTTACATCACTTTATTAGGGTGAAAGATGGAATCCATGGTGTAAGCCTTCATCACATGTAATACATTCTTCATGAATCTTATGGTTTTTACTCCATTTATGGTATATGTCTCATTGTGTAAGTCAACACAGGAGTGCTGATAGTCAAACCCCAGTAACCTTTGCTATTGCAGCACAAGAAACAAATCATGTTCATGTTTCAGCGTGCCCATCATTTGTGACATCTGGTGACTTCCAGGGCTTCACAGCTAAAGACATGTGGCAGGAAATTAAAGAGGTTTGTTTAACATTATTCCATATATCACATATTAGCAATTGATAGGTGTTTGCTTCATATATCATAACTCCCATTAGATTATACTTTCTCTATATAATAACTGCAATTCATTGGATTTTTTTAGAATGGAAGTAAATGATATTCTTTAAGCTACTTTACACAATCAGTCCTGGGCCTGAGCTCAGTCCTTTATGCACTGTTGAACCTTAAAGTTGCATATCGCCTAAGTTTCACTGAAATGCCTGGCTTGATTTAATCTCCCATCCTAAAGGCCCTGTCATTTGGGCACCATACCTAAATTTTTTTTCGATGCGTAATTTTTAAATTTCGTATACTATTTAATCTTTATAGTGAATTCATTCATTTTTACATGTATTGTATATGTAAATTAGTGTATGCTAAGCTTTACAAAACTAATTTGACACATGTGTAAAAAAATTTATTTTTCTTTTTTACAATGTTAAATTTTTAATATTTAAATTATCTTGTTTTAATTTGATATTTTGTTATATTATAATTAAGTATATGCTTTTGCATTATGCATGATCAAAATTGCAAACACCTTTTTAAAAAAAATATTCCTGGGTGTGGTTAGAGTTGGGAAAAAAAACCGGTTTGGATTTCCAAACTGGTTTTGTTACCCAAAATAAACCGGTTAGGGCCAAACCAGTTCCCGCCCCAACCCCCTGGTCCCCCTTTCAGTTTAGCCTTTCCCCCATTCAAACCGGTTCTAAAACCGATTCCTTAACGCACTGTTTTTTTTCCCAAACCGGTTTACCGGTACTTCACAATATCAAAAACTAGTTGTTATGGATCCGTTATACTAGACGTTGGAGCGTCAAAATAGCTGTTTTTTGTTTTTTTCACCCATTTGACCCCCATGCACTATTATAAATAAGTTGTGGTTTTTTTGGTTGAATCACAACACAAAAACTCTATCTACAAATAGACGACTAAGTTGTTTATTTTAAAAAAATAAAAAATAGAATTTTTAGTTGTTTGTGACGTTTGTATGTTTTTTATTTTATGTATTTCATTTTGACGTTTAACTTTAAGTATTGAATAAAAATTTGAATTTTTAGTTAATTTTTAATGTTTTAATTAAAAAACCGAACCGGTTTAGGAACCGGTCCAAATAGGTTTGTATAGGGGCAGGTTCTGTGGTACTAAAATTGGTTTTAAACCAAACCAGTTTTTCCTTTTCAATAAAAAACCCGGTTCGTTTCCCAACCCGAACCAGTTTAGCAAAAAAAAAAAACCGGTTTGCCCACCTCTAGGTGTGGTTACTGGTTAGGACTTGGTTGGGACTCCTGAGCCCAAATCAGTCTCTTCTTCCAACCAAAGATCCAGTCTACTTTAGAATATGCGTACTAGACTTTAGCACCTTGGTTAGGACCAGGCTCTTTTAGGACCGGGCCTAGGCCTTCTCTTTGTGCACATCTACTTGTCATGCTGTGTACAGTCTCTTTTCCATCCAATTTAAAGGAATTTGTTTCCCTTCATGCCCCTGTTGAAAATGTTTCTATTGTTGTAGCCAGATTTTTATTTTGTAATTTTATCATTCAGAATGGCTCCTTTGATCACCTTGATTCCTCTCAACTGCCAATGGCTTCAAAACCAAAATCCTCTATAGGTGCAGCTATTGCAGCTTCTGTTACCATACCCCTGATGCAGTGCGTACCATCACTTTTTCACTGTCATGGGACTGTCCTGAAGTGCGGTTTCGCAATAGGGCTTATCATAGGTGCGTCCAGCACAATTATGTCTGGTACTTTAGTATATGTCAAATAACTGAGCATGCTTCTTACAAGGGTTGTTCTGTGAATAGGCGTTACACCAAGTTTTATGGTTCTCTTGGGGATGCTGCTGAAAAAATTGCACAGGATGCTATTCTCGGTAATGTTTTCTTGTCCATCTAAATTAACATGAGGGATTCACATGTATCATAGCTAATTTGGTCTCTAAAAAGTTGCCTATATATTTAAATATTCAATTTGCTTCTTTGAAATTTAGAACATGGTAACTGGGAGGCCCAGATAGAGTCATGGCAGCAGCCTATCCTCGATGACAAGAGGCTCCCTGAATGGTAAACTTTATTTTTCTTTCTTCTTACTAGAGTTGGCAATATGGACTGGTCGAGTATCGGTTCAAAACGGGAAATTATTTTGTATAAGTTGAACAGGTTGGGTCGAGTTGGGATGACCCTAAAAAGTCTTATGTCCAAAATTTAATTTTTGATAAATAGTTAGCACGTCAAATGACTGTAAATTATATATTTTTGATAATATTATAACCTTCTGAATAAACTGATTCTAGTTGTTTTATGCATTAAAAATACTCTTTGGGTGACTTCCAACCTGTTTTTACCCATTTCCTTTTAAGCTAATTCTCTTGATATGACCCATTTTAGTAAAATAAATGGGTTAATTTGGGTCAACTGTGCTAGCACCACCCAACACCACTATCTGCCGCCACCGCTTACACCAATAGGAGCATCAGCAACACCACCACTGCAGTCGCGATTGCCTTAACCACCACCGCCTCCATAGAAATAAATATTGTGTGGGAAGTGTGAACCCATTTTGATATTTTTTTCTTCCAAAAATGACCGCATTTGGAACATGTTTTGACCTAAACCAAATTGATACATTTTTAAAACGACCAGTTTTGACCTAAACTCATTTTGACCTATTAGTTGACCTGTTTTGGCTCACCCGTTTTGCAAGGGCTTGATTTACCCAAGTTGATGCATTATCACTACTTTTACTGTGCATATTGTTTAATCCTGAAATACTATTAGCTATCTGCAGGTACCCAATCACTCTTTTCAATGAATTGTACTATCTCAATGCAGGGGGGACAATTTGGACAGGTAGCATTAATCTTATTACATCCTTTTTTTTTTAATGAAACCATCTCATGTAAGATGATCTCTTTTTGCAGATGGACTACCACCTGTACACAATGTATCCAGCATTACAGGAAAAAAGTTTTCAATCGATAGATCTAATGTAGATTCTCAGAACAATGGCGATATATCTCAGCAACATGACACTGCTGTATATGTTCTTGAAAGAATGACTTCAGTACTTGAAGAAATTCATAGTCCCACATCAAAAACCTCAGCTTTTGGTACCAATCTGTTACAAGAAGGAGAAGAAAACATCGGTCAATTTCTTTATTATGAAGGAATAGAATATCATATGTGTAACACATATGATGTCCATTTCTATGCATCATTTTCCTTAATCATGTTATTTCCAAAACTAGAACTAAGCCTACAACGAGACTTTGCAGCTGCAGTACTGATGCATGATCCGAGAAAAATGGATCTTTTGTGTGATGGAACACTGGTCCAACGAAAGGCCCTTGGTGCTGTCCCACATGATATTGGAATGCTTGATCCATGGTTTGATGTTAATTTCTACAATATATTCAATACTGACCACTGGAAAGATCTGAACCCTAAATTTGTTCTCCAAGTCTATAGGGATGTAGTTGCTACTAAAGACAAAAATTTTACACGGGCTGTTTGGCCTTCAGTTTATATAGCAATGGCTTACATGGAACAGTTTGATAAAGACGGTGATGGGATGATTGAAAATGAAGGGTTCCCTGATCAAACATATGATACATGGTCTGTGACAGGTGTCAGTGCCTATTCTGGTGGATTGTGGGTGGCGGCATTGCAAGCTGCTTCTGCACTGGCGGCTGAAGTTGGTGACAAGGGTTGTGAGGATTACTTTTGGGTGAAGTTTCAGAAAGCTAAGGCTGTGTATGATAAACTATGGAATGGTTCGTATTTCAATTATGATGACAGTAATGGGAGGGCAAGTTCGTCCATTCAAGCTGATCAGTTAGCCGGACAATGGTTTGTTAATATTTGCGACGTCTTTTTATTATTATTTTATATCAGAAGTTGGAAATCTAAAAGATGAAAAAGGAACCTTTTGTAGGTATGCAAGAGCATGCGGGCTTTTTCCAATTGTTGATGAAGAGAAGGCAAAAAGTGCACTGGAAAAGGTTTATAAATTTAATGTAATGAAAGTTGGAAATGGGAAACGTGGAGCAATAAATGGGATGCTGCCAAGTGGACAAGCTGACATGTCATGTATGCAGTCAAGAGAAATATGGACTGGAGTTACTTATGGTGTTGCTGCAGGTATGATTCATGAAGACATGATTGATATGGCTTTCCAAACTGCAAGTGGAGTTTATGAAACTGGTTGGTCTGAACAAGGATCCGGGTACGTCTACTTAAAGAGCCATTTGTGTGATTACTTGGCTTTTTGTCATGAACAAACCATCATTCTTGCTAAAATGCCAAACAAAGAAGGGTTTAGGTAGCAGCTTGATCTATTTACTTACAAATGGGTTGATTCCTTTAATGTTGTCTATAACAAATCCAAGGGGTGAACAAAGAAACAGCTTTGAAGGAAACGGGTAAACTAGGTGGGATGGGTTGGAAGCGACCCAAGATGTATATTTGTTGCATAAACCTCTTGAACAACTTTTTTAAGAAAATTAGATAATTGAAGTTTTGTAAACTTCTTCATCATATTTGATACGCCTGATCCACCCTTTTCGCCACCTTAAGAGATCACTACATCATATAAGAGTAAAATTCTTTTTAGAAGAAGTCAAGTATTATAGTCTTCTTTAAACTTAAATTTTAGATTTGGTCCAGTTCTTGCATATAGTAACGTGCTTTTGCATTTTGCAAAAACAATATTTTTTGACTTCTCATGAAAATTGCAACAACTGACTAAAACTTACTTTATTTGTTTCTCGTGGACCAACCAATAGAAAGTAGAGTTGTAAAGTTCAGCCTACATAACTAAAACTGGGTCATTTTCAACTGTATTTTATCTCCATGGGGTTGTGTGTGTAAAAAATTAAAATATTGTTAAAAAGGAACGGCCAAATGGGTCAAATAAAGTTATCCAAAGTGTTCTCAAATGCTTAATACCTCCTATACTGCTTTACCTAAAAAATGACAAAAGAAGTGCTTGTGGTCTGTCCCAATCCGACCCGGCCTCTTTGAACCCGGTTTACTTGTTATCCAACATGTCTGACCCACTCATAGCAATTTCACAAAGTAGGAATACCATGCATTGTCTCTATATGGAAATTCCGGCTTTCAACTTGGCCTCCCAATTAGTATTTTTTTTAACTTGTAAACTGGTGATTATCATGATTACCCTTTTCATGCTTGCAGATATTCTTTCCAAACCCCAGAAGCTTGGGACATAGATGGAAAATACAGATCTCTGGTCTACATGCGCCCTTTGGCGATATGGGCCATGCAATGGGCCTTAACACAACCCAAAACACCTATGCAGGAACCAAAGCCAGATGTAAAGCCTAATTCTCTCCTTAGGCAACATGCCGGATATACAAGAGTGGCCCGTCTACTAAAGCTGCCAAAGGAGCATGCCTCGAGGAGCATATTACAGATTATTTTCGACTACACTTGCAGAAAGATGACAATGTGAGGTATCTGTTTTCAAGATTACATTACAATTGTTGTTATCGGTATAGTGGCTTCATATTGATGACTGTCTTGAGAAAACTTCAATTCATCACACATATTGTTAGTGTGTTCATCTATAAGCATGTGTGGTTCAAAAGATTTGAGATGGACCTGCTTATGTGTGTTGGGGTGTGCAACTGTGCATATAGCATATATACTTGTATAGTTGCAAGAATTATCAAATTTCTTATTTTATAAAACTTTGCCTCCTTAGAAATAACATTAATAAAATAAGTATTTATTAATTTATTAAAAAACTATTTGTAATCTAAAAAAGAATTAAATATGATTATTAGTAATCAATGTAATTATTTCATTGGAGAGGGAAACGGGAAAATTTTGTGAGAATGAATGTGGTACTGTCACGTATCCCCTAGTTACTTTTTTATTAGAGTAGAAATAAAAACTAACTTGTGGTAGTGTGGCATTATGTTGCCTTGGGTTAAGCTCGAGAATGGACATGAGAGTGGAAGGTCAAGTGCTCGGGATCGGTGTGAATACACACATATTCTATTGGTTGATGTTGTGATGCATTTGTGACAAGGCCAACTCTCATTAATTTGCTAAAATTTTTATAAAATTGATCCTTTATAACTTTATATGTCATTAGTGAATTTGATAATGGATGTTAAATAAACAAGTTGTTATCTCTAATTCTTGGTTTTATAAAACTTTTGACTCGAATAACTTATAAAGTGAAGGTCATGGGAGGAGGCGCCCCATGGCTTTCTAAAGTACAGGTCAGGGTTCGAGTCTCATTTGGTGTAATATACTTCAAGTGGACCAGAGATTTTCACAGTGAGTTTTAGGTGGTGAGTTTTCCCTGAAATGGTGGGCGGACTGGATCACCAGCGTTGTCTGTGTATGCGAGCGTGGTCGGCCTTTCGCTAATGGGTTTACCAGAGTGACCGGACTTAAAAAGTATTTGTTGGCCGTTAAAAAAATAGCTTATAAAACACAAAGATTGGGATTATATATAAAAAAATATATTTGGATAACGTTTTCCGCCGCACAACATTACATTATTGATCAATTTCTAAGTAGGTTGTTACACCTAGCGTATGCTAGTCACTTTTAAAGTTAAAACTACCAACGTAGATTATTACTTGATCAATTTTATAAATTCAATATTCTCCAAATCTTTGACAAATCTTGAGAGTATATACAAATGCCTATTTCAAAACTCCTAATTTGTATTATAACTTGAGAAAGGTTTAAATAAAAAGTCTTCTAAAACTAAAAAGTGTAAAAAGTAATTTCAACCATCAATTTCTATAATCAATCGTTGAAATCAAATTGTAGAAAAAAATTTGTTAGATGGGTATTTTAGTAATAGCCATTTTTGTTGACTTTTTTGCAAGTTACCTCCATTTTTTTTAACGTTCATAACTTTTATTTATGATATTATTTTTTATCAAAATTACACCATAAAAACGTGCGTTTTTTTCTCTTTAAAACGAGTATAGTATTGTTATATACAAAGATAATAATTTTTTTTACGTTTTTAAACTCATACCTTGTCGTTGTATCTTTAGTGCAGTTTATTGAGTTTTCTTGAATATTATTGTGTTTTTCTAGAATGATGAATTTAAGAAAGAAAGATGTTCAAATACAAAGTGTGAGAAGACACAATGAGTCAAAAAAAATCACAAAAAAATTATATCTCACAATCTAAATCGAATTTCAAAAAATTAAATCCGAGCTTTTGTTCCCCTAGCCCGTTCTCACTAAGAAAAAAAATAAACGAAAAATAAAAAAATAAAAAAATTAACGTTTTTTTATTGTGTCATTTATGAAAGACAATGACGTCATTGTGTCATTATGAAAGACAATGACGTCATTGTATCATAAAAAGACACATTGAATTTTTTTTATATTTTTTTCTTAAAGAGGACGACGAGAGTAACAGAGACTCCGAAGTACTTTTTTGAAATTCGATTTAGATTGTGAAATATAATTTTTTTTTGACTTTTTTAGCCTTATTGTGTCTTCTCATACTTTATAGCAAAAATACACTTTGTAGAATAACCTCATCCTTTAAGAAAAATATAATGGTGGAATAATATTGTTATGTATCTTTAATATGTATAACACAATAATAAATTAATAATTTATTAATCTAATACATTAAAAACAGTGATAAAATAACATAATGTCTCATTGTGTATTTTGTTCGTCGTTGTGTTATCTTAAACACTATGTGTTTTGAAAAATACATTAGTGATAGCATCATTGTGTACTTCTAACTGAAAACACAATAATAGACAACAACAAGTTTATATAAACTATAAAAAACAATAACAAAATAACACATTGTGTTATCTTTAACTCTATTAGTTTTTAAAAAATACATAGGTGAAAGTATATCATTATGTATTTCCAATTATAAAACACATTGATAGATAACAAATCTATATAATTTATAAAATAAATGAAAAAAATAACATAAAATAATCTAAAATATAAAACACAATGATTAATACATATAACAAATGATGTAAAATATATGACATAATAAACTGATATTTGACATAATGAATGTATAAGACACAATTGAACTGATATATTTGACACAATAATCAAAATGTTATTTTTTAAAACAATAAAAAGACACGTATCAAACTCATAATTTCTTAGACTTCTTAGTTAAATCACCTTTTTAGTATAACCCTACCCTTATAACTTAACTTGAAATTCCAATTATCTCACATTGTAAATCCAATTACAATAAAATAGTTGGTGACACGAAGATCATAAAAGTTTCTCTGTCATTTTAGTGTAATCGTTGGAATACAAACGTTTGAAATTAGTTTTGATAATTCAACACGTGCACAGGTGAAAAATCAGATTTTAACTCATTTGAATAAATTGAAGTTATATACACATAAGTGTCTACATTTCCTATGACAAAATATTTAACACTGTTATTTAATAGCCTTGTGTTCGTGATCATTCATATGTTTATCAAAAACCAAGTCTATAATTTTTTAAGCGACCATCTTCTTACTTCTAATTATGCATATAAATTATGCATATGTAATTGCACTTTCCGCTTGAAATTAGTAAGAAGAAATTCTTCAACATACAACATCTCTGAATACACTTCCTAGGTTCTTGTTTCAAAACAACTTTATCAAATTATGGTAATGTTACATGCAAACATCTTCTTCTAGATTACCATACGGGAATGTCCTTTTAACATCCATCTAGTGAATCACAAGATTGTTTATTGCTAATAAGGCAATCAACAATCTAATAATGAATATTCAACAAACAGATGTTTCCACTATAGTGAAGATCCCATTGTTATTATCATGATGGAACCCATCTCCTCCTCAATTGCTTTTTTTTATAAGCAATACATCTAGACCTCATGATCTCACTAAATGATTCTAGATGCTCTTCAACATTATAATAATACAAGTGTTGAGATCCAATTTCATCCCTTGACCTTTCAACTGTATTAAGGTTGAAATTCAAAACCAGCGAATTTAACTTTTTAGGTTCTCACCGGATAAATTTTTAATAACGAACAAATCCTCATGTATTTCGCAACACACAAATCTTCATGTATTTCGCTTAAACTATGAACTATGTCCTAATTCTAGAAATTGATGAGAATAATGTCTTATCGAAGATGGAATCCGTTAGTACGGTTATAGCAGCTATGCAGTAAAGTGTTGTAAAAAAATAAGCTTTCTAAAGACACATAAAAGTGAATGTTTGAACTATACAATATAAACACAAATGGTTGGTTCTAGTAGGTTATGTGCATCTATTTAGATGTGTTAGAAGTGTCTAAGATACTTGCAAACAGGTAATTTACATATTTGCACAAACCAGTCCAACAGATAGAATAAAGAATTCGAATTATGATGAAATTAACTCATGATGTAATTGGTAATGCTATACCCAAGTTAGATGAATAATATGCTTTATATATTGAAATAAAATAGTGACAGAAGTTGCTAGTTATAAATCAAGTAGTATAATGGAAGTTATGCTAAAGAAAATGATGTGTTCAGATGAATAAAACGGGTCAAATGCATGTGTATGATGTCATTTATGACTTTTGGAATAAATGAATAGATATATGAGGATGTTTAAATGTAGACAATATGGATATCATGTATATAATGTGGAAATCTATATTGACCCATTAGTGGTGTTGAATGAGCAGTTATAAGGAATCAGGAATTCAGGACAAGGGTGGAGATGGCATGAGGATACTCTAACAGGTGAATCCGGAATTTAAGGTCAACAAGGCAACGAGATACAAGTATTCTTTTATTCGATATTGATATATATGGATACTTACAATGTAATTAGGCTCTATTGTTAAATTAACTAGGCTCGATTGTTATATTTTTATTTGTTAATTATATTGAGGTAAATGTTTGAGTATTGAATATGTACATGATGTAATACAACTTACTTTCTATCTACATTGATTGTTGTACAAAGTTGCAAAGTGCTGGATTGATACCAATTTAAATGAAGAAATCCTAGTTTGCAAGGAAAACTTCACGGTTGGTAAGTGTGTGTGGTAAATCATCAAGGTATGTAAACCTTCAAATAGTTATCACAAGTCGTTATTGCTTTGGATGATTGGTTAGTACATGTCGATATGTAATGCATAAAGATTAACTTTTTTTTTTGAACGGCAAATGTACGACCCTGCTTCGGAGGATAGGTGTTATCTTAATCGGGCTCACCTATCCGTTTCCCAGCCGGGACCGCACCCCCAACCTCCTCAGGAGGAAACCCATTACTGAGAAAATTCTTTGGCTTAACTCTGAGCATTTTGCTCAGAGTGAGATTTGAACCCATGACCTCCCCTTATTTACATGTTATGGGTACCTCACCTTAACCAGTTGGGCTAAGGATCATTGGTGCATAAAGATTAACTAGCGGAAATGCCCGCACGTTGCGGCGGTACAGCTGTTGCGTGATTTTTTGGGAATTCGATTTTAATCGGTATCGGTTTGGTGTGTTATGACATAAATAAAAAAATCAAAATATAATTATTGAAAAAATTAAACGAAAGAAAACAATTACGTATACATGTTGATTGGGAATAAAGAATTAAATGAGTTTAACGAATGATTATGTTCATAAATTGATGTGTAATAAGCAAATGGGTCTATATTGTGTTTAAAAGTTGTGTTTTAGTAATTTTGATTTAATTTAATGCTTAACAAGTGTACAAATCAAAATGGGTCAAACAACAAAAGTTGCAAAAAAGTACACATTGGGTTTCATCATTTTGGGACACCATCTGTAACGGTTGGGTTTCATAATTTAATGCGTAGACTATGTCAAGGTTCCTTCTATGCGACACCATCTGTAACGGTTGGGTTTCATCATTTTGCGTTTTTGGATGATTAAATCATGGATTTCATGTATTTGTTGCATGTAGATTTCATGTATGCTTAAATACTAACATTTTGGAAGTCAGAATGAAATATGGAAGTGAAGACAAGTGCTCGATGTTGGATTGGACATATGCGCGATCCTTGGATAAAAGGTGGGAATATACTAATTATTGAAAGTAGAGGTTTATTAAAAGTTTTATGTGATGAGTTGTAATGGAATTGGTTGATTATACTATTTTAGAAACTTTAATCATTATGTTCTTCCGGTGATTACTATTTTATAAAATTTTCCCTTTTGGAAAATTATTAATTAGAGCCTGACAGGTTTTTTCGAAAGGAAAGAGTGATTTTTATGGGATCTTCGTGTCAAATTTTTGTAAAAAAATTAGCTTCATTGTTGTTGTTAGTTAAGTATCGGTTGTCAAAAAGGTAAGGTGTAACAACGTAATAAGGATGACCCCGAGTGCCCTAAATTGTGATTTCAAGTCTTGAGATAAAGCAACAAATGGAGTAGCAGCTTGAATACTGGAAGGCGAGAAGAGCAAATAGAGTTCACCGATGCTATTACATCAAAGGATAGAAATCACGTTGGGAGATCCTTCACAAGAAAACCAAAAAGGTTAAATTCAATAGATATGTTATTATCAGCTTAGACGCCGAACGTAAAATAGATTTTAAAAGAGGAAAGGGTGAGGGTAGGATTGTTTGACCGATACCCTGAATAGGTATTTGGAAGCCATTACCGACAACAATATGGTTATAAGTACCATTATTGACATAAGAGGAGAGTTTACCTTTCTTGTTCCCCATAAGAGATGTTGCACCGGTGTAAGTACCCGTTTTGTTCGTCATAAGAAATGTTACACCCGGGTCTAAGTACTTGTTCTAACATGGTGTGCATGCCTTGCTTGATGTTTGTTAAGGTGTAGCTAACTTCAAAAGTGTGTAAGACTGAAAAGGACGAGCACCAAGAATACCCGAGGTCGAAGAATGACGTGAAGGAAAGAGTGGGGGATTGAAGTTGGTCATTAGGTATTGACAAAGAGATGAATGCTAGGCGGCTAGGTGCTATTTTGTTAGTGGGCCCCATTGACCAAGGTGGTAGCGGCCATGAGTGGGGGTTTGAAGAGTAGTCGGGAGTCCACAAAGAGCGACCATTACCGTGTCCCTTGATGAAGATTGCGAGGTGTAGAGCTGGTGGTGTTGGGTTTGATGTGTTAGTTGCAAGGTGTGGGGTTGTGGTGGTTTAGTGTTTGGATTCGCTGTCGTGTGAAAGGCAATTCTAGCATCGACTGTTGGTGGCTTGGTGGTTGACTTGCCTAGCCTCCTTGAGGATGAGTTTGGATCAAGCCTCATTGAAATCGAGTAAAGGAGTGGGTTGTGGAGTACTCCATCGTATTGTTCATTGAGACTTGCAATCAGTTGGAGTTTGAATCGTTGATTCGTGGCCAAAGAGTCAACATTTACAAGATAATCCGACTGAACTTTGAGTTCTTGGCAATAGGCAGTGATGTTCGGAAATGAGCCAAACATGGTATTCGCAAACTTGTGTTCAAGTAGATAACAGGAGAGTTTCACTATCTTGAAATAATATTGGCTATGTGTTGCCAAAATTGAGCAGTGGTGGAATCTGTAGTAGAATATGATGTAGTAGTGGGTATGACGTTATTAAGAGCCTAAAAAGCCTAGTGAATCTTGAATAACTCAACCCAAGAGGTGTATTGACCATTCTCCATCTTCGGTGTAATGGGGATGAAGGTATGGATGTTGGTAACAGTAATAGCAGGGTGGAGATCCTCCATTAAAATATGTAGAAAAAGAGAGAGAGGGTAATCGATGATGGAGAAAAGATGGTCAACGGCTCAATGAAGCTTGTGACCACTAGGGTTACAAATGAGAGAGAGGGAGTAGAGGGTAAGCTCCAATACCATAACCTTATGTTGAAGAAGGGGTAGAGTGCACTCAAGGCGCATAGGCCTTGCCCGGACCCTAGGTGCATAAGCTGTATAAATTAAATTCTAACTATATATATTAAGAATGCAGAAAAGTGCAAAGTGCAAGAGTGCAGATAAGTGTAAAGCTTTTCTAAGCTTTCTTGCTAGTGTTGTAACTATAGCTACAAAAATTGTTGATATTTTGAAAGAAACAAGCTTTTCTAAGCTTTCCTGCAAGTGTTGTAACTGTCCCACTAATATATATTTACTCATACTTACTCCTTTTTGAAGTCATTATCTACTTTCTCTGTTCTTCAAATTTTTGCACTCCGATGATGCAACACAACCACCAGGTAAAAGCTCGCAGAAGTTTGTTGAGAACTATCCGCACTACGGCGCTGGAACATGGCCGGAAAGTCGTTTTTGGCCGGAATCTCATCGGAAGAGCGCCTTTGACGGGGCAAGGCGTTTTTAGTGTGCCTCTTTTCAACTGAGCGCCTAGGCGCTCGCCTTTGTGCTTTTGACAACATAGCCATAATAGACTAGTTCAAAAACTAACTCCTCATTGATTCCCCCACTATATATAATACAAATAATACAGGTGTAAAATAATCTAAGATAGAGTATCGCTCTAATAACAATAAAGAGAATTTGAGGATTTATATTTATATATTCTAATAGGGACACGTGATAATTTTTGGATTTAGATAAACGAAATAGTCTACATGTGACAGTTTATTCTTTCATTCTAGAGAACAAAATAGCGTTACATACATATCTAATATCCAGCTATGCCTCACTTATGACCTTGTATATGGTACACTATGTATATTATAAAATCATCATGAGTCAGAATAAAAACTTTGACTTTTAGACATCGGTAATTTGACCAAATTGTAACCATGAACAATGCCAGGAGGGAGTGTACCTGCAGATACTTTGATTGATCCATCTCAATAAGTTCATAATCTCTAGCTACGATTCATAGGCCAATTTGATGTGACATTAAGTGTGTTCTTAAACTTTTAGCTATGATTCAGAGGCCAATTTGAAAGTTCAAAAGAATTTCTGGTGATTGCAGATGAGATATCATTGGTTCTTGAAGAATTTGATGTGGACTCTCGTGTGGATGAGAAATTTATAAGGCCATAACCAGATTCGGTTGAAGACGATGGATCGTTGGTTTTTGAGAGTTTGGGACACGTGTGCTTTCCTAAATAAGTTATGTCGAATATTGATGAGTCTTGGCTAGATCTTTGAACTTGCTTAGTTGCGCAACATCCATTTGTGTTTCGGTAGGTGCATCTGTAATATTCTCTGCAAGTTTATAATGTGGAATGAATAAACCACTGAATGTGCATAAGATATGTAATAAAAACACGAGTTAATTGCATTAAAAGGTAACCACCTTTGATTCAAGGTAAATTTCAAAAATGCCATCTGTCATGTCATCAAGTTTTGTGAGTTTGAGGCATAGTTATTGAAGGCGCAAGCGCACTCAAGGCACAAAGGGTGAGCCTTGGCCTAGGCGCAAGACGCTTTAAAGGCAAGGGACATAGTATAAAAATATCATTTTTAGGGGTTATAGACATGTTGTAGGCTTGTTTTGGGCTAGCTTAGGCTGTTTTAGGTAGATTCCAGGCTTGTCTAGGGCTAATGTAATTTTTTCAAACTTGGTCAGACAACTTTTGGTCGGAAAATGGCCTGAAAATGCGCATGAGCGCCTGAAAATGGGCTTTTGAAGCAAGGCGGCAAGACTGCGCTGGGCTATGCTTAAGGGCCTAGGCGCGCGCCTTGTGGGCTTTTGACAACAGAGGTTTGAGGGTGTTTATCAAGAAATTTTGGAAGTTTGAGGGTTTATATTGAATTATTTGAAAGTAGAAGGGTTTTTGGGGAAAACAAGATGGTTACCTGAAACATAAATTAGTTACTTATCTTATGAAAGTCTGAAAAGGTAAAAGAGAAACCTGGGGTATTTAGCATTAAGGATTTCCTTTTGGCCATATTTCCTCCACATATAACCATCATTTGGGGGCACCTCAAGTCCTATCTCCCGGCTCACTTTCACTTGTTGTTTCCACTTGACAATGGTACTACTGCTACTTTTTCTACATACCGTAACATTGTTATGTAAATTAGCTGGCACCATGAGTGAAAAAAAGTCTGTCGCATGTGAATATAAAATGATATATATCATGGAATAAAATTAATTTAGAGGTGGCAAAATGGTGGACCAATCAGGTTGGTAATGGGTTGAAACAAGTAATTTTTAGGCTAGGCTAAGTTGGGTGACCATCAAACACTTTTGTGTAACTTTTTATTCAATAATTAATGTATTAAATACAAACAAACATTTAAGCCCAGTATAAATCACATTTGCGGTAGGGTCTTGGGGGAGTTATGGTGGGATGAGGGTGATCCTTACCCCTATCCCTATGGGATAAAGAAGCTGCTCCTGTAAAGACCCCCGGCTCCTGAAAACCAGTTTTTATTTAGCTAAGGACAGAAAACGTGAGAAAAGAAAACACGCACGAATAAAAACAGAATACCATGACGAAATCTATAGTGATCTATCAGTAGCAGAAGATAAAGAATCAACATGGCATATATCTCAAACATCTATCTAAAACTAAAGTAGCTAAGAGTCAAAAGGCACGCCTATAGCTAAAGACACACATGTAACTAAGGCCACAACTATAACTAAGGCACATCTATATCTAAAGGCACACCCACACTTAAAGGCACACCTAAGAGTAAAACTAAAGACCATGCATAAAGTACCTAACATCTACACCTTTGACTAAAGGCAAAATAAGTGGAGCACAAGCAAAGATACCACCATCGAGCCAATCCTAATTCTATACACGCTCTAAAAATCCCTTGCCTTATCTGAATCTCCAACAGTTCCTATCACCGATCATGTCCTCATAGTGGTGCAAGTCTAACAAATCTTGTCTAATCTGCTCATCTCATATCGGCTACGGCTTGCCTCTAATATGAATATATGATTACAAAAAAACCCTTACAATAATAATCTAAATTTCTAAATAAACCAGTTTTAGAAGGTTGCTTGCATTGAAAGTAGACTTTAGTCGGTCTTTAACCCATATTACATGTTCCTTTTTGGCTAAATTTTATTATTTCATCGCTTTCAGATCAATATAACCTAAATTGACTCATTCATAATTACATTGATTGACAACTTACTTCTTCCCAGAGGCATCTCTTTGACAAGAATCGATGTTGCCAGAAATAGAATTATCATTATCTGCCCTGCTATTCGACGGTTGTTGATATTCATATTGTGACCTTCTGATCTCTGTTCCAGCATACCGTGACTGTGCCTCATCATCAGACTTGGTGATATTCTGGGTCAACTCAGTTTCATCAGAAGAAGCAGGCAAATTGAGATCTATCTCAAGCCTCTTGCACCGTTCTGAACCTTTGGTTAACTTGCTATACAGAAAGTTACTCTTCTGTGATGAGTTCAGATTCATTTGCCAAAACTGGTACGCCAAACACAAGGTCAATTCTTTGATGATGACATAAATCTTGCAAGTTCAATAAGAAGAAAGATTTCTACATCGATACACGTGACTGTACATTGTACCAGTATAATACATCGTTGTTTCTGAAATCAGTCAAGGATATAATAATCAACAAGTGCAGACCATTTTGTGACAGTGGTCAATCAACAATCCAAAAATGTGTACAAAATCAAAAACAGGATTTCTTCAGAGTTCCTCAAGGGTAACAAGCATGCTCAACTTAAAAAAACACGGCCTTCTAATTTCAAAGTTAATTCACATTTTGTGCAGTAAGCTTCTATAAGTTCAATCATGCTTGTGTTTTCTATAACAATTTGAAAGATGATAAATTTGCAATTGATGGTCATGGAATGTTAAAGAGCCATTTTCTAAGTATTTTTGTGGATGAGTTGTTCAATTTGAACATATATTTCTTTCATTTCAAAGAAAAAAGAGGTCTATGCCTTAAATGTAGAAACTAAATGTAGAAACTAGTGTCACATGTGATCTTTTAGAAGTGTAAACCATATGGAACCTGTGAGTATGTGACTACATTCATTCTCCCACTCCTTACCCCCATATTTGGAAACTAAATCACAGTATTATTCAAGAAAACCTGAATTGTTAAAGATTGTATCTACTATTTCAAGCTCCAAACTTCTCAATTCCTTTTTCCTTAACAAAAATCATTAGTTTATTTTCTACAACAAAAACATTCTTATCTAGTAACAGTTCACTCCACCACACGAAAATCTGAACTAGAAAGTTTGCCTATTGACCCCCACTCCAAAATAAACTTCCATCATCACAACACAGTGATAACACACAAGAACCAAAAAATGTAAAAAAAGTAGCATTCATTCATTCATTCATTCATTCATTATCGCACATCTAAAGCATACATCACAGCAGTTATCAATTTATCATCCGTGTTAACAAAACTTTCACTTTGATCTTCTAATCCTCAAATTGAATAGTAATCCAATCTAAACAGCTTACAAATCACAAACGAATCACACACAAACGATGCTAATGAAACCGAAAATGAAAGTTTCAAAGAAGTCACCTCCGAATACAACTATTGTGATTGATGAAGGTCGGTTTTGGTGTTGACGTTTGAATAGAAGATGTTCGTTCGCACCGCCGGAGAAGGAGGTGGTGAATTGGGGAAATCTAAATCCGGCGGCCGGAGAAGTTGATGAGATCCGGTGATGGAAAGATGTGAAGAAGCTTCGTTTCTTCTTCAGCTACTGCACTCTTTATATGTTTGACTTTTATTAAACCCCAAATGGAAGTTGACGACGAAAGCTTAAGCACGCGAAGACTTTGATGTCCAACATTTAATTAATTAAAGAGTTTATTACGTTTTTTTTAAGGTAAATTAAATTTTAATAATTCAAACTATGACTAATTGTCTATAAAAATCCAAACTATCAGTTTGATTAAATATAATTTAAATTTTTATTTTTGTTACTGATGACAATACTAATATCAAAATCTTCATTGATTTATATTTAATTTCTAGCTGAGTTTGATCACAATGATAATTATGAATGAAATAGGAAGACATATAATAAAATGGAATGAAAAACGAGAAAAAATCAAATGTAAATTAATAAAGATTATGCTATTAGTATTATCATTGACAACAAAAATAAAATTTTGGATTATTATCAGACAAATTGATAGTATGGATTATTATCAGCCAATAGGTGGATTATTAAAGTCCAATTTGCTTTTTTCGAACAACAAAAGAGTTAATTACATGGTTAGTCCATGTGATGTGTCCGTATTACAGGATTTGTCCAACATTTAAAAATTAATATCACTAGTTCTGGTTGTTTGCGGAATCGTAGCATGCGTGGTTATTGAAGTGAATGACCGTTAATTTTTTCAGTTTAATATTTAAATCTGTTTAAATGACCAAATATCTCTTTAAAAGGGAAAATTCTCAAAATGTCCCTTTAAAACACAATTTCTTTCAAAATGTTTTTTTTGACCAGCCACTCCTCCAAACTGTCCCTCTCCACTATGGTCGTCCCGAACGGAACTTAGGTTCGGATGACCATACAATGGCCGGTTGAGATTGAGACACGTGTGTTCGGGTTTCATCGTGAATGTAGCAGACCTTATTCTAGGATTCTTGTCACAGTCTCGAAGACTTTATATCTGCCATGTCGCGTTTGTTTCAGTCATTAAAAATGTATTTTTATATTTTAAATTTTCATTCGTTCGAAAATGTTAACGGTCAGGTTCGGTCGAACGATACATATGTTCGAACATGTTTAAAGTCAATCAAACATATGGACAGTCGAACGACTATGATAGTCAAGATGTTCGACCGAACGAACTTAGGGTCGTTCGAACCGAAACATTGTCGGTCTAAAACATAGTCGTTCAGTCGACCATATTGCACAGTCTTTGGCTCAGAGTAACTACCTGCTCAACCTAATGTAAATGGCAGTGGAGGTGGGGAATTTGTTGAGGATGGTGGTTCAATTGGTGGTGGATTTACGAAGGACGTTGACCGGAATTCCGGTGGAAATTGGTGGCCAAAGCAAGAAACGTTGGCAAATTAAAATCCCTTCAGAAATGAATGCAGCTTTTCGTGATTCACATCTCAAAGCTCCATATGGGATGAAGTTTCCAGGTAATTCACACTTGATGGTCGGTCGACCTCGTTGTTGTTCGACCGACCGTGATCTTAGTTCGTTTCAAACGTGTCCGTTACCATGTTAGAACGACATAGAATTTAATATATATATATATATATATATATATATATATATATATATATATATATATATATATATATATATAAGGGTCTGAAGCAAATGTACGTGACATGGCAGTAATATAAGCATTGTGACTATGACAAGAAACACAAAACACGGTCGGCTCTATTCCCAAAGAAAACCAACACGGTCTGGACGCTCGTGTTGGAACACGTGGCTTAATCTTAACCGCTTATCATGGGTTCAAACGAACCCGTTTTGCGTTCGGGACGACCACATTAGGAGAGGATATTTTGGGGAAAGGGCTGGTCAAAGGGAAATTTTGAAAGAAAACATTGGTCAAAGGAACATTTTGAGAATTTTCCTTTTTATTTTAAAAAATATAACTTTTAATTATTAATATATAAATATATATAGAAGTAGGTCCCACCCCAACCCCCTTCCTCCCAATCCGTTATATTCTTCTTACAAAATTTAACCAAACCACCACCTTACTTCATCAATATTTCTCTCGTCCACCTAAACCACCACCGTCGGCACACACCATCCCCACCACCACCTGCACGACACCACCGCTGGCGCCACTCTCTCCACCCCTAGATTCTTGGTTTCCACTTCCGCCACTAAAATTCTTCCCCCACCACTACATTGTTCTCCATGATCGCCTCTGTCACCATCTCTTTATATTGGTTGCCACCACCACCATTTCCATCTCTCTCGCTCTCTAATTCTAGATTCACAGGTTGTCGATGGAGGTTGTTGCCAGCCACCATCTCATGCGATTAGGGTTTCAGGTTTGATTTATGAAGATGGTTTGTGATCTATAAGAACAGATTTGGTGTGATGATGCAGATCTGGATCAGGTTCAGATCTGAATCAGGTTCAGATCTGGTTCAGAATGAAGATAAAGGTTTACATGTGGTGGCTTTGATGATGTTGGTAGAAGGATGGTTTTCAGATCGTAGGCGTTAGATTATATAGTTAATTAAGGTTGTGGTGGTGATTTGCTATGATGATGGTGGCCAACGGTGGTTCAGGCGGTGGTTAGGGTGGTATGGTGATAGTGGGCGGCATGATGTTAGTTTATAAAGTTAATTACATGGTGCTCAAATTGGTGGTGTTGGCGATGACGGTGGTTTTAGTGATGATGAGTAGGAGGAGGACGACAACGAAAAAAACAACGACAATGACAACGAGAACAATGATAACAACAACAACAACAGCAACCTTAACAACATAGTTTTTCTAAATTGTGCTATAATTTGTGGAACTTGATTTAGATAGTTTATGAGTAATATAGTAAGTTGAATTTATTTTGTATTTGATTCTTCCTAATTGTTTTTATGAAAGCAAGATCTAGGCAAAAAGAGTGGAGCTTGAGATTAAATTCCGGCTTGGATTTAAATCCAAGCAGAGCCGAGCTGGCTCGGTTAAGATTCGAGCCGAACTAAAGCTTGCCCTGGCTTGGCTCAGTTAAGTTTGTGAACAATCCTAGGTTTAATGTTACAAACTTTTAGTAATCAAGTTTGTAGGACCATTGAAGGGTGGTCAATACAACAGTTTCATAAGGTGGAGAGACTTAGAACACTTAGCAGATCAAATAGGGAATCGGTTAGGATGAAACAATAAACACAAGTAAAAAAACAATAACAAGAACACTCAAATATGGTTTTCAAGAATGATGTATATTTCTCTTAAGTTCTTACAAGTGTTACAAAGCTTATCTTCTAAATACAAGTATTGGAGATACTTTATACTACATCCTACAACCGGCCATTCTTTGAAGGCCAGCTAGAAACACTAATTTAGACAACAAGATCAATGTAGAGTCAAAAGGCAGATTGCCTTTTGACTAGTGAATATAACATGCCATAGCTCACATCCTAATGTATTACAAAAAAGATTAAAATACATAGTTGGAAAGTTACAGACATAACACCTTAATCTACAGTTAACAAAAGCATGGAGTTTTCATTAAACCATGCTGGTTGGTGAGTCTTCAGAAATGGCAACGGAAAGGTGGTTCAGCTTTTGTCAAAAGTAAGTCAGAGAAAGCATGTCTTCTCTGTCTTGGGAAGATATCAGTCATTTGGCTTTGGAAGACTTTGCCTTTGAAGCTTCGAAAGACTTCATCTTTGGCTTTTGAAGAATTGATCTTTTGGCTTTGGAAGATTTGATACTTAGCATAATTCACTGAGTTGTATCAAATCTTCCAAAGTACTTTCCTAGTACTTCACATGTGCATGCTGAGAGCTCTTTGGTTGTTCTTTGGTTGCATCAGCCTATAAGTGTATTACTTACAAATCCCCCTAGGATGATGCTACCAAAACTGAAGAGACCTTTGAGTCTTGATCTTCATCTGTTGACAGTCCTCATCAGAATCAAGACCATTCCCTTTATTATCAGTTGGTTAGGATTCCTCAGACTCTCAAAGCATCTCCTCATATTATAGAGATCATGCAGAGGGAGATCAAGAATGTTTTGCCAGAAGTAAATGTCTTGACCTCCTTGATCTCTAGTGACATACCATCTGTCTGGGTTAGTAGCAAACACCCAAGACAAGATGGGTCTCTCAGCAGCAAAAGACTTTACTATGAGTGGACTTTGTTGAGCAGTCTCTTCTTGAGCACTAGGATATTTTGACCCATCCTGAGGTGCAGAGGTGGATGCTTTGGACTTCTTCTTCTTCTTCTTATCCCTTCTTATGGCCATCCTTTTTCTCTTCTGTATTTTAACTGAGAGGCCTAGCCAGCAGTACCAGATTGTTCTTGTTTGTCCTTCTCAGTTGGGTCCTTGTCCTTAACAGGTTTAGAAGGAGAAGGATCAGGACCCTGCTGTGGATCAGAAGATGAAGCTGGCTGTGATGTAGCACTAGGTCTAGGTTGTGTTTTCTTCTAGGGTTTAACCTTAACCTCAGCTTCAAGTGTAGCCTGACTTGGTGGACAATGTGTAGGGGTTGAACCTAAAGGCTCGGGAAATCAAATCAAGATAAAAAAGATCAAGTCACGTGAAAATTTAGAGTTGCCACGCGATAACTTGCTTCTCGCACGAAAACTTGGAAGTCCCGCGGGAACCTGTTAATAACGTGAGAACTTTAGTGTTTAGTATAAATAGATCTTTTGTAATGTATCTTAAAATCTTTTTCTCATTTCCTGATTTCGCACTAATTGTATTTGTTTCAAATCAGAGAGCAATACACTGAATATTATTTACATTTATGTTCAAGTTCACTTTATCATGTGTTCTACTTGTTCAATCTATTATCCGTGAGCGATTACATTCCGCATTCTCCTCACGAGATCGATCTTGTAATATTGTTGATCCTTACAATTGGTATCAGAGCTTAGTATACTCTAGATCAATTGAATCAAAGATTGATAAGTGTTTGTTGAAGTGTTCTTGAAATTCGATTTGAAGTTACTTGAAGATCTACTGGAATTATGCTATATTTGATCATTTTTGAAGATTTTATGAGCTGTTATGCTGTTGAATGAAGATTTGACATGTTTTTGTGATTAATTGAGCTTAATTCAATCAATTAGAGATAATTAGGATCATAACCGAACCTAAAATCACTAATTGAAAGATTATTCAGTTAATTTTGATCAAATTGGTGGTTGATTGGAGGCTGGAATCGTCAAAGTTGATTGAGATTGATCAGGCGAAAACTTAGGTTTCACACGCGAGAAGTTACTGTTCGCGCAAAAAGTGTGATTTTCGCAAAAAGTTTGTTGAAATTCTGTTACAGAAAGATTCCTTTCGCGCAAAAAGTTGAACATTTCGGAAAAACCAGTTACAAAAGTTTGCACGTGAAAAGTTTGTGCGAGAACTTATGCGAATTAGTTTTGCTTAAAACTATTCGCGCGAGAACTTTATATTTCGCGCGAGAACTCCAACTTTGAAGATTTTTGAAAAATGTTGAATCAAGATTTCTCAATGGCAAACTTGAAGCACATCACTGCTACTCTTAACCTTGACAATGAGATCGGCACGAGCACAAAGCCTTCTCGACTTCTCAACGAAGAAGACTATCCCGATTGGGTATATCGCTTTGAGAACCATGTCATATACACAGAACCCAGGGTGATGAGATCTATCAAAAAAGGCCTGTATATTCCGATATATATCAATAAGAAAGAAGACTTGGTGCCTAAGCCTGAACACCTCTAGGATGAGGAGGATATGAAGAAAATAGAACTCGATGATAAGGCGTATGCTGCTATCACTATGGCACTTACCACTAAAATCGCTCAGAAGTTCAAGGATTTTAGAATGGCCAAAGATTTATGGGATGCCATGGAGGAGCAGATTTGTAACGCTCGAAAATTTCAAGAAGTAGAAACAGAGAAAGTTTTCGCCCAAAAAGAGGTTCTCGCGCTAGAACCTCATGCGAAAAGTTGAGCTGGGTATAAATAGCTGAGAACACCCGGTCAGACCATATTTTTGCGCGAAAAGTGCTGCTATTAGAGAGAGAAAGCGGCTGCGTAGAGAGAAAAAATGAAGAATCTAAGTGTTTGATGTATGTAACTCGTGTAGTAACTCGTGTTATGTACTAAGAATGGATTATTGATGAATATAATGCATGGTTATGTACTTTTTGTTCGGCAAAAGCTTCGGGAAGGTTGTGTTTGAGCTAGAACTTCAAGAGGTGAGTTTCTAGTCCCCCTTTTTACACATGTTTTATGTTTTGGGGCTATTATGCATACTAAAACGTTTGTAAATGCGTGTTTATGCTTGTGGTGATGTTGTTTATGATGTTAAGCAAGTTAGAACAACCTTAGACGCCATAAGTTATGACTGGGCTGGAAAAACCCGTAGTTTTTGAGCAAGCAGTTAGGCTGTACTTTATGAAATTAGAATCTGATGGTTCTCACACGACAGGTGGTTCTCACACGACAGGTGGTTCTCACACGGTAGGAAGTTCTCGCGTGATATGTATTTTTTCGCGCGACATGAATTTTTCGCGTGACTTGTAGTTCTCGCGCGATAGTGATGATTTGATGTGTAGGATTTGGATGTGGTAAGGTTCTCACGCGAAAGGCTTGTTCTCGAACAAGATGATGATGATGTATGTTTAAGTTTTCGCATGGTATGCTGTGATGTGTGATGTGTGATGTGTTATCTTTTCACGTTAAAACTGTTTTTAAAACGTTATGTTTATGATGTAACTTTACTTGATATGTACGTAATGTAACTAAAGTACTATGTAATGAAAGTGAAAGATAACGAATGACGAAAATGAGAGTAATTAATGATGGGATCCTTGTCGTTTACCCCGGTACTATATATTGCTTCGTGCATAATGTATCTGCTTCGTGCACAATGTATCTGCTTCGTGCATAATGTATCTGCTTCGTGCACAATGTATATGCTTCGTGCATAATGATTAGGGGTTTGTTTACAAGCCCCGATAAAGTACCAGCTTTGTGCACAATGTTGGGGGTTTAGCATATGGCAGGATCCATAAAGAAATGAAAGATGATAATGGACGAAAGTACAAAAACGAAGGATGATGAAAGATAATAATAATAATTATCAAAATGTATGTATGATGTATGATCATGTATGAAAGTAAAGGATATGTTTATACGAAAGTAAAGTATTTTATTTATAAAACTGGAACTCACTTAGCGTCGCTGACTTTTGTATGCATAATAGTTGGCAGGTAATTGTTGATGCCGAGGAGGTGCAGACTTGGATGCATAAGCTACTGGGGATGATTCGAGTCTGGCATCCACATTTTTTGAGATTGTTATTGGGTTAATACAATTTTTGGGATGTAAACAAATGATGTGATCATTTGACTCAATTTTAATTATTAATGAAAAGTTATATTTCCGCTGCAAAATGATGTGTTTTAAATGTTTTATGCGATAATTGATCAATTGTAAGCGTCCCGGGAACGGGGCCTTACAAGTTGGAATCAGAGCCAAGTTTAAGAGAATTGGGTTAAATATTTTCAAAACCTAAACTTAAACTGAGAATGGGACGAAAGGGAAAGGGATGCCAGTCATAGTAGCTACATGCCAGCAGGTAAATGTTTTATGTAAACGTTTAATGTACGTTAATGGAAAAAGGAATTATATGCGTGTGCTATGTGGATTATGTGCTCTTAGTAGATTTGGATACTGATGTAGTCAGGATAGGAAATGCTTGGAGAATGAAGAGTAAAGTAAGTGGCTAATCACAACTGGCCACTGTAATTAGGGACTTAATATACTCGACATAATCTGAGCTATTACCTTGTAACACCTAGAAATTTATTAAAAAGAAAAGTATAAAGAAAGAAAGGATAAATAACCCAAGTTGAGGGACTAAAGTTATGCAAGATGCAAACTTTAATATTATTGTGTTTAAAAAGGAGGGCATGGCCGCCCATGCCCCCACTTACTACCTGTTCTCGGTTGCAAAGAAGAAAGAAGCAGAGTTTTCACCGGTTCTAGAGAGAGAGGAGAAGAAGAAGCTGCGAAAGGTGAGTTTTCTTGAATATATGTTCGGTTTCAACTAAATTTTCGGGTTCTAGACCGAGATTTTGGGTGTTTAGTGCTTGTTTTCGTGGGTTTTATGTGTGAATTGCAGGTGGGTCTCGGGTTTGAAGCGCCCTACTCGAAGGCTATTCAAGGTGAGTTTCTAGATCCCCTCTTTTTACTGGTTTTCAAAGTGTTTGGGGCTATTATGCATACCGAGCAAAAGATTTTTTAAGTAACCATGAGTTTCAGCATGTAGTTCGACTGTGCCCTGTTAATGCTTGTTTTTTTAGAGGTTGTTAATGTGTTAGGTTTGATGTTTAGTATGTTCTAGTGTTTGTAGCATGGTAGATTTATGTTAAGATGCGCTAGACCGATGTTTGGGTATTGTTTGAAGAACTTGTTATATTTTCAGATTGTGACCATGTGCCCAGAGAGCCCATGCGCCTAAGTGTTGGCCATGCGCCCCAGCAGTGCCCATGCACCCAGAGAGCCTATACGCCTAAGTGTTGGCCATGCGCCCCAGCAGTGCCCATGCGCCCAGAGAGCCCATGCGCCTAAGTGTTGGCCATGCGCCCTAGCAGTGCCCATGCGCCCAGAGAGCCCATTCGCCTAAGTGTTCATACGCCCCAGCAGTGCCCATGCGCCTAGAGATCCCATGTGCGTAAGTGTTGGCCATGCGCCTCAGCAGTGCCCATGCTCCCAGAGAGCCCATGCGCCTAAGTGTTGGCCATGCGCCCCAGCAGTGCCCATGCGCCCAGAGAGCCCATGCCCCTAAGTGTTCATGCGCCCAGAGAGCCCATGCGCCTAAGTGTTGGCCATGCGCCCCAGCAGTGCCCATGCGCCCAGAGTTGCCCATGCGCCTAAGTGTTCATGCGCCCAAGCAGTATTCATGCGCCTGCATAGTGATCAAGCGCCCACATAGTACTCATGCGCCTAGACTGTTCATCCGCATTTGGTGCTCATGCGCCTAGACTGTTCATCCGCATAGTGCTCATGCGCCTAGACTGTTCATCCGCATTTGGTGCTCATGCGCCTAGACTGTTCATCCGCATTTAGTGCTCATGCGCCTAGACTGTTCATCTGCATTTGGTGCTCAAGCGCCTAGGCTATTCTTCCGCATTTTGATGCTCTTGCGCCTAAGATGATTATCCGCATTTCTTGTTAGACTTAGGAATTTATGGGTTTTGTGAGGTAGATGGTTGTGCTAAGTTCTGATGTGATGTAACGGTTATGCCTGTTATGTTGTGCATGTTTGTGTGTTGCTGATGATGTTTATGATATGTATGATGTGACTTTACCTATTATGTATAAGTACATACATAAAGTATTATGTAGCAAAAGTGGAAGATAATGAATGATGAGAATGGAAGTATCGGACGATGAGATCCTTGTCGCGTACCCCGGTACTGTGTCAGCTTTCGGGAACGAGTCAGGGGTTTGTTTACAGGCCCCAGCACAGTATCAGCTTTCGAGCACGAGTCGGGGGTATTGCATGAGACAGGATGGCATGTGAAAGAGATGAGACCTTGTTGCTCGCCCCGGTACTGTGTCAGCTTTCGAGCATGAATCGGGGCTTTGTTTACAGGCCCCGACACAGTATCAGCTTTCGAGCACGAGTCGGGGGTGTTGCATATGAGATGAGATCCTTTTCGCATACCCCGGTACTGTGTCAGCCTTCGGGCATGAGTCGGGGGTTTGTTTACAGGCCCCGACATAGTATTAGGTTTCGAGCACGAGTCGGGGGTATTGCATGAGACAGGATCTGGATGATGGTAAAAGAGGTAATGAATAATAATAATGATGAACGATGATGAAGATAATAATAATTATTATCAATGTGTACGTATGATGTTTGGTCATGAACGAATGTAAAGGTTATGTTTTAACGAAAGTAAAGTATTTTATTTATAAAACTAGAACTCCTCAGCGTCGCTGACTTTTTGTATGCATAATAGTTGGCAGGTATTTTGTTGATGCTGAGGAGGTGCAGGCATGGATGCATAAGCTACTGGGAGCGTTTTGAGGCCGGCATTCATATTTTGATATGATGTTGTATTTTGAAATGTAAACGAATGATGTAATGAAATGATGTGTTTTAACTTATAAATGAGAGGTTTTTAAATTTTGCTACGATAATGATATATCTTTTAAATGTTTTTATGCAATGGTTGACCAACTGTGGGGTTTCTGGAAACGGGGCCTTACATACCTTGAATGACTATGTTGGTGTTGGAATCTTATAGTGCTTAGAGATGGCTGGTGGTAGATCTTCGAGGGCTTCTTGAGATGGAGGTCGTGGTGGACGTGGTGCTGGGCCGCGTGTCATGAGGAACAGGGCTGGGACTGCCGAAACGACTTCCGAAGAGCCCGAGCTTCATCAGCATGTCGGTGGGGATGAGAGCGCTAATTTGTGGGCGTCAATAAAGGAGGCGGTGGTTGAGGAGGTCTATCAGGTCATGCAGATGATTCTGCCATCTGTGGTGACCAAGGTTATTAGGGCAGTGGGGGAAGATGAGAAGAAGGAGAAACAGGAGAAGGAGAATGCCGCTAGGTGAAGGGGCGAAGAAGGTGGTTCAAGGGAAAGAGAGAAATCAGAGACTGAGATGATTGTTTCTAGTGACGATGAGGAATAGGAATCAGTGCACGAAACTGCAAAGGGGTGCAACTATGGGGCATTCCAGTGATGCAAGCCCCCGACATTTGATGGGAATGGGAGTGCTGTTGCTGCTCATCGATGGGTGAGAGAGATGGAGGCTGTGTTGGAGATCAGCGAGTGCAGGGAGGACCAGAAGGTGAAGTTTGCTACCCACTCATTTGTGGATTCGACCTTATGCTGGTGGGACAACATTGTCCAGGCCGAGGGTAGCAGGGCGATCGGGAGGATGAGATGGAGTGAACTAATGAAGATGGTGATCGAGGTGTTTTGTCCTCATAGGGATCTCGATAAGGTCAAGAGGGAGTTCCTGCAGTTGGAGGCGGGAACCATGACACACTAGCAGTATACGACCAAGTTCAATGAGATGGCGAGGCTGGTGACACCCGTGTCACAAAGGATAAAGAGATACATCCAAGGTCTGCCGGTAGATATCCACATACATCTGATCACTACTCGGCCAGGTACGTTTAGGTCGGTGGTCGATCTAGCGGGGAGATTATATGACGAGCGGGAGGTGATGGCGGTGGTGGACGTGAAGAAGAAATGGAATGATAGGAATGGGGATGGGAAACGGTACAACGGTGGTGGTTTTATGGCTGGTGGAAAAAGGATGAGGGTGGATGATCGAAAGGCATTAACAGGGGGAGAGAAGGCATGCAAGAAGTGTAGGAAGGAGTATGTAGGGAAATGTAGGTGGGGATCGAATCTCTGCTTTAAATGTAGGAAGGAGGCCATAGGGCGAGAGATTGTAGAGGAGTGAAATGTTATAACTGCAGTGAAGTAGGGCATTCGAGTAGAGACTGCAGGAAGTCAAGGGCTGAGATCTCCGAGGCAAGGAATGGGGATCAAGAAGGAGAAGGAGGAGTAGAGGGCTAAGTCCAGGGCATTCACTATGACCCGGGAGGAGGCTAGAGTGGACCCCGAAGTTGTGTCAGGTACATTCCTAGTAAACCAAACTTGTGCCTCTATGCTTTTTGATTCCGGTGCTAGTAGGAGTTTTATTTCTGCTGCCTTTTGTGATAAGTTGCTTGCTAGGAGTAGGAAGATTGATAAGTCATTTGATCTAGAAACTTCCATTGGTAAGTCTACCAGGATTTCTGATGTGGTAGAGGATTTTGACATAGAGTTAGAAGGCCAAAGGTTCTCTGCTAGATTGTTTATGATGCCCGTAGGTGGATTTGATGTAGTCCTAGGGATGGATTGGCTAGCAGCCTATGAGGCTAGTATTGTGTGTCGCAAGAAGATGATTCGATTGACCACGCCCGATGGGAGTTCAGTGACGATCTATGGCGATAGAGTTAGTATGGTTCCAAAGGTAATTTCGATGGTGGTGGCAGAGGAGTGTTTGAGGCGTGGATGTGGTGCCTATCTGGCCTACATAAAGGATGAGGATGCTTCAGTACCACGATTGTCGGATGTATAGGTCGTGTGTGACTTCCCAAACATATTCCCGGAAGACCTATCAGGTGTGCCACCTGACCGTGAGATTGAGTTCCAGATAGATCTGATACCTGGTTCCCAACCTATTGCTAAGGCGCCATATCATCTAGCTCCCTCTAAAATGAAGGAATTGATGACTCAGTTGCAAGAGTTGCTAGATAAGGGGTTCATTCGACCGAGTATCTCTCCATGTGGTGCTCTATTCTTATTTGTGAAGAAGAAAGATGGTAGTATGAGGATGTGTATCGATTACTATGAGTTGAACAAGTTGACATGAAGAATCGGTATTCGTTACCAAGGATTGATGATTTGTTTGATCAGCTCCAGGGTGCCAGTTGGTTCTCAAGGATAGACCTCCGATCTGGCGGATGTGGATTCCACGTTATGGAGATCTACATGGGAAGATCATGGATGAGGCTCACAAGACTCGATACTCGATTCACCCCGGTGCCACAAAGATGTATCAGGATATGAAGAAAGATTATTGGTGGCAAGGAATGAAGCACGATGTAGCGGAGTATATGAGTAAGTGCCTTACTTGTATGCAAGTGAAGGCGGAGCATCAGAAGCCATACAAGAAGATCCAACCCTTGGATATACCCGAGTGGAAATGGGAGTATATCACTATGGACTTCATTATGAAGTTGCCGCGTACGACAAGGGGATACGATGCCATATGGGTGATCATTGAACGTCTGACAAAGAGTGTTCACTTTCTGTCGATCCGCGAGGCGTATTCATCTGAGAGGTTAGCAGATCTGTTCATTAAGGAGATTGTAGTTAGTCATAGTGTACCGGTGTCTATCGTGCTGACCGTGACACTCGGTTTACATCAAAGTTTTGGAAGAGATTTAATGATGCGTTGGGGACGAGGTTACATATTAGTATGACTACCATCCTCAGACAGATGGTCAGTCAGAAAGGACTATTCAAATGCTAGAGGACATGCTTCGAGCATGCGTCATTGATTTTGGAGAAAGTTGGGATGAACACTTAACGTTAGCCAAGTTCTCATATAACAACAGTTATCATGCCAGTATTGGTATGCCTCCTTATGAGATGCTATACGGTAGAAAGTGTAGGACGCCCGTGTGTTGGGGCGATATCGGCTAGAAGAAGTTGGGGAGCATTGAAGTGATCGAGGCTACAACCGAAAAGTTGAAAAAGACCAAGGCCTTTATGAAAGTAGCAAAAGATAGACAAAAGTCATATGCCGAAAAGAGGCATAGACCTAGTGAGTTTGAGGTGGGTGATAGAGTTATGTTGAAGGTCTTGCCTTGGAAAGGGATCGTCTGGTTTAGGAAGCGAGGAAAGCTAAGCCCGAGGTATATGGGGCCTTTCTAAATCATTGCTCGAGTAGGAGAGGTGGCTTATAAGTTAGAACTACCCGGTGAGTTAAGTGGAATTCGTCTGACGTTCCATGTATCTCATTTGAGAAAGTGCTTAGCCGATGAGGATATGATTGTGCTACTCAAGGATATCGAGGTGGATGAACGACTCAATTATGTGGAGCAACCAGTGGCCATCATTGATAGAAAGGAGAAAAGGTTAAGGAATAAAGTGGTTCCAGTTGTGCATGTACAGTGGAGACACAAAAAAGGGTCGGAATCTACATAGGAAAACGAGGAAGAGATGAGGCAGCATTATCCTCAATTATTCAGTGACTAACAGGTTTCGAGGATGAAATGTAAATAAGGGGGGTGGACTTGTAAAGCCCGAAAATTTCAAGAAGTAGAAACAGAGAAAGTTTTCGCGCGAAAGGAGGTTCTCGCGCGAGAACATCATGCGAAAAGTTGAGCTGGGTATAAATAGCTGAGAACACCAGGTCAGACCCTATTTTCATGCGAAAAGTGCTGCTGTTAGAGAGAGAAAATGGCTGCGTAGAGAGAGAAAATGAAGAATCCAAGTGTTTGAGGTATGTAACTCGTGTAGTAACTCGTGTTATGTAGTAAGAATGGATTATTGATGAATATAACGCATGGTTATGTAGTTTTTGTTTGGTAAAAGCTTCGGGAAGGTTGTGTTTGAGCTAGAACTTCAAGAGGTGAGTTTCTAGTCCCCTTTTTATGCAAGTTTTATGTTTTGGGGCTATTATGCATACTAAAACGTTTGTAAATGCGTGTTTATGCTTTTGGTGATGTTGTTTATGATGTTAAGCATGTTAGAACAGCCTTAGATGCGATAAGTTATGACTGGGAAGAAAAATCCCATAGTTTTCGTGCGAGCAGTTAGGCTATACTTTATGAAATTTGAATCTGATAGTTCTCGAGCGACAGGTGGTTCTCGAGCGATAGGTAGTTCTCACGCGATAGGAAGTTCTCGCGCGATATGTATGTTTTCGCACGACATGAAGTTTTCACGCGACTTGTAGTTCTCGCGCAATAGTGATGATTTGATGTGTAGGATTTGGATATGGTAAGGTTCTCGCGCGAGATGATGATGATGTATGTTTAAGTTTTCGCATGGTATGCTGTGATGTGTGATGTGTTATCATTTCACGTTAAAATGGTTTTCAAAACGTTATGTTTATGATGTGACTTTACTTGGTATTTATGTAATGTAAGTAAAGTACTATGTAATGAAAGTGAAAGATAACGAATGACGAAAATGAGAGTAATGAATGATGGGATCCTTGTCGCTTACTCCGGTACGGTATTTTGCTTCATGCATAATGTATCTACTTCGTGCATAATGTATCTGCTTCGTGCCTAATGTATCTGCCTCGTGCCTAATGTATCTGCTTCGTGCACAATGTATCTGCTTCATGCACAATGTATATGATTCATGCACAATGATTAGGGGTTTGTTTACAAGCCCAGATAAAGTACAAACTTCGTGCACAATGTTGGGGGTTTAGCATATGGCAGGATCCATAAAGAAATGAAAGATGATAATGGATAAAAGTACAAAAACGAAGGATGATGAAAGATAATAATAATTATTATCAAGATGTATGTATGATGTATGATCACGTATGAAAGTAAAGGATATGTTTATACGAAAGTAAAGTATTTTATATATAAAACTAGAACTCACTCAGCATCGCTGACTTTTGTATGCATAATAGTTGGCAGGTAATTGTTGATGCCGATGAGGTGCAGGCATGGATGCTTAAGCTAGTAGGGATGATTTGAGTCTGGCATCTACATTTTTTGAGAATGTTATTGTGTTAATACAATTTTCGAGATGTAAACAAACGATGTGATGATTTGACATAATTTTAATTATTAATGAAAAGTTATATTTCCGCTGCAAAATGATGTGTTTTAAATGTTTTATGCGATGATTGACCAATTGTAAGCATCATGGGAACGGGGCTTTACAAGATTATGAGGAACAAGGATATGAGAGAAAGGCGGAAAGACATGTTGAACCAAGAGTTTAATATGTTTAATCATATACTTGGAGAAGCCTTAGAGGCTTAAATGTAAAGGTTCGTGAAGCTGATAACCAAGATGAAAAGTGTAGGAATCACACTGGAAAACATACCAGTGAACAAGAAGCTGTTAAACTCACTACCTTACAGCTGGAACAACAATTGCACTACCATTAAGAGAACCAAGGATTTGTTCACCTTATCCCTTAGTGATCTGATCTCCACCATCAAATCTTATGATATGGATGACAAGCAGAGAGTTGCTAACTACATCAACATGATGGGAGCTAAAGCATCAGCATTATATGCTAAGATGGCTAGTAATCCAAATTATTATGTCAGCTACTCCCAGTTGTGTCAACAATAACAATCAGCAACTCCTGCTCATCCAAATGTCAAAGATCCTTCCTTGCCTCAAGTCCAAACTTCTCATTAGAATCCTTACAGTCAAGCTCAACCACAACCCCCTATCTACCCACAAAGTCAATCCACTTAATCTTCACAATAAGCATTTGTTGTAAACTCTCAACCTAACAGGCAAACCATTCAGATAGCTGAAGAGCATTTGGCTCTATTCACCTCATTTATGAATAGTTATGAAGCTTTCTCTGCTAGAAGACTCAGTGCGCCTAACATCTTGGTTGATGATTTGCAAAAAGTTAATCCCGATGATGTAGAAGAGAATGACATTAAGTATCAGATGGCTATGGTGGTGTATCGTGCTAAGAACTTTGCGAGAAGAACTGGGAGAAAAGTGTTTGGCCTGAACAACTCAAGCAAGATTAGGTTTGACAAATCAAGCTTGAGATGTTATAACTGTGACAAACCTGGTGAGTTTGCAAGAGAATGAACTGAAGGAAGGTCTAATCAAGCAGATAATGGAAAGAAAATGGTGACTGTGGAAGTAGAAACGAAAGGAGACAAAGCTAGTTCATCAAATAACAAAGCACTAGTTTCTCAGACAGACGAATAGTACGGTTGGTCAGATTAATTGGAGATTCTAGATATCAAGCTTTCCACTGCTTTGTTGGCAGAAATTCAAACTGTTGAAGAACATATTGATTACAATCCACTAGATGAGTTTGTATCTGATGATCTGATAAGTGGTGTGTTTGATAAAGAGAAGAAGGTTGAAGTTAAGGAAGTTAAGGAGAAAAAGGTCGAAGAGGTGAAAGCTGAAGAGATGCAGGATGAGAAGGAGCTTAATGAAACAACTGTTGAGACTACTCCAGCTCAATCAAATAGGAATGAAGAAAGGAAAGTAAAGGCTGTTGAGTTCACTCCAGCCAAGTTTGAGGAAGATGAAAATTTTGTTGAGTTTACTCTGGCATCTGCTTAAAATTAAAGAGAAAATGCCGTTGAGACCACTCCGGCAACAAAAGCAGAAGAAAAGCTTGTTTTGAAAGCCTTCATGGTAAATATCTTACCTGAAGTGAAGAAAAAGAAAGAAGAGTCTGAAGAGGTATTTTCTAATCTTTGTTGAAATACATGTTTAGATAAGGTACAAAGATATAGAGTTCACAACGAACGCTTAATTTTAGAAGTTGAAAAACTTCAATATCAAGCTCGTAAATATAAAACTGATGAGAAATTTTTTAAAGAAAAGATAGATGCGTTAAACAAATAAATTTACCAATCAAAGTTGAATCTTTGATCAGGTGATAATAATTCAAGGCTTAATTGTTCTAATTATGTGATTTTACATCGTTGTTATTATGGAATGGGATTACTTTGGTTGTGTTTTGTTTATAGGTGTTCGAAGCCTAAACAAGCTTAATTGGAAGTAATCGAAGCCAAACACAAAACTACAAGGACTAAAGATGTAAACATCAAAAGTCACAAAAAAGACACAAAATTAGGCATACCGGCGTATGATCGCCGGGTATGGACGTATAATACGTCGGTCGGCGTATTGGTGGCATATCAGTGGACGTATTTGACAAAAATTACAGAAAGTTGGGCGTATGGATACTGATATGGGAGTATGATACCCCCAGGGTCTGCGTATCATACGCCGGTCACCAACAAACCCCCGAATTTTGTGGATCTTGATGTCTACTTAAACCTATCCAACCCTAACTCGAAAAACAACTCCTCCCAGCCGAAATCTAGTAAATTCAAGGTGATTTTGGGTGCTTTCAAACTTCCCAACACACACCAAATCATGATTGATCATCATATAATCAAGATTGAAGATTCAATGAAGACCATGCGTGGCTAAGTTCTTGTAATTGCTTTCGGGAGTACAATTCTTGTCAAGTGAGGCAATTGGTATGTTTGATTAGGTTTTTGTATTGAACATGGACTAGTGAATGAAGCATTATGTTTTGATTAAGTTAAAAGGTTTACTTATAAATAAAGTTGTGTGCTTGATTATCAGTTTTTGGTTTCCTTGCATCGTGAGCTCATTAAGAAAAGTAGACAACGTGATATAGGTGAATTGGTAACTTTGTGAATTAACGAGTCTTAAAAGATTGTTACTTTGTTACCACTTTAATCAAAAGCTAAGATTTTGAAGTATTGTTTCTTACAAACCCTAATTTGAAAGTATCAATTGTGGATCTTGCAGAATTGGAAACTCGGAAGTAATTGTTTGTCATTATTTAAGTAAATTTGTTTCGAAGTTCTTTGCTTTATGCACGTTTGTTCATTCATTCATCCAAAGTTTTAATCTTTAATTATAAGGTTTGTGTCTTTAAGTTAACAGAGTCATATTCGTTAAACACTTTCCACATATTCCCTGTGGAGACGACCTTACTTACCCTTACACAATAAATGTAGCTAAGACCGATAAATTAACTTGTTTTTGATCGAGTCTCGACAATCAGATCAAAATGGTGCCGTTGCCGGGGACTTAGTGCGTTTAGTGTTTAATAGTTTTTATTTGCTTTTCTTAAAAATTTTATAAAAAAAACCCAAAAAGATTTTATTTTTCTGTTTTCCTTTTTAACTTGTTTTTATTGTTCAATATTACTCGAGGTATTTTGTGTTTTCTTGTTTGCAGGTAACCATTACGTTAATGCATACGAGATTTTCAGGAAGGACCTCACCACCATAATTTGACCCAGAAATCAAGAAGACTGCAAGAGAGAATCTTGTGTTTCAAAAAGCATCAACTTCAAGAACTTCTCAAATTCGTGGTCAAACAAGATCGGAAGAAGGAACATCATCAGCAACAGCTCATCGGATTTTAAGTCGACTTTCAAGAACTCCAGAAAGTAATCAATTAAGAGGGATGAATAACCCAAAAAACCAAGTAGGGCCACAACCCAACCAACCTTTGGGAGACATCCCATTACCCGTATTTCCTCCGCTTGATGACCCCTCTCCTCAACTGCAACCTGTGCAACCTCAACCTCAGGGGCCAATCCCTGTGAATCAAGGGGTGAAACACCAACCTCCCCTTGTAAATTTCCAGCCAATACCCAATGTTTGGATCCGTAATCCAAGTTTTCATCATAACAGGGAAGGTAGTCAGCATAGTATTAAAGAACGGTTTTCAATGGAAGGTAGTCATCATACTAATTACATGGAGGATTGGATTGAAGATCAAGAAGATATGGAAGGTCTGGTTCAACAAAATTTTGGAAACTATGGAAATCAACCAGCTTATAGGAACCGTCAGCCGAACCATGATCGAGATGGTTATGCATAACCACCTGAATTCCACAATCTAGGAGGTCAACCATTCAATGGTATGCAAGCTAATCTAGAAGCTCACCAGTATGTACCTGCATATGGCGTGGATAGTCATTTCCGCCCCGCCATTGCCATCAACTCATCCCTATTGTTCCACCAACACAACGAGGGAGAGCTTTTGAAGCTAGACCATGTAAGGTAATATCAGAAGATTATAAGGCTGATGCAACCAAAGAAGCCAAAACAACCAAAGGTCTTCCTGCATGCATGCACTGGACGTACAAAGGTAGAAGTGCTTCGAAAGTTTTACACACTACATCAGAAAATACTCTAAGTGTAAAATCTTCCGAAGCCAAAGTCCAAATCCTCCGAAGCCAAAGATGAAGCCTTTCGAAGCTTTAGAGACAAAGTCTTCCAAAGCCATTTTGCTGTGAAGACTGATTTCTTCCGAAGACAGAGAAAGACATGCTTTCTCTGATCTACTTTACATAAAGCTGACACACTTTCCACTGCAACTCTGAAGACTCATCAACTTGTATGAGTTGGTGAAAAGTCCATGCTTTTGTAAACTATAGATTAAGGTCTTTGTCTGTAACTTCCTACTTTTGTACCTGTAAAACTTTTTGTAATAGAAAAGGATGTGAGCTATGGCAAGTCATAGTCACTAGTCAAAAAGTAATCTACCTTTTGACTTTAGATTGATCTTGTTGTCTAGATTACTCAATTCCAACTGTCCTTCTAAGTAATGACGGTTGTAGGATGTAGTATAAAGAGTCTCAGGTTCTTGTAATTTAGATATGCTTTGTAAGACTTGCAATAGAACTTGAAAGCAATATACAACACTCCTTGAAAACCATATTTCTATGTTATTGTTGCTTGTTCTGTCTCATTACTTACTTGTGTTCATAGTATCCTCATAATAAAACCAGGTTCCCTATTTGAACTGTTAAGTGTTCCAAGTCTCACCTAATTGTGAATCTGATTGTGTTAGGCACCCTTAACCGGTCCTGCAATTGGTATCAGAGCATTTTAGGCTCTTGATTGTAAGATCTCAACATCTTTAATCCTCTCAGTTTCACAGTTCACTTAGCATCTCAAATGGCAGCTATCACAAAGGCTGATATGGAAACCGGTACAATGACAAAATCCCCACTAATCACTCCTGAAGACTTTGATACTTGGTGTCAAAGAATGGAAGGCTTTATCAAGTCTCAAGACTTCAGGATGTGGGGGTCTGTTATCGATGGACCTTGTGTACCATCCACCTCTTCAGCTGCTGCTGGTGGTGGTATGATACCAAAGGAAGTGGCTGACTATTCTGATGAAGACCGGAAGAAGATTGATATTGATCAGAAAGCCATGACCTCCCTCCAAACTGCTCTTCCAAACTCTATCTACAGAGGCTTCAAGAAGTGCAAGACTGCCAAGCAACTCTGGAATGCACTAAAGCTGATGTATGAGGGGTCTGATGATGCAAAAGAAAACAAGAAAGACCTCTTGAAGCAGGAGTTTGAGAACTTCACCTTCAAGACAGGTGAAACCATGACTAAACAATACTTTAGGTATGTTAAGATTGTGGATACTCTGGCAGATGTTGGAGTAACTCTTGAGAACAGGGACAATGTGAGGAAGTTCATGTCCTCTCTTCCCAGACAATGGACACACTATTATGTGGTCATCAAGAGGACTGAGAACCTCAAGACCCTTACTCTCACAGAGTTGTATGGTATCCTCAGTGGCTACCAGATGGATATGAACATGCAAAATCCATCTGGTAACTCCAACAACCAATAGAGTTTAGCCCTTCATGTGGTTGAAAGGGATTGCAGAGAACCACAACACCATCTCATATGCTACCCGAGCAAATCATAAAAGGGTCCTTTCATCACCTTTCTAGAGACACCAAGGGAAGGCTACATCCCTGGAAGCCCATTCCAGGAGACAAGTTCTTCACAAGCTTTTGTGTCTTCTGATGAAAGTTCAGGCAACTTTCTCTTCACCCTTGAAGTTCTGGACTGTATCCATACAGATGATCTGGAGTACATGGAAATATTCCAGCAGATAGCTTTTCTCACTCACAGAGACAACAAGTTCTACAAGAGGACTGGAAGGAAGTTTCCTAGCAATGCAGCCAATGGAAAGTTTGGGCTTGATAAAAGCAAAGTGAAGTGTTACAACTGTAACCAAATGGGACACTTTTCCAGAGAGTGCAAGGCACCATGGTCAAATGGTTGGCAAGCACAAACCAAGCCAAACTACACTAAATGAGCTCACTAGAATGAGAAGCCAAGACAGCAAGCCTCAGTTGCTATTGAAGAAGAAGGCTTTGAGTGGAGCTTTCAGGTGGAAGATGCATCTCCAAACCAAGCATTGATGGCAGATCATGATGAAGACAAGGTATTGGAACATCTCTGTACACCTGAATGTATTGCTAAAGTTAATAGTTAGAGGTCCTATAACTTAAAGATGAGATCTAATCTTGAGTCCTTAAATATCTTAAAAGCTGATTTTAAAAGAGTTGAAAATGATTATAAACTTAAGATAGAAGGTCTAGAGAAAACCATTTCAACTCTTAAGCATGAGCACACTAACTACAGGACTCAAATCAAAGATCTTACCTCAAAGTTAACTAAATGCCAGGCTGAGCTTGTCATCAGCAAAGCCAGGGCAGAAAAATGTGTTCTTGAAGAAAAGACCTTCAAAAACATAATATCCTCATCCCTACATGCAAAAGTTTGTTATCAGAATAAGCAGGGACTAGGATCTACTGAGATAGCTCCTCTACACACTCTATTGTCTGTAAGATCTCCAAGGTGTGGAACTTGTGAAGATGAGCTTCCCCTCATAGACCCCATTATTGAAGAGGATGAAGAGGAGATAGTGAAGGAAGACTCTGAGAAGAGTGAAGAAGAACATCCTAAGAAGGGTCACTATTCTCCCGAGGAGAGGAAAGAGTCTGGAATGACCAAGTCAAAGAGAAAGAACTTGATCAGAAGAGCTAAGAGAAGATCAAAGAAGGCTCAAGAAATCAAGGCCACTTTTGACTCCAAGCAGAAACAAGTGTTTATTTCTGCAGGGTTTAAAGTGGTAAAGGCTGAAGACTCAACTATGAACTCTAGTACCAGGAGTTCTAGTTTAGTTCCAAACTATTCTAGCAATAAGAAGAAGACTGACCAGCTGTGTACCACTACTACACAGCCTGAACCATCCAGCTCCTAGAGCAAGCCTCTCCCTAAGAAGCTTGTTGCATCATCTATGAAGATGAAGATGGAGAAGGAAAGTAATCAAACTCAGTCTTCCTCTCAAAAGAAGACTCTCAGAAGGAAGCAAATGGACTGCATCATGTGTGGTAGTACTTCTCATCTGGCTAAGGATTGCATCTACAATCCCAAAAGCACTATCCACATGATCAAAGAAAAAGCTTCTAGGAAGAAAAAGGAAAAGCAAGCTTCAGAAGAAATATTTGTTTCCTTCGGAAGCTCCAAAGTGAAGAAGAAGACAAGCGAGAACTTGCCTTTTCGAAGTACTAAAGCATGCTGCAGTGAAAGCATGATCTTCCGAAGGTCTAGTATCCAAAACCTCAAAAGTTATTAAAACTTTCGAGGTGTTGAAGGTCAAGTCAAATCTTCCAAAGATGGTGTGGAAGATTAAGAAAGACCTGGTAATTGAGAGTTCTTCATCAACAACAACTAATGATCCTCAAAGCTTGAATATAGGATCTGTTACTGTTACATTGTCTTCAGATCACTTTAAAAAGCCCAAGACCAATGAGGCTTGGGTTTCCAAGTGTAACTAACCACTTCTTTTTATGCAGGAACAACTAAAGACCAAGGAAAATATGTGGGTCATTGATAGTGGATGTTCCAGGCACATGACTAACAATGGTTCTTTGCTTCACAATTGTGAGAAAATTGATGGAGGATCAATTGCTTTTGGAGGAGATGCTAGTGGTTACATCACTGGAAGGGGTATGGTCACAAATGGTAAGCTCACCATTGAGAAGGTAAATTTTGTTAAGGAGCTTGGATACAATCTACTGAGTGTATCCTAATTTTATGATCAGAGACACAACATGCTCTTTACTGAGCATGAGTTCATTGTTCTCAAGCCCGGGGTGGTTATTCCTCAAGAGCATATCCTGCTCAGAGCCCCTAGGAAAGGGAGCATGTACAATATGGACTTACAGAAAACATCTCCCTCAGGAGAGGTTTCTTGCTTTCTATCTAAAGCAAATAGTGATGAGTTTTTCCTATGGCATAAAAGAATGTGCCATGTAAACTTTAAGAACATGAATAAACTAATTAAGAATGATTTGGTAGCTGGAATGCCAAAGAAAAAGTTTACAAGTGATGATCATTGTGTTGCATGCCTGAAAGGAAAGCAACACAAAGTGTCTCACAAGCCAGGAAAAGAACTCTATCACTACTCCCCTATACTTATTACACATGGATCTCTTTGGCCCAACCAGTATAATGAGTTTAGGAAGGACCTCATATTGTTTAGTGATCACAGATGATTTCACAAGATTCACTTGGGTCTTTTTCCTTAGAACTAAGGATGAGACTCCTGAGATCTTGAAGAACTTCATTTTGAAAATTGAGAATCAATCTAATCATAAGGTCAAGACCATAAGATATGATCAAGGAATAGAATTTAAGAACCAAATCCTTGATACATTTTGTGATGAAAAGGGTATTACAAGACAATATAATGCTCCCAGGACTCCTCAGCAAAATGGTGTTGCTGAGAGGAGAAACATGACACTTATTGAAGCTGCAAAACCATGTTGTCTGACTCTAAACTGCCCATCACCTTCTGGGCAGAGACAGTTAACACAACCTGCTATTTGTAGAATAGAGTTTTAGTGGTTAAGACTCATGGTAAGACTCCTTATGAGTTGTGGCACAAAAGGAGACCATTTATTGGTTTCCTCAGGTCATTTGGATGTCCTTGCACCATCTTGAATACCAAAGATCAAGTAGCCAAATTTGATGAGAAGTCAGATGATGGACACTTTATTGGATATTCTTCCCAAGCTAAGGCTTATAGAGTATACAATCTCAGAACTAGAGTCGTTGAGGAGTCAGCCAATGTGACCTTCTATGAGCACACTCCTAGTGTGAAAGGTTCTGGTCTGAATTGGCTATTTGATCTTGACTTAGTTACCAAATGTATTAACAAGTCTTGTGAGAATGTTTCAGGATCTATAGATAACATATCAATAGGAGATCCTGACCCAAGATTTAAGCTGAGAAGACCAAGCAAGATTACTACTTCAGCTCCTTTGGTGACTAACCCTGCAAATGAAGATCCTATCAGCACAAACATGAAAAATTCAGCTGATACATCTAAGATGCCTTCAAATTCCAGCTCAGAGGTTCAAAACTCAGGTGAAGGAGCTTCAAATGTAGGAGAAAATGGAGGTGGTGATAATGATCAAGAATTTCTTGATGCTGATAACCACTCCATAGAAGACAACATAAATGATGTCACACACTCATCGGATCAAGTCTTACTTGATAAGTGTGCTGATGTGGTGGGTGACACTCCATTGCCAGATCTGAATTTTTCAAATCTGGATCTTTCAAATCAACTTGCTGTGATCCCTCAACTCAGGATCCACAAGTCACACCCTACCATAAATATCATTGGAAATGTTGATACAAGGGTAAGAACAAGAGGACAAACCCATGACAAAAATGTTTGTCTATATTCTTGCTTCTTGTCCCAAGTAGAGCCAAAGAAAGTTGATGAGGCTTTAAAAGATGGAATCTGGGTTGAAGCAATGCAAGAGGAGTTGCTTCAATTCAAAAGACAAAAGGTTTGGAACCTATGTCCTCTTCCTCATGGGAAGACTGTCATAGGAATCAAGTGGGTTTTTAGGAACAAGAAGGATGATAGAGGACTTTTCATCAAGAACAAGGCAAGACTAGTTGTTCTAGGGTACACACAAGAAGAGAGAATAGATTACATAGATGTTTTTGCTCCTGTGACAAGACTTGAACCTTAAGAATATTCCTGTCTTTTGCTGCATCCAAGGATTTCAAGGTCTACCAACTTGATGTCAAGTGTGCTTTTCTGTATGGGGTGATTGATGAAGAGGTGTATGTCAAACAACCACCTGGCTTTGCAGACCTAAATCATCCTGATTATGTCTGCAAGCTTGATAAAGCTCTTTATGGACCGCACTAAGCTCCAAGGAAGCGGTATGAAACACTATCTCAGTATCTCTGTCAAAATGGTTACAAGATGGGTACTATAGATGGAACTCTCTTCATCAAAGGGACAGGGAATGACTTAATGCTGGTTCAAGTATATATGGATGACATTATCTACAGGTCAACTAATCTAAAGCTCTGCAAAGACTTTGAGAGGATGATGAAGGACATATTTGAAATGAGTGCCATGGGGGAACTAAATTTCTTTCTGGGAATTCAAGTGAAGCAAGTTGACAATGGCATCTTTATAAGTCAGTCAAAGTATGTACAAGACATACTTACAAGATTCAACATGACTTAAGGTTGCTAAGACACCCATAGCCAAAAACCACTCCCTAGTACCTGATCTTGAGGGGGAGTATGTGGATAAACATCTTTACAGGGCTATGATTGGGTCTCTTATGTACCTAACAGCTAGCAGGCCTGATATCATGTTTGCCATATGCATCTATGCAAGATATCAAGACAACCCCAAGATGTCACACCTGGTTGCTGTCAAGAGGATTCTTAGATATCTTAAAGGTGCTCCCAAGCTTGGCCTTTGATATCCAAAGAGTTCTGACTTCAATCTATATGCTTATACAGATAGTGACTATGGTGGTTGCAACATGACTGCAAAGTCTACATCTGGGGGATGTCAATTCCTTAGTGGAAGGATTGTCTCATGGTAATGCAAGAAACAATCCTGTGTCTCTGTATCAACTGCTGAGGCTGAATACATTACTACTGTAAGTTGCTGTGCTCAAGTGCTTTGGATTTAGAATCAGATGCTAGACTATGGATTCAACTTTAAAGAGACTCCTATCCATATAGACAACAACAGTGCTATCTCCATTACAGAGAATCCTGTGCAGCACTCAAGGACCAAACACATCAACATCAGGTATCATTTGATTAGAGATAATTTTGAAAAGGGATTAATTAAATTAGTCAAAGTTAACACAAATGAACAATATGCTGATATGTTCACTAAAGCTTTTGATAAACAGAGATTTAAATATCTTGTATCAGCTATTGGGATGATTAACTTTGAGTAGATTTTCTTAAAAACTTAAATCAACTTTATTTCTAAAACCTATGTGTCCTAAGTTGTCTATTTTATCAACTTAATAAGCCCAGTTTACTTTGGAAGAAAATTTTTAATGATATTCCTTAGATTTTTGAAAATTTTTCAAAACATATTTCCTTCGGAAGATTTCAAGTTGCCTTCGGATGAAATTTATGTATTCAAATCAAATAACTACTTATAAGAAATTTACCTTCGGAAGAAATTCTGAGAATATCTTTTGAAGCTTAAATATGCTTCTAAGTACTTGCATGTATTTGAAGTACAAACATCTTCCAAAAGCAATTAAGTCTCGGAAGATTTATTCTCTTTAGAATAAAACTCCCAAGTCTTAATATCTTCCGAAATCAAATATTTGTCGGAAGAAAAACTCTCTAAGTATTTTTCTACTGAAGCTAAATTTTCATAATTCTTAAGAATATCTTCCGAAGCCAAATTGGCTTCGGAAGCTTTTTCTCAAAACTTCCGAAGCAAAATTACTTTCGGAAGATTTTCAACTTCCAAAATAACTACCTTTTTGGGCACTTTTTCAGAGGTGAGACCTACTTTTGGATTTCAAAGTTTATCCTTTACATTAACTTTGTTTCAAATCCATTTCATATATATTCTCAAACGGTTTCCCCTCTTCTCACTCTCCTCTTCATCTACATTGTTCTCTAACCTAATTTCACCTACAAACCGCCTTTGTTCTTATCTTTCTTCACCGAAAAGGTACTTCAAATGCCCAACCTTGACTGTAGAAATCAACATGATTTTTCCATGCATCTTCACAGGCAACATAATCAAGTTGCTCTGTTAGACTCTGAGAAAGATCCAGGTTTCTCAGAGGTTTGTCGTTACCTTTCTTTGACCAACTACTTCACCTCCCTCACCATTTATCCTCCTCTCTATGAGGATCATTTGTTGGAGTTCTGACGGACCTGCCAAGAGGTCACCATGGACGAGGAGAAGGCACTGTCTGCCACAGTGCAGGGGAGGACAATCTTCATCACTCCAGCCATCATAAACACACATCTTAAACTGGATGATGTAGAAGGTGACTTGTCCTTCCCCAAAGCTGCAGTCAACCACTCCTTTACACAGATGGGCTATGAGGGTGACTTCTTAGTCAAAACCTTCAGGAAGGGGAAGGTCTCATCCCAATAGAAGTACCTCCTTCATGTTGTCATACACAGCTTGTCAAATAAGCATGGAGGATGGGATCAGATTCCAGAAAACCTCTCCTTCATAGTCCATGGAATGGTTCAGGGGGTCAAGTTCAGGTATTCTCAATTTGTATATACCAATTTGCTTGCTAACTTGAACTCCTTAGAGTATTACATGTTCCCTATATATGTCCAGCAAATTCTCAACTATGAACTGGGCACACAGTTGAGGGGAACAGGTAATATTCTTAAATTGGGACAAATAAAGCCCGACATCTTCAAAATAATAAGGAAGCCAACTGTTGGCTTCTCTGGGGTAGAAACAGCCCTTGCCCCAAAAATGTTTGAGCTCATTGCTCAAGGTGGCAACTTAGCAGCACCAGCTAGTGTTGAACCCACACCTTCTATTTCTCAACCACACATACAACCCACAATAACCATCACCTACCAGAGAAAAACCAAACGAACCCCTGCATATGCTATTCCGCTTGTGTAGGCCCCCATATCACCAACCTTACAAGAGGAAGTGGACACTAGATCTCCTACTTCCCCTGAGGAGCAAACCACTCCCATCTCTCTTATGATCAGTGCTAAGGTTCCTCATGCTCAGCCTGATGAGCTCACACCCCAAACAGCCTTAAGCCTTCTCTCAGAGTCTCCACACTCTAGTGAACAACCTTCCGGGGAAAGTTACCATCCCCAGCCGCTGGATCTAAACCAACCAATTCCCAGCCTTGACTTCTATGATGACGAAGACAAGGCATTCAGCGAGTACCATGAGTCTCTCTTGTCCACACCTACTCAAGAAGAGATGAGTACTCCTATCTCACCCAGGTCTATCCCACATCATTCATATATCACTGAGGTGGATCTCCCTGAACCTGTTCAGGAGATCCATATGGAAGAGGCTCTCACTTTAGCAAGTGATTACATCTTTAAGACCTCAACCATGGAAACCAGGCCTTTTGACACTTCTCTTGAAGCTGTCATAAGGCAGGGGAAATCCAGCAGCCAAGAATAATATGCTGGTGATGAGGAGGAGGATCTTGGTCCAATTTTCTCATCCCCCCATGATTCTTCTGATGAAGATGAGGGGAGTCTGAAACTAAAGGTGCAAAAACTGACTAAAATATGCACCTATTTAGTCTCAAAGATAAGTCACCTGGAATCTCAAGTGATTGTCTTGGAAAGAAGGGTCAATGACCATCAACTTGAGATCACCGATCTCAAGGGCCAGCTAGCTGAGAGACCACCAAGATGAACTCAAACAGGTCCACAAGAACCTGTGAATGTGACAGACTCAACCCCCAGCTTACTTATGCAAAAAGGTGATGCTACCAAAAAGGGGGAGAAAGTCCAAACAGTCACAGAACCTAGGAGTTCCTCTCAGAGTATGGACATAGAGGATTCACCACCCTTTCTTGCAATAGTCGATACTCAGCAACCTCCTCAAGTCTACATGGATGTAGACTCTCTCATTCAAAGTCTATTTGAGGAGGGTATACCCAGAGCCATGTCTACCCCACCTCCCCACTCTGAGAACCCAATCATAGGATGGAGGTATGACACAAAAAGAAGAGCTCTCATCATCTTTAGAACTCAGGGTCAAAAAGAAACTTTCAAATTTTCAAACCTAAGTTTCTATGAGTGCATAAATCTGGTTGATCTTCCACTTGTCAACCCAAGCCAAAACAAACAAGCTGGAAGACTAGCAGACTGGATATAAGAAAGGGTGCTAGAAAAGTTCAAGATGAGATCAAGATTATATAGACAGAGGATAGCAGGTGAGATCTTTGGCCAACTGGATATTGAGGTGGACCCCAAGATTAGCTTCAAAGGGAAAACCTTGACCGAAGGCCAAGAGGTTGAGCCTGTGAACCTTGAGATAGGATCTCCTTCTACACCCAGTACCCTCAGTGAAGCACCAGCTGGTGATAGTGCTCCACAACCTCTCTGGCCAGAGCTTGACTACTGAACCAAGCAATGAAGGCCAAAGCTCTCTCCACCCTGAGTCACCAAGGCCTGTGCGTGACAAAGGGAAGAGGAAAATGACCTCTGAGGAGTTAGAGGAGGAGAAGAGAGAGAGGAAGATGAAGCTAAGGGGAGAGAGTTCAGGAGGGTCCTAAGGCTTCATGCAAGCTACTATCCGAGCTGCCCCCAGGCCAAACACTCAAGATGATGAGTTGAGGGTAGGTAGGCTAAACTACCTGGGGACCAGGAACTATAATGTTGATGAACTCATATCCCCTTAGAAGAGTTGAATGAGCTAGCTGACACTGAGCTGTCAAAGGAGAGGATGGAGGCAGAGGATGCAGCCTTGCTCCTCAAGATTAAGGAAAAAAGGAGACTGAAAAGACTCTACAAATATGCTCCTGTCGTCTCCCAAGTTCAAGAAAGTCCTGAGATAGAGACTGTGGTACATGCACAACCTCAGGTAGATCGGGAAGCTAAAAGAATGAATATGATCAACTACCTGAGTACCACAGGACTCTATCAGGCAGCTGGACTTCTTCCCTTATCCTTTGAGTACATTGAGTTTGAATATCTCAAGCAGCTGGAGGAACAAGCAACAAAAGAAAGACAAGGTGCTAAGAGAAAGCTAAGGGAAGAAGCTGCAAGATCAAGGGCCATCATCCATAAAAGCCGAAAGAAGTCTAAAGATAGAAAAAGGATGATGAACTTCTTGAAGCTGTATGGATTCTTCGGAAGGAGGCTTGGTCCTATGTCTCTATCCACCATAGATGAGCATATAAGAGTGATCAAGCAGAAGATTAAAAGGGGAGAGCTTGTAGATTTGCATTCTCCACCAAGTCCAGCTCAACCTAAAGTTAAGGTGAAGGTTGAACCCCCTGAGACAACACAACCTGATCCTAGAGATGCATCTTAGCCAACTTCATCTTCTAAACTGCTGTAGGGTTCTCCTCTCTCTCCATCTGAACCTGTGAGAGAAGAGATCCAAACTGAGAGGGATACAACAGAACAATCTGGTGCTGAAGACCAGTTATCTCAGTTGAAAACTTTAAAGAGGAAGAAAAGGATGGCCAGAAAAAGTGTTTCAAAGAAGAAGAAAACCAAGGCATCCACCTCCACACCGCAGGATGAGTCAGAGCATCCTGAGGAAGTGCATGAAGAGGCTGCTCAACCAACTCCTATTCAAGTAGAGCTTCTTGCCATTGGAAGACCCATCTTGTCCTGGAGTTTTGCTGCCAATCCGGACAGAAGGTATGTCATCAGAGATCAAGGAGGTCAAGATGTCTACTTCTGGCAAGACATGCTTGATCTTCCCCTACATGATCTCTATGACATGAGAAGATACTATGAAAGTCTGAAGGATCCTGACCAGATGATGAAGAGAGGCTTGGTCTTGATCCTAATAAGGACTATCAACATTTGAAGTACTTCTCTATTTTGGTAGCATCAGCCTAGGGGGAGTTTGTAAGGTAATATCAGAAGATTATAAGGCTGATGCAACCAAGGAAGCCAAAACAACCAAAGGTCTTCCTGCATGCATGCACTGGACGTACGGAGGTAGAAGTGCTTCGAAAGTTTTACACACTACATCAAAAAATAATCTAAGTGTAAAATCTTCCGAAGCCAAAGTCCAAATCTTCCGAAGCCAAAGATGAAGTCTTCCGAAGCTTCAGAGACAAAGTCTCTGAATCCATTTAGAGAAAGACATGCTTTCTCTGATCTACTTTACATAATGCTGATACACTTTTTGCTACAACTCTGAAGACTCACCAACTTGTATGAGTTGGTGAAAAGTCCATGCTTTTGTAAACTGTAGATTAAGGTCTTTTTCTGTAACTTCCTACTTTTGTACCTGTAAACCTTTTTGTAATAGAAAAGGATGTGAGCTATGGCATTTCATAGTCACTAGTCAAAAGACAATCTGTCTTTTGACTTTAGATTGATCTTGTTGTCTAGATTAGTCAATTCCAACTGTCCTTCTAAGTATTGACGGTTGTAAATGTAGTATAAAGAGTCTCAGGTTCTTGTAATTTAGATATGCTTTGTAAAACTTGTAATAGAACTTAAGAGCAATATACAACACTCCTTGAAAACCATATTTCTGTATTATTGTTGCTTGTTCTGTCTCATTACTTACTTGTGTTCATAGTATCCTTATAATAAAACCCGGTTCCCTATTTGAACTGTTAAGTGTTCCAAGTCTCTCCTCATTGTGAAACTGATTGTGTTAGGAACCCTTACCCGGTCCTGCAGACCATAATGCTTAGGCATTCTTCCTCACTTCCATGGGATGGCAACTAAAGAACCATATTTGTACATATCCAAATTTGAAGCATCTTGTAGTACTATAGGGGGTCAGGGTTTTTCACCAAAAGAAGTTAAATTGGTACTTTTCTAGTTTACACTCAAAGATAAAGCCAAGCAATGGTTTTTATCTTTGCCATCTACAAGTATTCACACATGGGTTCAAATGCAACAATTATTCTTAGATGAATATTACACTTCTCAAAGAACAAGTGATGCAAGACGGGCAATTCGAGGTTTTACGCAACAGTCTGGGGAACAATTTCATGAAGCTTTTCATCGATTCAAGGAGATGTTGAGAACTTTTCCACATCATAGGATAGCTAAGTGGGAATTAATATCAGCATTCTATAATGGGCTCTCACCAGAAGATGCAAGAGATGTGAACTCTACAAGTGCGGGCACATTTACTTTGAATCATAAGGGTGATGATTGGAACATATTGGAGAGAATGAGTGTGATATCTAAAAAGCGTGCACAATCAAGTCGATGATCAAGAGGTGCAAATGTTAAGATGGTGAATGATCATGTGGCCATGGATAGAATTGCGGTTCTAGAATGAGAAATTGCAAGCCTTAAAGTTTGAAAGAGTGATGTGGCTAACATATCTAGTGAGTATGAAGTGTGTGACATGTGCAATGATATCGGCCATACATCGGTCACATGCTACTTGAATTTGGGGAAGAGTGAAAGTGTACATCAACTACAAGGCCAAGGAGAAAGGAAGACATACGACATGAATTCCAACACTTATCATCCTGGTCTTAGAAATCACCCAAATCTTAGATATGGTAACAATACTAATCAATTGAATCCTCCTTTTTAGGTACAAAATCAAGGAAGCAACCAATATCAAGGCCGACAACAAAACTACAATCAAGGCGACTATCAAAGAAATAACTACAATCAAGGGAGTTACCAACAAGGAGGTCAATACCAATAAAGGAATCAACAACATCAACAAGAGACTTCTATAAGTAATGGTAATGACAATGCAATCCTTATAGCGATTCAAGACCTTGCAAAGGAGAGGAAAGAGTTTAAGCAATTCAAAGAGGTGCAAGAAAAGACCAATGAGGCCATTGCCAAGAAATTGGGGCAATTAGCAGAACAATTCTCCAAACAAGAACGGGGAAGCTTCCAAGTGATACAACAAAGAACCCTCAACACCAAGCCTCAAGTTCAAAGAATGTGCACACCAATTCGGTTAGTATCATTCCTAAATCTAAATGTATTGATTATGAATTAACCTCTACCCCTTAAGTAGTTATAGGTAACAAGAAGGAAGTAGATGAAGAAGAAGGAATTGACCCGGGATCACCAACCATTCCCATTCAAGTCGAGAAATTTAAAATCAAAAGGGCACTTTTGGATTATGGAGCTGGGTTGAGCATCCTCCCATGGAGCTTGTATGACCAATATGACTTTGGTCCATTACATGAAACTGGCAAAACAGTGGTGCTTGCTGATTCGACATCCCGGGGGATGGTTAAGGATCTGATAATCAAGTTAGGAGAGTTCTACTACCCTGTAGACTTTATGGTGCTTCATTATGCACCAGTAAGGACGAATGAGCAACCAAAGGTAATTTTAGGATGACCATTCTTGGCAACAGCCAAAGCTCAAATCATTTGCTGAGATGGAATTATCGACATGACATTCAAAATCCGTAAGTTGTTCTTTAATGTGTTTTCAAAATCAATTACATATGTAGTCAATAATGATTGTTTTGTAACAGATGCTACTAACGGGTGTGTTCCTCTTTACATTTCACATGTAAGCAAGGACATCACTAAGAAAAATGTTTTTGACCCTGATAGGTTTGAAATTGAAAATGTGGAAAAGGAGGAGAATGTGAAGGTGGAGCCACCAAGGAATGAAAATCCGAGAAGAAAGGTAAAGATGGGTAAACCACCGGATCATAAGAATTCAAGGATTAAAGAAGCAATGTTTGGCCAAAGCTTGAGCGAACAAGAGAATCTATCAAGCCAAGAGAAGCATTAATTTGAAAAGAAGTTTGGAGAAAAACACTCAATACGACCACCATAAGTGGTCTCAGGTAAGGTCCGGCTGAAGACCTAAAACTTAACGCTTACGGGAGGCAACCGGAGAACTTTGTGGGCGTGTTCACTAGAAACCCTCACGAGACTACAACTCATCCACTCAAGTCTACCGAGGGGTTTAAAGGCTTGTTACATACGCTAAATGCAACTGTGATTCCTACGAAAGTGAGTTTTATTTCTTTTATTAGTTCGTGTTTCTTTCTTTTTTCTTGTTTTGTTTTGTTTTGATAGTTCAATCACGAGACGCAAGCACTCAAGTGTGGGGAGGCACAAGTCAGTAAATGAAGACTCTCACTAATGATCAGGTCCATGTGCTCTTTCCACTACTTTGGTTTTGAACAATATTCTTTTCATGCTTTCATTGAAATTGATTGATAATATGTTAAAATATGGCATACTAGTCTCCCTTCGTAATGAACTGTCTTGATTAGCAATAATAGAAATGAAATTAAGAATCTACTTCCCTAAGTTATAAAAATACCAATTGTGACTACCATACATTAAGGACAATGTATCTCAAGTGTGGGGATGAGGGAAGAATTGAAAAAATTAAACCTTTTTGAAAAATAAATCTTCTAATAAGCTTAATTGTGCATGAGACCTAAAATTTTTTTCATACATGGCTAATTATCACTTGTTTGTGCATGTATAGATCTCTTGGCATGCTTGTTTTGAAACTATAGTAAGGCATTCCCATCATTTGTTTTTATAGAAATTTAGGTAGAATTCTTAGAAGGCATAACGAACTGGATTGTAGATGACATATGTGCTTCACATTTTTAACCCTTTCCCACCGTTTCTGTAAGAATTTAAGCCTAATTGAGCAATTCATAGCATATGTTGATTTTCTTTATATTTTTGCATAATGTGGGAGACCATAATGTGCGTTTAAGTTAGAACTTGTGTAATTGATGCGTGTCAAGATCATGAACCAATATGTGCATGAAGGTGATAGAGGCATTAGGAATTAACCATTTGTTGAACCTTTTCTTTTGAATTCCACACCTTGATAAATTTCCTTTAGACACCATGTTGAGCTCCAACTTGTCGTTTTAATAACCCAATACAATAAGCTTATAAAGCCTTAGCCTTTTTATGAAACCTAGGGTGATGAAGTCCAATCCATGACTTGTCTAGAAGTGTCATTTAAGTATTAGTGCAATAATATAAAAAAAAAGAGAAAAATAAAAAAAAAAGAGAAAAAGAAAAAGCTAAATATGAGGTCAAAATGACCAAAATATGAAGCAACAAAAATAGTGTGAAAATTCGGTGATATTATTGCAACTAGATGATAGAGATTGATAAACAAGACGTCTAGCATGTTAAATTGGATTTCATTCACCATTATTCACTCTTAAATCCCTTTCTATCCCACTTTAAACCTTAGCTTAACATTACAGCCCATGAAAGACCTCTTGATTTATGTATTATATTGCGTTAATTGATGGCGATATGATTAATATACGAGCTTATGATGAAGATGTACATTCTTGGTTTGAGAGTTCCAGATATACTAGTATATAATCACTAGTCCACAAAACAAACCGAGAGGAGTGTTCATTGTGAGGAATGTGAATGCATGAATGTTTAAAGCAAAAGGTGAAGTTATGCCAGCTAAAGATTTAAAGTTTAAAACATAAGTGGTATTACATGTTGGGTTGTGAATCTTACATGATGAAAGTTTAAAACTAAGTATGACTCGGGACCTTAACTTATACAAAGTTGTGATAACTTAGTATGTTTGATTAAATAAGGTGAATTGTTCAAGTAACTTTGTTTCAGGACAAACAAAAGGTTAAGTGTGGGGATGTGATCAGGTGATAATAATTCAAGGCTTAATTGATCTAATTATGTGATTTTACATCGTTGTTATATGGAATGGGATTACTTTGGTTGTGTTTTGTTTATAGGTGTTCGAAGCCTAAACAAGCTTAATTGGAAGTAATAGAAGCCAAACACAAAACTACAAGGACTAAAGATGTAAACATCAAAAGTTACAAAAAGGCACAAAATTAGGCATACCGGCGTATGATACGTCGGGTATGGACATATAATACGTCGGTCAGTGTATTGGCGTAGTATCAGTGGGCGTATTTGACAAAAATTACAAAAAGTTGGGCATATGGATACTGATATGGGTGTATGATACGCCCAGGGTCAGCGTATTATACGCCGGTCACCAACAAACCCCCGAATTTTGTGGATCTTGATGTCTACTTAAACCTATCTAACTCCAACTCAAAAAACAACTCCTCCCAGCCAAAATCTAGTAAATTCAAGGTGATTTTGGGTGCTTTCAAGCTTCCCAACACACACCAAATCATCATTGATCATCAATAATCAAGATTGAAGATTCAATGAAGACCATGCATGGCTAAGTTCTTGTAATTGCTTTCGGGAGTACAATTCTTGTCAAGTGAGGCAATTGGTATGTTTGATTAGGCTTTTGTATTGAACATGGATTAGTGAATGAAGCATTATGTTTTGATTAAGTTAAAAGGTTTACTTATAAATAAAGTTGTGTGCTTGATTATCAGTTTTTAGTTTCCTTGCATTGTGAGCTCATTATGAAAAATAGACAACGTGATATAGGTAAATTGGTAACTTTATGAATGAACGAATCTTAAATGATTGTTTCTTTGTTACCACTTTAATCAAAAGCTATGATCTTGAAGTATTGTTTCTTACAAACCCTAATTTGAAAGTATCAATTATGGATCTTGTAGAATTGGAAACCCAGAAGTATTTGTTTGTCATTATTTAACTAAATTTGTTTTAAAGTTCTTTGCTTTATGCACGTTTGTCCATTCATTTATCCAAAGTTTTAATCTTTAATTATAAGGTTTGTGTCTTTAAGTTAACTGAGTCATATTCGTTAAACACTTTCCACATATTCCTTGTGGGGACGACCTTACTTACCCTTACACAATAAAGGTAGCTAAGACCGATAAATTAACTTGTTTTTGATCGAGTCTCGACAATCAGACCATGATAAAGATTGTAACATAAAAGATTTGAGCTATCCTCAAACCTAGTTAAAGATATAAACTTAACAGTGAACTCTTTTCTGCTAAATTGATTGTTGAAAAATTTGAGCTATCATCAAACATAGTTGAAGATATAATCAAATCTCAAATGACACAGAAAATTAATGGTGGAAAAGGAGGTGTTGGTTATTCTAACATTGCACCACCTATTAATTGTGATTATACATGATTGCCTTATCAATTACCTCTTCTGATGAAGAGACCTATGGGTTAGGTTTTCAACCAAAGTCAGACTTAATACCTCCAGTCAATGTTTCTCTGACTGTTGACCCTATCATAAAAACTAAAATTAAAATTAATCATGACAATTTTCTTGCAGAAAGTGTGAAGAAGGACGGGTTGGTTGAAGAATGGGAAAGTGATGATGAATTAGTTTTTCAAAAAAAAAAATTGTAATGAAAAATCTTCATGTAATTCATCATCAGTTGTTAATGAAATTTCAGATGTTTCTAGTACTACAAATGTTTGTTAAAAATGTCTAACAAAGAAAAAAAACTGAAATCAAAAATAGATTTTAAAGCCAACAAAAGTAAACGAGTCAAAACATCCGTATCTAACTTGAAAACTGATTTCAAGAACAGATTTGTTTCAAAAGGCAACATTGATAAAGAAGAACATATTTTTAAAGAAACCAATGTTAGTGTCTTTAAAAATAAATCTTCTACTATTGCTAACTCTGTGAAACAAGATGCTTGTAGATCAGGTATCAAAGACACTGGTCCAATTCCAGTAACTACGACTCAAAAGGCTAAAGCTACAGTTCATGCCACATCGGCTTCAAATGTGAATCAAAACGCTAGAAAAGATACCTCAATTCTTTCGGAATCATCTCGAACAATTCACAGTGATAGAAAGAAAAGAGAGACTGTTAAAGAATCATAAGGTCAAAGAAATTCTAAAGCCAGATTCCATGATAACTATGGAAGTTATCATAAACTGTTTGTGCAAAATTTACAAGCATCAAATACATATCATAAAATGTGTTGTTATACATGTGGCAAGCTAAATCATAAGGCTAGAAACTGTCATCATCAACATCAATTGTCAAGCAAAAAAGATTTCATAACTCAATTTCAAATAATAGAAAACATTTCTTTTAAATGCCAAATTCAAAAGGTATTCAAATCAGTCAAACTATTTTGTTAATAATAGTAATGATTTGAATAAAGAAAAGTCAAATGTGAAATTTGTACAAGCTGATGATAACATTTCTACTTCAATTCAGACCACTTTAAAGAAAATGGTTACATGTCTGATCAAACCAATTTAAAAGTGGAAAATTAAAGAAAAACCGGCCAAGCCTGTATTGTGAACAATGTCATTTTGATGAAAAAATAGATATGATATTATAGTCTGTATCATATTTGGATAAAAACAAAGTACTCAAGTCAACTATGGCTTGGGTTCCTAAACATGAATAAATTCATTGATATGTGCAGGAACAACCAAGGCAAGTTATAAACAGTGTTTGGCATGTTGACAGTGGTTGTTCAAGGCATATGACCGGTAATATATCTCTGTTAAAAAACATACAACCTTACAATGGAGGATATGTTATATTTGAAGGAGATAAAGGTGGTAAGATTACAAAGAAAGGTATAGTGTCTAATGGTGTGTTAAGTTTTGAAGATGTCAATTTTGTAGAGGAACTTAAAAATAATTTGCTAAGTGTCTCTCAAATTTGTGACAAAAAGTATTCAACACATTTCACTGATAAAGAATGTCTTATTTTAAAACCTAGCTTTGTAATTCCTAATGAATGGATTTTATTAAGAACACCGAGAGATAAAGACACGTATTTACTTGACATGAATGGTTCACATTCATTTATAACTGCGTCGTGTTTATTATCTAAAGCCTCGGAAAGTGATACACTGTTGTGACATCGTCGTCTTGGCCATGTAAACATTAAAAATATGAACAAATTGGTTAGAGGAAATCATGTTGTATACTGAACATTGTCTCTCATATTCAAAAGGTAAACAACATAAAGTGCCTCATAAACCAGTTGCTCATACAAATATTGACTCTGTTCTACAACTGTTACACATGGATTTATTTGGTCAAGTTAGTGTTTTGAGTTTAGGATGTTGTGCATATTGTTTGGTTATTACTGATGATTTTTCCAGATTCACATGGATTTTCTTCTTAGCAACCAAAGACGAGACACCTCACTTGTTGATAAAATTCATGACCTTAGTGGAGAATCAGACTGACAAAATCATCAAGTGCATTCGAAGTGATAATAGAACCGAATTTTGCAATAATACACTGAACAAATTTTGTGATTCAAAGGGGATAGCAAGACAATTTAGTTCTACAGGAACTTCACAACAAAACGGAGTTGCTGAAAGACGTAACAAAACTTTAATTGAAGCTTCCAGAACAATGTTATCAGCAGTCAAATTACCATCATTCTTTTGAGCTGAAGCTGTTAACACCGCAAGTTATGTTCAGAATCATGTATTAAATAACAAACAACAAAACATGACTCCATATGAAATCTTTTTCAAACATAAACCCAAAGTCAAATATTTCAAAACTTTTGGATGTTGTTGTACTTTATTAAACACATCTAATTCTAAATCAAAATTTGATGAAAAAGCTAATGAATGTTATTTTGTTGGATAGCCAACAAAGTCACATACCGGGTTTATAATAAAAGATCTAAACAAATAATTGAGTCATTCGATATTGAATGGCATGAATCTGTCACACCCTCAAAATCCGCGAGCGGGGTTTTACCGCGAGGCGCGTGACGTACCAGGATCTCAGTCATTAGTTACCAAGAACGACTCTATATGATTAATAAACAAAACCAGAGTTAACGTTTAAAATACTGCGGAAGCGTTTTTAAAACAGAAAACCCAAAACAAGTAGTATGTAAAGAGAATGCGCAAAACATACGCGCCCCAAACACAAATGTTTAATATGAAAATAATCCCAAATTTGTAAACAAACAAATGTAGACAACTCAACGATGCTGGTGTGCATGCTCCTAGGCAACTGGCAACCTTAACCTGAGAATAGCATACTAAACAAGTCAACACATGGTTGGTGAGTTCAAGAGTTTGCGTTAAAATATAAACCAATCAACAGTTTCCAGAGCATAAGTAGTGTATTGCAATAGATAGCTAGTCTATTAACATAAAAATATTAATCATAGTGATTTCGCGATCGAAGCTGACTGTGTTACGTTTGTTGCCTCCCGTCACGACTTACCAGGTCGTGACGAATATATGTTAGGACAAAATTGCACCCGTTTGACCTCAAGTCGCACAGGTGGGGCTCGTCAGACCCAGTAGTACTACCCAAATTTCCCCGCTATTCAATATTAACAATCCGAAAGTGTGAGGACTTTCCATGGTAAACAGCACTATATCAATATTATACACACTCATATATAAAAGCGTTTGTGATCAACAGTATGCTATCTCCCCCAAAAGAGATTATGTAAAATGAGTGGGGCAAGAACTCACCTGATACGCGCAAGAATTAACTTAGAGCTTAACTTGAAAGAAAGAGGGAAAGACAACCTTCAAAGGTCACCTAGAATACAAGAGTACATAAGCACGTGTACACAAAATCAACATGAAACCCTAAGTGCTCTACAAACCAAGGAACTTAAGGTTTTAGAGAGACAAGACACATTTGACCCAGTTGACCCGTTTGACCCGTTGGTGACATTATAGGTGATAATTCGTTAATACTAACACAACAGCATATCATACATGATCAACATACAACTTGATTACATATAGCACTTCATTAACCACATGTACTACCTAGATCATCATACAACTAGATATCATACAAGTCATGCGAATCTCAACTATTATCATGCTCATAACATCTAAAATGTTCATTCTTAATCAACCATCAATCCACAAAAATCCTAGCTTACCTATATGACTCATACCATGATTTTCCACAAACAGGCCAAAACAGGTAACAAACCAAATCAACATTCATATAACCTAAACAACACATTTAATCACCTTAGAAACCATCCATGAACACACTAGCATGGTCCTAATATCCCAAACATGCTCAAATCATCCATTTAAGATTTGCACAATTAAAGTTTCCCTTTTGGGAAAGTTCATCCCAAATTCATCAAACTCACACTACATTCATGAATTCATCAATTATATACCAATCAAGTCCATGACAACATCTAAACATGATCAACAACACCTAATCATCATGATTCATCAACATTCAACACCAAAAGTTACTATTTTTAGCAATGTATGAACTATAAGACATCTTCTTGATTTTAAATTGTTCATAACATCAACTTAGCATCTAATCATCATCACAAACACATCCATAACATTCATACATCATCCAATCATCAATTCATGCAAAATAAAGTTACTATTATTAGTAACCTACGAACAACGTATCAAAATCATAGCTTTCTTGCAAAATCGACGTTAACTAGCATATATACAATCCAACTAACATAATAACAACATCAAACAACCAACATTCAACATCCAATTGATCCAACATCGCCTCAAACTCTCGGCCAAGATGATCATATGAACAAACAACCAAAATCCAAACTTTCTTGCATAATCAACGTTAACTAGCATCAATACAACCTAACTAACATCATAACATCACCAAACAACCAAGAATTAACATTCAATTGCAGATTTTCGAACTAGGGTTCGGCCACCATGAAAAACCATCAAAAACATGTAAAAATCTAACCTTTAAACGTGTAATGGCTTGCAATTGATGATTCTAACTTGTTGTGATGCTTGAAATCGGTCCAAAATCGAATGGAATTGCTTGTTCTTGATGAAAACCGAAGTGTGTGTGTGTGTTTGAAGGTGTCGCGGCCGAAAGGGTGATTAGGGTTAGAGTTTTGATTTTTATTTTATTTAATAATCCATAATTACCCTTTTAACCCTTATAATTTGTATTTTATAAAAATTAAGCTTTTACACACTCCTTTAAAATGTTTTTAACTAGAATAATAAACATATAAACTAGTAGTAGCAATTATATGTATTATCTTTACAAGCTACAAAAATTTACAAAGTAAATACACACGTTTCCACGTTACGCGATAAAATTACAGTTAACATTTAAATCACATAAGCATAACTTAATAATCACATTGTTAACTTAATTATCATCAATTTAACATTACTGATTATTGTTAAGTCACCAACGTTCAATGACAACTAGTGTGTGTGCACGACACGTGTATGCAAGACTTAACGGAACAAACGGAGTTTGGTAACGGAAAATTACCGGATGTCAAATTATCCCCATGTTGAAAGAATTTTCGTCCCGAAAATTGCGTTACATGGTGAGTGTTCCATCACTGGTCTACTGCATTGGCACAAGGAAATCGAAATCGTGTGAGTTTTGGATGAGTTATCACATCATCCCCATGTTGAAAGAAATTTCGTCCCGAAATTTAATCAGTACCTTCGCCGGCTGGCATCGTCCTTTCGAATAGCTGAGGGTACTTAAGCTTCATTTGGTCTTCACGTTCCCACATGAATTCTGGTCCACGTCTCGAGTTCCAAAGAACTTTGACGATGGGTATTTTGCTTTGCTTAAGCGTTTTCACCTCACGATCCATCACTTCGACAGGTTCCTCAATGAAACGTAATTGTTCATCTACTTGAACTTCTTCCAGTGGTACGACCATCGTTTCATCCGTTAAACATTTCTTTAGATTTGAAACATGGAATACATCATGGATTCCACTCAATGAATCAGGTAAGGCTAGTCGATAAGCCACTGGACCAATTCTTTCCACTATCTCAAATGGTCCAACGTATCTCGGATTTAGCTTTCCTCGCTTACCAAACCGAACTACGCCTTTCCACGGTGAGACTTTTAATAAAACCTTGTCACCTATCTGAAATTCCAAAGGTTTTCGTCGTTTGTCAGCATAGCTTTTCTGTCTGTCTCGCGCTGCGGCCATGCGGTTTCTTATCTGAACAATCTTCTCAGTTGTCTCGTGTACTAACTCGGGACCCGTTAATTGACTATCACCAATTTCAGCCCAGCAAACTGGCGATCTACACTTTCTCCCATACAAAGCTTCAAAAGGTGCTGCCTTTATGCTAGTGTGATAACTGTTGTTGTAAGAAAATTCCACCAATGGTAGGTGAACTTCCCAGTTATTCCCGAAGTCAATCACACAAGCACGTAACATGTCCTCCAAAGTCTGTATAGTACGCTCGCTTTGACCATCAGTCTGTGGATGATAAGCAGTACTCATATCCAATCGCGTACCTAAAGCTTTCTGCAACGACTGCCAGAAGTGTGATGTGAAACGAGAATCGCGATCAGAAATAATTGAGATCGGTACTCCATGCCTCGAAACGATCTCCTTCAAATAAAGTCGAGTTAATTTCTCCATCTTGTCTGTTTCCTTTATCGCTAGGAAATGAGCAGATTTTGTCAATCGTCCACGATAACCCATATTGTATCACAACCCGTAGAAGTGCGAGGTAACTTAGTAATAAAATCCATTGATATCTGATCCCACTTCCACATAGGGATCTCGGGTTGTTGTAGTAGACCAGATGGTTTTGATACTCCACTTTCACCTTCGAGCAGGTCAGACACTTACTCACATAAGTAGCTACATCTGCTTTCATGTTAGGCCACCAATAGTGCGCCTTCAAATCGTGGTACATCTTGTCAGATCCAGGATGTATAGAATACTTGGACTTGTGAGCCTCACTCATCACCAAGTCTCTCAGATTTCCGTGTAGAGGTACCCATAGTCTATCCATGAAGTAACGAATTCCATCCGCTTTTACTTCCAATTGTTTTTCCATACCCCTTAACGATTCAGACCCAATGTTTTCTGCTTTCAAAGCTTCTGTTTGAGCCTGTCGGATTTGTTCAGGTAATTGCGTACTAATCGTTAGTTGCAGAGCTCGCACACGTCGAGGTTTAGCAGTCTCTTTTCTACTCAACGCATCAGCAACTACATTTGCTTTCCCGGGTGGTACTTAATAGCACAATCATAGTCGTTTAACAATTCCACCCAGCGTCTTTGCCTCATGTTCAACTCCTTTTGCTCAAAGATGTGCTGAAGACTCTTGTGATCGGTGTAGATGGTGCATTTGGTACCGTACAAGTAATATCTCCAGATCTTTAAGGCAAAAACTACCGCACCCAGTTCCAAGTCATGGGTGGTATAGTTCTTCTCATGAATCTTCAATTGTCTAGAGGCGTAAGCTATCACTTTATCCCGCTGCATCAAGACGCATCCAAGTCCTTGAATAGAAGCGTCGCAGTAGACTACGAAGTCATCACTACCATCCGGTAACGCTAATATTGGTGCGCTACACAATTTATGTTTCAGCAACTGAAAAGCAGATTCCTGACTCTCACCCCATTTGTACGTCGTTCCCTTGTGAGTCAAGGCTGTGAGAGGTTGTGCAATCTTAGAGAATCCTTCAATGAATCGTCGATAATATCCCGCTAATCCAAGGAATTGTCGTATCTCACTTGGTGTCTTAGGAACAGACCAATTCTTTATCGCTTCAATCTTAGCAGGATCAACATGTATTCCCTTCTCGTTGACAATATGACCCAAGAATTGTACCTCACGTATCCAGAAATCACACTTAGAAAACTTTGCATACAGTTGTTCCTCTCTAAGTAATTCCAAGATTAAACGTAAGTGCTCTCCATGTTCTTCCTCGGTCCTTGAGTATATCAGTATGTCATCAATAAAGACGATAACAAACTGATCAAGATAGGGTTTGCACACGCGATTCATGAGGTCCATGAATACTGCTGGTGCATTCGTCAACCCAAATGGCATGACCAAAAATTCATAGTGACCATATCGTGTACGGAAAGCAGTTTTCGAGATGTCCTCTTCTCGAACTCTCAGCTGATGATACCCAGACCTCAGATCAATCTTAGAGTAATAGCTTGATCCTTGCAGTTGATCAAACAAATCATCGATACGAGGTAACGGATATCTATTCTTGATAGTAACCTTGTTCAGTTCCCTATAGTCAATGCACATTCGAAATGTACCATCCTTCTTCTTCACAAATAGAACTGGCGCTCCCCAGGGCGACGAACTCGGTCGGATGAACCCTTTATCCAACAACTCTTGTAGTTGAGCAGATAATTCCTGCAGTTCGTTCGGAGCTAACCGGTACGGTGCTCTCGCAATTGGAGCGGCTCCTGGAGTCAACTCAATCTGGAATTCAACTTGACGATGAGGCGGTAATCCAGGAAGGTCTTCCGGAAACACCTCAGGAAACTCACGAACTACGGGGATATCCTCTATCTTCTTTTCCTCACCTGTTTATCTGTGACGAGTGCTAATATGGCCAGTCGACCCTTTCGTAACAACTTCTGTGCTTTCATAAACGAGATGATGCCTATCACCGCACCACTCCTATCACCTCTGACCGTAAGGACTTCTTCACCAAGGGGAATCCGTATGATCTTCTCGTGGCATATGACTTCCGCTTGTTTATCGGAAAGCCAATCCATGCCTACTACCACATCAAACTTCCTAGTGTAACAGGCATGAGATCTATGGTGAATGTATGACCAGCAAGCTCTATCTTGCAGTCTCTAAGAATATGCGTTACGTGAATCTGTGTGCCGTTAGCTAACTCCACGGTGTATTTAGATTCTAAGGCTGAGGGCATATCACTTAAAAGACTACAGAACCTAGTGGACACGAAACTTCTATCGGCTCCGGTATCGAATAATACGGTAGCAAAACAACCATTAACCGAAAATTTACCAGTTACTGTTGTAGGATCGTTTAGAGCCTCACCTGAGCCAATGACGAAGGCTCTTCCTTTGGCTCCATTGTTGTTTCCACCATTGTTGTTGCCATTACCATTGTTGTTGTTATTGTTGTTGCCATTGTTATTATTGCTGTTGTTCCCATTGTTGTTGTTGCCATTACCATTCCTCTTAAGCTGGGGACAGTTGCGTTTGTAATGGCCTTCTTTTCCGCACTCAAAACAACCTTTCGGAGTTTCTTGTGATTGTTGAGGCTTCTTCATCAGTTCACCCCGACAGTCTTTGGCTGCATGACCAATCTTCCCACAACGTTGGCACTTGAAGTTATCACATCGACCCACATGGTGGTAGTTACACCGGTTGCACTTCGGCAGTCTTCCACCATACCCACCGGGTCCTTGATTTGAGGGAGTCGCCTGGTTGAAGCTTCGGTTGTTATCGAACTTCCGTTGCTGTTGCTGACTTTGCTGCTGTTGTTGAGGTTGAGATTGGCTGCTGGATGACGATCCCTTGTTGCTTGAACCATCCCACTTGCGTTTCTGGTCGGGCACGCTTGCCACCGCACCCGTTTGGGTAACCGTCCTTGCTCAACTGCCTGGTCAGTCAGCCTGTGGGCTGTTCGGATAGCTTGTTGTATGGTAGTGGGGTTAGAGGCAGTTACCATACTTTGAATTTCGGGCACCAATCCCCGTATATAATGCTCCACCCTCTTGTGCATTTCATTCACCATCCCTGGGCATAAAGTGGCTAACTCATGAGTACGAGTCGTGTAGGCTTCAATTTCTGAGCCTTGCATTTTGAGTTGCCAGAACTCAATCTCCAGTTTCTGCACTTCATTTCGGGGGCAGTATTCTTCGTCATAATCCCCTTAAACTCATCCCAAGGTAGTTCATTGGCCATGGCTTGACCCAGCATTTGCACCTGGGCATTCCACCAGGAAAGTGCTGCGCCTTCCAATGTCCCGGTGGCATACTTCACCTGATCAGCAGGCGGGCAGTTGCATTTCGCGAAGACAGACTCTGTCTTCTCAAACCACCTTACAAGCCCTACAGCTCCTTCCGTCCCACTGTAGGTATGGGTTTACAGTCCATGAAGGACTTGTAGGTACATGGTGGTGGTCCTGTTTTGACAACCCAAACATTAGTCAGATATCCTAGACAAATAACTAGGATAATCAGTTTAACCTCTTGTCATCATTTACCTGCTGGTTGTCCCGGTTGGGCAGCAGCCACTGCCGCCTGAACATGTTCGTTAATTAATGCCGCCAATTCCGCAGGCGTCATGTTTATGGCTCCGGCTCCACGGCCTCCGGCGCCACGTCCACGACCACGCCCACGTCCTCTTCCACGTGCGTCCATATTTCACTTTAAAATTCATAATTACAATAATGAGTAACATCCAACACATTAATCTCATCAAGGTACAGTAAACAATAAGAAATAATGCATTCACCACAACCACAACATTTATAACAGAAATAATAATCAAAGATAAATAAATTGCAATTGAGTCACAAAATATTCTATCAATGTCAAAATTTAAGTTTGTCAGTTGGGTGGGAAACAACCCTTCCCACATAGGTTTCAAAGAAAAGAAACACTACATAGTCTAAGTCATTTAAAAGGTAGGATCAGTCCAGTACATCAGATCCGTCACTGTCCTCATCCATCTCTACTGGTTCTTCTTCGGGGGCTTCCTCGGGTTCTTCTTCTGGGTCTTTCTCATCAGGGTCCACCAAAGGTGCAGGGGCTTCAGCAACCTGAAGTGCTGCTAGTTGTGCCTCTAAATCAGCAACCTATCATCGATCACAACGTTATGGTGATCCTGTGCGTCCATGCGCTCACTAAGTGCTACCACGTTGCCTGCCAGCGTATGATGTCCACCAATGGCCATCGAAAGTCGCTCCTGAAGCGCTCTACCTGGAAACGCAGCTGACGCATCTCAGATCGTAATGCAGAGTTCTCATCAGTGAGTCCTCTAATCCGCTGTCGCTCTGTGTCCAGTGTGGCTACTAGGGCTGCAAATGCCTGCTCCAGAGGAATGCTCAAAGTAGGAGTGTAGGCAAAGTAGAGGCGGTTGATGACCTAGTCCTAGGTCGTGTAGGTGCTACTGGTGGTACGCGTTCTCTATAAGCCATACGGTTTATGTAAGTGGGGTAGAAATCCCAGTTACGCGGAGGATCGAGCTCAGGAGGTATGAAAGGCTGATCCCAGTCTATCTCGCCAGGAGGATAAGGATGTCGAGGCCAGTTAAATCCCCTATCCGGTACGGGAGAAGTAGGAGGTGACTCAGATCGTGCAGGTCTCTTGCCTAAATTCCTGGACGACGATGCCATGCTGCGAAGTACGTGTTGCGTATGCCAATGAGTATACAGTAAGGAGAGTAAACGATAAGTAACTAACAACTGTGCGGTTATAGTCTAGTGTGTGTATGCAACCTAGTTCCCTATAACCAATGGCTCTGATACCAATCTGTCACACCCTCAAAATCCGCGAGCGGGGTTTTACCGCGAGGCGCGTGACATACCAGGATCTCAGTCATTAGTTACCAAGAACGACTCTATATGATTAATAAACAAAACCAGAGTTAACGTTTAAAATACTGCGGAAGCGTTTTTAAAACAGAAAACCCAAAACAAGTAGTATGTAAAGAGAATGCGCAAAACATACGCGCCCCAAACACAAATGTTTAATATAAAAATAATCCCAAATTTGTAAACAAACAAATGTAGACAACTCAACGATGCTGGTGTGCGTGCTCCTAGGCAACTGGCAACCTTAACCTGAGAATAGCATACTAAACAAGTCAACACATGGTTGGTGAGTTCAAGAGTTTGCGTTAAAATATAAACCAATCAACAGTTTCCAGAGCATAAGTAGTGTATTGCAATAGATAGCTAGTCTATTAACATAAAAATATTAATCATAGTGATTTCGCGATCGAAGCTGACTGTGTTACGTTTGTTGCCTCCCGTCACGACTTACCAGGTCGTGACGAATATATGTTAGGACAAAATTGCACCCGTTTGACCTCGAGTCGCACAGGTGGGGCTCGTCAGACCCAGTAGTACTACCCAAATTTCCCCGCTATTCAATATTAACAATCCGAAAGTGTGAGGACTTTCCATGGTAAACAGCACTATATCAATATTATACACACTCATATATAAAAGCGTTTGTGATCAACAGTATGCTATCTCCCCCAAAAGAGATTATGTAAAATGAGTGGGGCAAGAACTCACCTGATACGCGCAAGAATTAACTTAGAGCTTAACTTGAAAGAAAGAGGGAAAGACAACCTTCAAAGGTCACCTAGAATACAAGAGTACATAAGCACGTGTACACAAAATCAACATGAAACCCTAAGTGCTCTACAAACCAAGGAACTTAAGGTTTTAGAGAGACAAGACACATTTGACCCAGTTGACCCGTTTGACCCGTTGGTGACATTATAGGTGATAATTCGTTAATACTAACACAACAGCATATCATACATGATCAACATACAACTTGATTACATATAGCACTTCATTAACCACATGTACTACCTAGATCATCATACAACTAGATATCATACAAGTCATGCGAATCTCAACTATTATCATGCTCATAACATCTAAAATGTTCATTCTTAATCAACCATCAATCCACAAAATCCTAGCTTACCTATATGACTCATACCATGATTTTTCCACAAACAGGCCAAAACAGGTAACAAACCAAATCAACATTCATATAACCTAAACAACACATTTAATCACCTTAGAAACCATCCATGAACACACTAGCATGGTCCTAATATCCCAAACATGCCAAATCATCCATTTAAGATTTCACAATTAAAGTTTCCCTTTTGGGAAAGTTCATCCCAAATTCATCAAACTCACACTACATTCATGAATTCATCAATTATATACCAATTCAAGTCCATGACAACATCTAAACATGATCAACAACACCTAATCATCATGATTCATCAACATTCAACACCAAAAGTTACTATTTTTAGCAATGTATGAACTATAAGACATCTTCTTGATTTTAAATTGTTCATAACATCAACTTAGCATCTAATCATCATCACAAACACATCCATAACATACATACATCATCCAATCATCAATTCATGCAAAATAAAGTTACTATTATTAGTAACCTACGAACAACGTATCAAAATCATAGCTTTCTTGCAAAATCGACGTTAACTAGCATATATACAATCCAACTAACATAATAACAACATCAAACAACCAACATTCAACATCCAATTTGATCCAACATCGCCTCAAACTCTCAGCCAAGATGATCATATGAACAAACAACCAAAATCCAAACTTTCTTGCATAATCAACGTTAACTAGCATCAATACAACCTAACTAACATCATAACATCACCAAACAACCAAGAATTAACATTCAATTGCAGATTTTCGAACTAGGGTTCGGCCACCACGAAAAACCATCAAAAACATGTAAAAATCTAACCTTTAAACGTGTAATGGCTTGCAATTGATGATTCTAACTTGTTGTGATGCTTGAAATCGGTCCAAAATCGAATGGAATTGCTTGTTCTTGATGAAAACCGAAGTGTGTGTGTGTGTTTGAAGGTGTCACGGCCGAAAGGGTGATTAGGGTTAGAGTTTTGATTTTTATTTTATTTAATAATCCATAATTACCCTTTTAACCCTTATAATTTGTATTTTATAAAAAATTAAGCTTTTACACACTCCTTTAAAATGTTTTTAACTAGAATAATAAACATATAAACTAGTAGTAGCAATTATATGTATTATCTTTACAAGCTACAAAAATTTACAAAGTAAATACACACGTTTCCACGTTACGCGATAAAATTACAGTTAACATTTAAATCACATAAGCATAACTTAATAATCACATTGTTAACTTAATTATCATCAATTTAACATTACTGATTATTGTTAAGTCACCAACGTTCAACGACAACTAGTGTGTGTGCACGACACGTGTATGCAAGACATAACGGAACAAACGGAGTTTGGTAACGGAAAATTACCGGATGTCACAGAATCTAACAAAACTGATGCAGGTTCAGCACCTTCATGGGTATATGAATATGCTTTATTATTTGAAACATTTAATCGATCATCTATTATTTCTACAGCTAATCCACCGTTGAAATCATCAATTCAAGATATCTTCACGGATGATGTTGAATTTACTTCATCTTTAGCAACAGGAAAATCTTCAGACATACATTCTTCTTTAAATGTCACAGCTGTTCCACACTCTATTTCTGAATTTGATCCATCTCATTCTAATCCAGTTGTTGAACAAGCTCCACAGGTTTCTGATCAAAGTTCTTCTTCTACTCAAATTGATCCAATTGATAAAATTCAAGTTCCATTTGAAGATTTATCTGTTGATAATGATATTCTTAAAGAGGAAGAAATTGTATATCAACCTGAAGGAGGGAACAATGCTGAAGATCTAGTTGGTCATATGTCTAATTTAGATGAAGTTATTTCAGAAGATACCATTCCTCAGCTGAGAATTCATATAAACCATCCAACTGAAGCAATCATTAGTCCTTTATCACATGGTATCCGAACTCGAAACCAATCGGGCACAATAAATACATGCATGTATTCATGCTTCATTTCTTAAATAGTGCCAAAGAATGTTGAGATGACATTAAAAGAAAACAGTTGGGTTGAGGCTATGCAAGACGAACTGATACAATTTAAGAAGCTAAATATGTGGCATCTGTGTTAACTACTAAAGGGAAAGTTGCCCATTAGTACTAAATGGATTTTAAAGAACAAAACGGATGAGAAAGATGTGATTGTTCGCAACAAGGCCAGACTTGTTATTCAAAGATTCTATCAAATTGAAGGACTTGATTATGAAGAAGTATACGCTCCTGTTGCAAGACTAGAAGCTATACACATTTTCTGGCATATGCTTCATACAAGAACTTCAAAGTGTATCAAAGGGATGTCAAAACTGCTTTCTTGTATGGCGAGATGAAAGAAGAAACTTATGTTATCAACTGCCTGGTTTTGAAGATTCAGATCATCCAGATTATGTTTATAAGTTAGACAAAGCACTTTATGGCTTACATCAAGCACTCGCGCTTGGTATGCCACCCTCACTGAACATTTGCCTGAAAATGTTTATACATGGGGTGCGATTGATCAAACTTTATTCATACAAAAGACTAATAATGATCTTATTCTTGTTCAAGTTTATGCCGATGACATTATTTTTGGATCTACCAATGATGATTTGTGCAAGGAATTTGAAGTTGTGATGAAGAAGAAATTTGAGATGAGTTCTCTTGGAGAAATGTTGTTTCTTTTTTGGTATCCAAGTTAAACAAGATGATAAGGGAATACTGATACATCAAGAAAAATATGTTCATAGTATCCTGGACAAGTATAAATTTCTGGACTCCAAGATTTCTTCCACTCCAATGGCTTCTCGTCCGACTTTAACTCTAGATCTCAAAGGTGACGACGTTGATCAGCCTTTGTATAGGTCAATGATTGGATCTCTGATGTATCTCACTACTAGCAGACCAGATATCATGTTTCCTGTTTGTCAGTGTGCACGTTATCAAAGTAATCCGAAGGAATCATATATGAAAGCTGTCAAGCGGATTTTCAAATATCTCAAGGGTCAACCAACACTCGGCCTGTGGTATCCAAAAAACTCCGATTTCAATTTATATGCTTATACTGACAGTGATTATGCAGGATGTAACTTGGACAGAAAATCAACCACCAGTGGATGTCAATTTCTTGGCAACAGGTTGATTTCTTGGCAATTCAAGAAGCAGCAAACGGTATCCACATCCACTGCAAAGGTTGAATATGTGACTGCATCAAGTTGTTGTTCTCAGATTGTTTGGATTCAACAACAATTTCTTGATTATGGACTTAATCTTTATGACACCAAAATTTTATTTGACAACACTGCAGTGTTAAATATTGTGAAGAACCCGATTCAACATTCAAAGACAAAACACATCGACATCCACATGCACTTTATTCGTGACTATATTGATCGAAAACTTATCTATTTGGAATCTGTCTCGTCAGATGACAACATTGTTGATCTGTTTAGTAAGGCGTTAGATCATTCCAGATTTTATTTTTTAGTCCAATCTCTAGGAATGGTTAACTTTGGTTAATGATTATCTAAAACCCTTTCAAAAATATTTTCATTTATTTTAGTTAAAATTGTTATTTTCTTTGCTGATAATCATAATTTTAGGGGGAGAAAATTTAAAAAATGTCTTGAAAAATATTTTGTTCTTAGGAGGAGTAAAAAAAAATTTACAAAAATATTTGGTTTTGTGATAATTAATTTTTCAAGGATTTTAGGAAGTGATAGTACATTTCTTGATTTTGATACATTACATCCAAAGGCTTAATAGAAACTGACTTGGATTATGTTTGATATGTTGATTGGCTTGACTTTCAAGACAGAAAAGCACAATGATCTATGATATACTAAAAGTAAACTCATAATGACTGAAGTGGGTTACTCATCAATGTTTTGTGGTAACACTGATTCCATGCCAAAACAGACTGAGAGTTATAGTCTAGTCATACTCAAGCTAATTACTATCTGATTTAGTGCTTTTCAGAAGAAATATGAAATATGTATATATAAATATCAAAAGAAGAAACAGATATGAAATGCAAAGACATAAAAAAGGAGAAAATGAATACTATCAAAAGAGCAAAAAGATGCCAAAAGACCATATAGGAATAAAAGATGCCAATGAGCATAATAATTAAAGATATTTCATAGACATACATACTATATGATAAATATTTTCCTTTTTGAGAATATGTTCTGACACAGGAGGCAAAATCAAAAAATAGGGCATGTAAGTCCGACTTGGCATGTAAGTCCTACACGTCTTGCGAGGGCAAAACATAAGTCCGACTGGCTGTTAACAAGTCCTAAAACTTGTTAATATTCTGTGTTTAGAAATATTTCTCAGGCTAATTATGCTCTTAATAGATATTATAATAAAGAATAATTGTTCTGAAAAAGGCTGATCAGAGGTAAAAGGTTGACGTCAAGTTGGGGTGACTTAAAATCTCAAAAGTGTCTTGAAGCTGGATAAGGGTTCTACAGGATTATTGATTGTGGGATTCACATTTTTCATTCAAATTAATCTAAACATGATAAAATCACAAAACATGTGTCTAAGTAAATATTGAAGTCTAAGTTTAAAGTGGACCAACATATTGACAA